>CM044565.2:3724324-4161824 GCA_024416835.2 Perccottus glenii | reverse complement strand
AATACTATCCCCTAGAGCAGGGGTGGGCAAACTAAGGCCCGTTGGGCTGTTCAATGTGTCCCGTCAAGCATTTACTAATATTTTATTGATGATTAAAAACTGCATATATTTTTCCTTTTCCTTCAATATTTTGCAGCAATCAGTTGAATACTCTATACGACATGCTCCAAACGGTAAATACCCTTACTATAGGCAAAATAAACGTGTTTTTATTGAGCACAAGTGTTGGCCCGGGCCCTCCACAAGAGTTCCATGTTCTAATGTGGTCCTTGGGGGAAAATAATTGCCCACCCCTGCCATAGAGTCTGATTTATTGATCCTTACAAACATACTGTAATCTTCAGTCTTCAACCGGATTGTCTTCAAGACATGCAAACTGTCTGTAGGTGAATCCAAATGTCCACGATGAATGAATGTGAGAGTGAATTGTGGTCTTTGAGACTAGCAATCATCCCCACCTCAGGCCCAAAGTAGCAGGTATAGACTCCAAACTCCCATGACCCTTAAATGATAAACAGTAGATGATTGAATGTTTCCCAAATACACTCTAACAAGTACATTTTACTCTCACCCCCTGTATGAAACGGTTTCAGCTCTGAGCAGCTCCTTCAGTGACAGACTGTTACATCCGAAGTGTCTGAAGGAGCGATACAGACGCTCCTTTCTCCCTGCTGCTATTAGACTTTATAATCAGAGCTGCTCCCAGTGAACGAGTCATCATGATACTCACTGCTGCTATTTTTTCACTGCAATAATATGTGCAATTTGTTGTTGTTGTTTTGTAGTTGTTTTTTTTAGTGCAATCACTATACTGTAATACTTGATATACTTTTTTGTTTTTGTATATGCTGTATATATAGGTATATATACTTTGTATATATACATTTTATATATCATGCTGTATATTATGTATATTATTTATGTTTGTAACATACTGTAAGATTTGCTGCTGTTTCCCCATTGTGGGACGAATAAAGGATTATCTTATCTTATCTTATCTTATTCAAAAAGTGGCTGTAAAAGGTTATTATCCAACATTGTCTATGACTATAGTGAACATAAATGTTTATGTAGGCTCACTGTCAATGTTGAAGGTGCTTTACCTGATTCCAACCTTTGCTAAACCATGTTAGAGGCAGTTATGTCAGATGGAAATGTTAGCCCCTCCTCCCAAGTCACTCCTCACTCTCACAAACCCTCCCTTTTTCCTCCTACTTCACATTCACGTAATCAAGCTGCATGTGAAGTATATATATTTATGCACGTTTTATAGTTTGCAGTTCAGATTTTCCGTAGCCATGCTTCACTGTTTACAAGACGTGCAGGCGCTTTGCAGCTTCATAGTTTTCTGAGAATGTGATAAATAAAAAGCACTCTAAAAAAGCGTACACAAGACATAACAATTTGATCTTTACATCACTGAATGTTTTTACAACATACTTTATGGGATAAAACGATTTTCATTCAAATACAAAAAATATAAGTTAGGTAGAGGATCTTTAAAGAAGAACAAGCCGGATTTTCACTTTTACAGAACAGCCTTGGAGTCATTGTGATGGATTAATGTGTTATTTCACGCTGGATGGAGTCTGTCCCAACCCCCTCTAGACCCTCAGTGGAAAGAACAGCCATGCAAGATCTGGGCAGAGAAGTGCCGGCGACCCTTGGAGTCAAGAAGTCTTGCAGTAGTTTTGGGTCGCACAATTGCTTAACGACACTACACACATAAACACTCGCCAGTGGGTTTTTACGTGTCTTTATTAACATTACATCGAAGCTGTAGGAGAGTTCTGTACAAAAGAATTCCAACAAGAAACTGCCAGACCTACAAAGTGACACTTTGAGGATTAGTCTGGTCTCTGTTATTTTGAGTTCCAGGAGATGAAACAAATGGACACAGATTAAACTCTAAATATCAATGGATAGGCGCACAACTAAGCAGAATAAATGGCCTTTGGACTGGCGTAATTTCACTGCTGCAGGACTGAGCAGAGCAGAAAGTGAGCTGCATACACTGAAGAACACACACTGGGAATCATGCAGGTCAATTATTTCCACAGTCCGTAATAACCTCAACCACACAACAGACACTTGTTGAACAATCTCCAGAAAAAGTAGCATAAAATTAGGCTAATTCTCCCGTTTGTTTGGTGTTATTCGTGATCTGACCAGAGAAACAGAGTGTTGGCTCAGAAGTCACATACATTAGTTATGGCTTTTCACTAAAGACTGTATATTGATCAATTCATACAGATATGTATGACTGTAGTTGTAAAAACTGAACTTTGTAGTTCACATTTCAATTACAATTATTGTTTCTGCAGGTGTTTTACTGATTAAACTGAAACCTGTGTGTTTCTGACCATATCTTTTTGAACAGAACCTTTAGAGTAATTCAAATGTGTCAGAGACATTTGAAATGTGGAACTATAGCATAGGCTTCTTCAAGAAAACAACCAGATATGTATTTTTCTTAAGAATTTTATTAAAGATAAATATTGTGTAATATGTGTGTTTTTTTTCTTTCTTTGTGTTCACAGCCACAAACCCCCCACACCGATAGAAGTTGGTTTGGGCTCCGGACGCACTTTACGCAGTGGCTCCATGAATGGGTCTGACTGGACAGACTAATGTTCATAAATGTGGCGTAAAAAAAGGACAAGATAAAATGTTTACGATTGGCAGGAGATGTTTATACATCTATAAGCCTTTACTATATGTTTGTAACATTAGTTCATACTGTCGTTGTGTCCTTGGGCCCCCCTTGCCTCCAGTGGTGTTCCAGCTGTAACACTGGTGAAACATACCTTAATGTAAGTCACTTTGAATGAAAGCGTCTCCTAAATGACTAAATGTAAATGTAATTAAAGCCGCAAGCGTCGATAAAGGCCCTCGCCTCCCTTGAGACCACGGGGACACATGCACTCGGAGGATTGCATTTCCTGCTTTAAAGCGTAAACTTCACGGTAATGTCAAATAACCGGGCCTGTGCTACTGCTGGGGCCTGCTACACCACCTTGTAATTTAGAGTTAAAGGTCTCCACAATCCCTGGTTTTCCTGGGAGCTGTCTGAACTTTTGAAAATAATAGATTATGCTTGGGCTAAGGCGAGAAAAACAAAGTACTGGCTGGAAATTTGAGATGACTCAGGAATCGCTGCACCCCCCTGTTTAAAAAGGCAAAATGTAAATATAACTTGTCTAAAAATACAAGTTTACAAGTTCCAAAGGATTCTGAGGAGTTTTCTAAGACTCTAGGCTTGGCTCTGGAGGGGCCTCCTCTAAATGAAGGATCCTGGCAATTGGGAAATGGCGTTTATTTCCCAAAGAAATGGCTGCCTCTTCACAGACTCATTACGACCACAGCCACAAATGTATCAAAAAACAAATTGATAACTTTTTTTTGCACACGTGTCTAGATGATACTCACCAAATTTGGAGCTGTTTAGATGAAAAGCCTTTAGACACAAGGGGTGCAATTTAGGTGGTCACGCATTCCACCCAACATAGTAGATTTCCTGTTAAGTTCACGATATGGCTGTAATAAACTTTTCTGTTTGCCCTGAGGTGTCCCATGGATGTAGCAAGTTTTGTATTTCTACATTTGAAATAATTTACTTTCACTTTCCATAGAACCAATGTATTTTCATTTTCCAGGGGTCGCCACTGAGTCATTTTTCATTCGTTTTCTTCGGGGACTTCAAATACATACATTTTTTGCCGGCTTGAATTTTGGGGCCAATAAATTTGACTTTTCGGTGCATGTTTACTGGGTCAAATTGAGGATCATTTTACAGAAAAGAAAAATAGACTTTTCGGTGCATGTTTACTGGGTCAAATTGAGGATCATTTTACAGAAAAAGAAAAAATAACTTGAGCAAAAACAATAGGCCCTCCCGGTCATCGCCGGCTTGGGCCTAAATATCTTAAAACGGTCTTTTCTCATGGTTAGCTGTTACAGTTTTGGATGCATTAAAAGTGTTGTTGTGCATTATTAGGCAACAGAACAAACTTTTCCACGCTGTTGGAATGTTGTGCGGTTGGTCTGCATTCTTTCACCGTCCGATCACAGAGTCACATCTCACCACAAATAGTGTCGTGAGTTGTAGCAGTGTTTAAAAAAGAGTCAGAATGGACTGGTACTTCAGGTAGACACAGATACACACTGTCACTGTAACAGTGAAAACTTGGATTGGTTTTCAGCAAATGTGTCTGGGCCTGCAGAGCTGCAAAAGTATAGTTTATATTCATCATAACACTAAGCTTTTATCTCTTTTATTCCATATGACAAAAAACAGCCTTGTGGATTCTTCAATTCCAAATCTATATACTATAGAACAACAAATAGTTTTTCATCATGCATTAGTAAAAGTCTGTGTTGTATCACAGAGAGGCTGTCGTTTGTCAGTGAACTATTAAACTTATTTGGATTTTCTTGACTCAGGACTGAGCTAGGACTAAATCAGGACAAACCAAGGACAAAGCCCAGGACTAGACCAGAACTGAACCAGGACTAAACATAGGCCTGAAACAGGACTTAATGAACCAAGTCTAAAGACTAAACAAGTAGCCTACTAAACACAAGCTTAGAATAAGTAGAAAACAAGAACTGAACTTGGTCTAGACCTGGGACTAGATTGTAAAAAAAATAGATGTAATCATTGCTTCCCTATTCATTAGTTAGTTTGTTAGTGAGGTGAGAAACATGGACACTGACCAATCAGGAACGAGAAACAAGCTGCTGGTGTCGAGAGGAGGGCAAAGACGCAGCGCAGAGACTGAAAAAAGAGATGTTTGTGCACAAGTGTCCGCTGATTGGAGACAAATGTACAGTGATCTAGCAACACTGAAGAGTCATGTCATATTGTAACTTAGTCTTAGATGTTTAAACACCTGAATGACTTTGTGCTCACAATGGGTTTTATCGTCAGTTATGTTGAGATCAAATGATTAATCCTTTGTTGTTGTTAGTCTTTATCTTTTTGTGCATATATGCTGTTCACTCAGTGTCTGGTGCTGTTTGTTTTGCAGGAGTTTAGTGTAATTTCATGTTTTTTCTCATGTTAACTCTCTCCAACATGTTGTGATTGGTTGTTTAGTGCCGACTCCACCTGTTTAACATGAACACGCTCTTACTCCACAGAGAAACCAGGGTTAACTCTAGAGTTGATTGGGTTTTGTCTAACTGGGTAGGAGAGACATTACCAGAGTAGGTTCTAGTTTCGTAGTACAGGGCCCTAATCTAAATAAGGACTAGATCAAAACTTAACCTCAACTGTTAAGAGCACAACTAGACCAGCACCAACCCAAGACCAAACCCGGGACTACACACCAGACTTGGCTAAACAAGAAATAAACTTAAACCAGGACTAATCCAAGGACTAAATACAGAGCCCAGCTTAAAGTTAGGACTAACCCAGGACTGACCCTGTTACAAGAACCACATCATGACAAATGGGACTACTGTATCTAGCTTTGGTTTGATGTATTAGTTTTTCATGGTGGCAAATTGGCCCAGTTTGACAGTTTTTTCTGATAAAAGCAGTAAAGGTCACTAGGCTGTTGTTGAGGGCTTGTGACTGTAATGCAGCTTTTAACAATGTAAACATATACTGTGCTGTTTGTTGTTGGGTCAGAAATGACCCTGGCATGCAGCTTTTATAGATAGACTACTGGATAGTAATGAGATGAGTAAAAGTTGTTTTCTTATAACTCTGAAAGACTCTTACAGAATATTTAGCAATGTGGTCACTGCTATAATAGAAATATTAAAAAAAAAATGCATTACAGCTATTCAGCTGTATTGTGGCTTTGGACTCTCCGGCCCCTGGCTGTAAAAATCGTGTTCATAAAAATTATAAATGGGACCGGTGGCTGCCCTGCAAATGAAACATCACAACGCATTTCCAAACAATAATGCAGCTATGCTCATAAACCATATGAACAAGATAGATAATGTTATCTGTTGCCACAATAAAGTGTTTTTTTAAGCTGATTGATTTACCTGTCATCATTCTAAAGGTGTCTCCAAACAGCAGAGTGGACTATTGTGGTCCCAGCACTGAGACAGTCAGCCAAACCTTAAACTGAACCAAACACTAAGGTCTGAGGGGGCAGTTTCCACCTGGTGTGTTTTACTTCCACTCATCTTCACCATTTTATCGTTTTATCATCCCTTTCTCATCCACATGGGGAAATTTATTCATCAGCCATTTTGTGGGTCTCCAGACCAAAAAGATTTAAGTAAAAGATCTGATGCACTTTATCCATCTCAGTGACAGCAGTTTTTTATAATTGCTTAAACTTTCAAAGTCAATACAAATCACAAATGAGCAAAAGGTCATCTCAGAGACACAACAACACACACATTCTCAGCTTCACACTTTTTGCGTAACATTACACACTACATTACATCATTTTCATTTTCAAACTCATTTGTAAATGCTGACGGTGGTATTTATAAACCTGGTGATAGTGTGTCACATGGTGTGTCATTTTTAGAACAGACTTTAAAGTTTTCTCGGAGTGCTTCATTTTGCACATGTTCTGAGATGTTCTGTCACTTGAGGTTATAGTTCTGGAGTTTGTGTGTAAAGATTTGCCAATGGCTCCACGTTTTAGAAAACGTGCTTTAGCAAATACAGAAAACTGTATTAACAGTAGGTTTACACTCACACAGCAGAGTGGATCTGTACAGTTTAATGTGAGCACAACTCTACAACTCAGAGAATAACACTTATTTCAGGTTTATTATTTCCTTATCTAATTACAATTAGAAATATACTTAAACACAGACTTAAATACAGTAGCACTCTGCTGTAGACAGAATGCAGTATTAGCTCAAACAACAGAATTATAACAAAATGACTCCAGTCCTTTTAAGTCCTGTCAGAGCTTTGTTAGAAGTCTAGTTGTAGTCCGATGCCATGTAAACATTCGTATTATTAAATCACATTGAACCAGCAGTGTTCTTGACAGTCCAGGGCTGTAATGTTGTGAAGCAAAACAAACTCACAATCCAACGCTCCCTCTATCCCGTAAATATCCCTGACCTGTCCCAGTGTGTTTTGTGCCTGTCTGAGCGCTGCTGTGGGACCGGCAGGGTAGAATGCAGGTGTGCCTTGCCCTCACTGTAGCTCTGGCTGTTTTTACTGTCATCACTGGGAGCCGTGTGATAACATCTAACCCAGGCCTCAGCAAAACACCTCCACAATGGGACCACTTTCTCCAAACACGGACGGCTTCAGTTAGGTGAAGACAAATACGCTGGAGTGCCAACAGACAAGACTAAGAAACACCGCACGGACGACAAGCCCACAATGTCAATAAGCAAGTATTTGTACATCTCCTGTGCTTCTGCAGCTTCCTGTTGCACCTACGGCTCATCTGAACTCTAAATATAAAGAGACAACAGCAGGGTCTTTAACACACTACACCAAAGGTTTACTGTTAATATTCAATTATCCCTGATACTGAGGCCTGTTTATCCAACAACAGCCGACCTTCAGCCCGAGTCTCGAAACAGTTTTAAGTGCTTCCAGCTCAGACGAGTGCAGACATGCCTCCAAATGAAAAATTGGGGATGGATTTGCATCTTATTTACATCTCAGTGGGATTTCTGGAGAAAAGTGGGACAGCAACTGTCTCCTACAGGATAGAGACTAAAACGGATAAAACGAGACTAAAAGATGGATTAAGACAGAGAAGAGGCAACAAGAGGACATCATCGTTGATGATGACTGTCCTGTTCGATGCATTTTCTCCCATGTCTCCAATGTTTCACTGGAAAATGATGTGTTTAGCACTGAAGAAAGACTTTCTCTATTTTATTGGCAACCATTACTTCCTTATTGAGAAGCGGTGTGGACCAATGGCAGCGCTCCTTTTTCCAGAAACAAGCATGTGATTGGCCAAAGCTTTCATTCAGGACTGTAAAGTTTTAATCAATAAAAATCCTTGATAATAAAGTCTAGATGTCGTCTTAAGGACTCGTTTTTCACAGGTGAAAACAGGTGATTCCTGTTACAGTATGATGTGATTAAATGGTAACTTTTTTGTGCACAGTCTCCGTTTAACAACTGGCTCTGTCCAGCTCTTGGTAAATGGTTTGGATTTTATACAGCGCTTTTCCACCTACTACTGAAAGCACTTTCCATTAAGCTTCCATTCACCCATTAACACACCAGTGCCACAGACACTGGGGGCACAAGGGCACAACAACAGTATGAACTGGGGAGAACGGGAATCGAGCCACCAACCTTCCGGTTATTGAACAACTGCTCTACCACGGAGCCACTGCGCCCCACTCTTTACCCGTTAGCTGCTACATGCAGCAAGATGTGGAAAGTTTTTTAAGGTTTATAAATGTGAAAGGAGTTGTATTCTGTAACGTTACCTGTTTTTTACAACATGGTAAAAGTATCGTGTTCTTTCACTTCTTCTGGAATCCGCTGCAAAACAAATATCTGCAAAATCACAGGACCCTCTTTAGCTTTATGTTGAGCGCAAAACGTTACAACATGCCATATTCTCTGTGTCTCTTTCTGTTCAAATGGCACAAATATAGAAGATATTAGTGGGATATGTTCCAAAGAGAGAAAAAAAAACATGAATGCTAGATTTTAATGGCAACATAAAATATATATATATATATATATATATATATATATATATATATATATATATATATATATATATATATATATATATTGGATTCTAATTTTACAATAACTGCATCCAGTTAATAGAGTTGTCCGGATAATTAAAATGGTCAAACAGGAAGGAGAGATTAATATGAAGAAAAGCTCCATTTTTTTTTACTTTGAATAATAAAGCAGCTAAACGTTCGGTTAGAGAAATGATTCTGTCAGTGTAGATCCTCTCTTCTTGGTTTGACCTGCTGCATCCCATTTCCAGAGCTGTCCTCACAAGACACATTTCTTTATTTAAATGACCTTTAATGCTAAATAAACCGTCCAAACACATGCATGTACAGGTTAATTGTCAAATCTAAAGTGTCTCTAGTGAATGAATGTGAGAGTGAATGGTTGTCTGTCACTGTCTGTCTCTAAATGTTAGCCCTGCGACTAACTGGCCACTGTCCAGGGTGTACCCCGCCTCAGGGCCAAAGCTGCTGGGATAGGCTCCAGTCACCTGCGACCCCTAATGGGACAAAGCGGTAGAAAATGAATGAATGAATGTATTTGCAACATGCAGCTCTGTGGTGATGCACTGATGGTCAGACAAAATCAATGTACAATAGAAAAAAAAACTGTATGTATAAAGGAATACTATCTTTTATTTAAAATACTTTTAAACTCCAACTGAACCATTTTAAACACTTCTTTTCTATATTGAGCTGCTGTCCCTGTATGGATTTTGTAAATATGGCCACATTATGATTCTATAAATATAAACTTTTTAACACCATTGCAAATCCTGTCCAGGTATCCACTTCTGGAGTTAGCTTTTAGATTATGGAGTTTTTTCTTCATGTGTTTTTGCCTTAATAAATCACAACAGAATGACCACTCTGAGCATATTTTCTTTGTTTATTTGGGATATACCAAATCTTTCAGTATTTAAACCCTGCCAGCTCTTTCTCATTTTTTAATGCACTTTCTCCTTGTGTGTTTATCTATTCTGTGCTCTGTCATGTCAGCAGATCCCACACACACACACACACACACACACACACACACACACACACATGATCCATGTCCTCAGTGCAAACACAAACAGGCTCCTGGAAAAGCAGGTGTCCTCCATTGGGATAAACCAACAGTGAAGCAGGATGCAGGAGCTGCTGTGAGTGTGTGAGAGCGAGAGTGGGCTGTGAAGGGGGGAGGGCCAGAGGCAGGAGTTTCTACCCCACCGCGGGATGGGAGGGGTACTTACTTTGAATATGGCTGATAGCATCTCCTAAGCCTCTTCTGTTTTGAACAAAGCTGTTTGTTTTCACTCTTTTCATCTCATGGTTTTGGCTTTAAGGATCTGTCAAACAAACACTCAATGTCAAAACAATATATATTTATATATATATAAATAATGTGGTATGGCCTTGTAATTATGTACATGCTGTTATTTCTCGACAGTTAACTGTTAAATAGCCCCTGTTTGGTTGTGAGCCAATCCCTGCATGTTGCTGTTAGCACACTTTGGATGATTCCGGAGGTTTCAGGCCTCATTTGCCTGCTTCTCACCTGCAGCAACTGATGCTAATCAGAACCCCTCCAAGACATTGTCAACAACTCTGTATGACAGTAATATAGACACAAAGGTGGGGCTATTCCAACAATGAATTCAGTTAAAATGACTAAAGATTGTTTCGGGCTTATAGACACGTCCTTTCCAGTATATTTGCTCATTATAAATTTCAAAGCCAGCCTACCGCTTTTACACACCCTAGTGTGTTAAGACTATGTCAGTAAAAATCTAGCCAGCTCCATGGCTAAGTAGAATATAATGACACTGCATTATATGAAAAGCTCTCTATGTCTATATCTGTGTCTTTTCACATTTTTTATTCTGTTGAAAAGGCACAGATGTTTTTCTTTGCATTTTAATCTTGTTATATAAAAGGTAAATTACAATATTAATGTACCCAATACTTTTTTGTAATATATATAATTACAAAATTTATACATATATATATATATATATATATATATATATATATATATATATAAATTGATATAGATTTATATAATCAAATATATAATAAAAGAGAGCGGGAGGTGAAGATGTGGAGTTCGTGACTTCTCAGATGCAGTGCAATCTACAAAAACTAAATGAAAGACTCACGTAGTCTTGATCAGGTCTTGACCTGCTCTCACCTGCCATGATCTAGCTGTTGGTTTCTATGACTTGGTCTTTGTGGTCTTGACTGTAACTGAAAGACCAATGGCCTTGTAAAAAATCTGCAACATCTACTACCCTGATTAAATTGGTCAAGACATACGTTTAATGAATAAAAACCACTACCAAAAGAAATAAGAACTTATTTAGATATTGAAAAGTTGGACAAAAAAGAATTGAATGAGAAATCTATTCTCAGTCCAAATAGTTTAGTTTTTTTGTCCCAAAATGGACAAAAACACATTAAAAACAGTTCTGAAAATACACACAATACTTCAAAAGCTAAAATATGAGAAAAGAGAGAACATATCATTCAAAAGACATTACACACATTCAATAACATCAACATTCATCACAGAGAGGTGCTAAGCATTAAAAGCAACAGCACATAGCTCCTCTGTCCAGGCATTATAGGTCCTGATGACAGCGGGCACAAATGACCTCCTAAAACAGCTGTGCGGTGCAGTGAAATGACAAATATACTCTGACTATGATGTTGTGTGGGGCTGTGTTTTCCAAGGATGCTGTGCAGATTGTGCACAATGCAATGGCCCACATCAGCCCCCACTGAGTCCACAACAGATCCTGCCTTTTAAATCAGTTTGTTCAGTCCTTTTATATTTTTTCTGACATGCTGCTGCCTCAGCACTGGACGGTTTTGTTTCACATAATCACTGATTGTTGCATGCTATTTTTGAAACCTAATGTCTAATATTAATCTCCAAATCATAATTAGTGCCATTTTGTCCTATTAATAGGCTTTTAATGACGCAATGCCAGCGGTTTCTCTCGCTCTGTTCACCTGCACCGGTCCCCCCTGCAGCTCAGGTTGGACAACTCGCCGTCCAATCACAGAGCGCACAGGCAAAATTTAGCGTCAGACCCCGCCCCTTGTTTCACCTGTAATCCAATCCGCGGCCCTGTCACAGGTAAAACCGGCCTCAATTTCCCTGCGTTGCCCCAAAAAGCGAGAAAAGCCGACAAAACGGGTTCTCGTGTTGTTTGTTGCCGCAGCCCTCATCCACAGCGTTAGTGTAAGCCAAAGAAGACGGATCGGATTTTCAGTACCAACTAGAAAGTCCAGTTCGACCGTAGAGATGTCACAGGAGCATGACAAGTAAGTAGTCCTGACTCTCCACCTGTTAGACTACAGCCCCTCTATCACTTCTACTCACCCTCAATGCCTTTTGGGGGGTTTTTCACCGTTTTTGAGGGATTTTAATCCGAGGTCATTACTTGACCTACACCTACTGCCTGGTGTTCTGCTAAATTCGGCTGCCTCTCTGCAACAAATCTGCATTATCTGACTTTAAAACTGTGTCACTGTGTTAAAACTGATTTGTGTCACTGCTTAAACTGTTCTGGGAGAAAAAAATGCTTAAAAAGGTTATAGACCTAATATTAGATAAGTTAAATACGTGTATGTATCATTTCCAGCCGAATATGCCACATGTTTGCTACGTTTCAGGAACTTTCACAGTTACGGCTCATTATTGGACACATTTTTATTATTGACTTAAACTCTAAAACAAACTGGTTGCTTTTTCCCACAAATCTGAACATAAGTCGAGTAGCCTAATGCGTTATTTTTAAGTCTAATTAAAGCCACGTAAGATTTAAAGGTGAGTACTTTCTTCACGGAATTGAAGAACACCGCTGAGTAATGTTGTCTTTTAGAATGAGTGCCATGTTAAATGTGTAATAAGTGCCGAGTATATGTTGACTTCAAAGTTTTTAAAAAATCAGTAAATTGTTTTAGTATATTATTTGACAGAGCAAGGGATGGAACACTTGGTAGAGGCAGAATTCGTCAAAACACCTAGATACATTTCACACCGTCCATGTCTAGCGCTTCAAACATGATCTTTCCTTGTTTTCTCTTTGTGGCCGCTTAACGGGAAAGTGAGTGTGTCTTGCAGCGGTCGCGGTGGTTTTTTTTCCCATGGAGTGTCTCCGCGCTGGTTCACCTGTCATGTTCGAGCCTGCACAGGTGTATCTCCACCTGTCGTGCGAGCTCGGGCGCCTCTTAGGAGACAGTCTCGTGATAGCGCAGGGCGGTTTGTGTTTGGTTTTACTCTAAGCTCTGACAGTCCCGTGGATACGTCTTAATGATGTTTGTTCAGGAAAAGAAAAGGACTTTACTGGACTAGCTGCTGTTGTGAAAGATGATGAGCCGTGGTGTGTTTTTGAGGACAAATGACAGCACTTTTGAGGAGAATGAAACAGAACACCTGTTAGGCGTTGGCTCGCAGACAATGTAAGCAAGCACAGGGCTACATGGGGTTAGAGTGTTTTTCACTTTACTTATCCTAAACTCAGTCGCTCCCAAATTTACACCAAAGGCTAATTTACGAAATGGCTAATATTTGTGCAAGCTTTAAAAAGTGGCGTCCAATTTAAAGTGCTAGATAAAAATACCAAAGGCCATGGATTAATAGTGTATTTTTGTGTTCTTTTTAGGCATAGTTTTGTCCTTTTTTTCCAATTCTTTCATTGTAGTATTGCTCAATTTTTATTTTGTTTTGTGGTGATATTTTAAAGCCATTCTGAACTTTCTATGTATTTGTGTTCTCAAAAAACAAGTTAATGTCTCTGTTTTAATTTGACATTCAAAGTGGTTTATGACTATCCCATTAAAACAAACCTATTTGTAAAAAATCTGTCCATCTCTTTGTTTAAGTTGATTGAGCCTTTCTTAACACCCTCACAATAATGCTTCTTATCAGGTTGCAATTCATCAATGGCACAATTAGATATAGGATTACTAATGATTGCTTTGCTGGGACTATTGAGGGCTAAAAGCAGTATTTGTTGTAGATACTCCACTTGGAAACTGAGCCTGTCCGTTTACTGTTAGTGTGGCGTAGCAGGGAATAAGCTGTTATAGTGGCATGTGGGTTTCAGGGAATGACAATAACAGATAAGAATCATAAACAGAACCGAGAACTTGATGCTATGTCGACACTAAGCTGGAACTCTGAAGTTTTATCTCTAGAAAATCCATATACATGTTTCTTAATTGATTAATTAGAGGAAAAATGGTCCCATTATATAAGTTTGAAATGTGTTATAATTTGGTGACGAGCAGCAGCCATGTCAAAGTGCTGGAATGTGCCCTGGTCACATGCGTCATGTCTGTGTTCAGCCAATCAGACGCCACGCAGGGAAGAGTCGTTACACTGGTCCGGCCTGTAGAGCATCTTCTCAGTCGTACAATTGCTGAGATTTGTTGCACAATTGTGGAAAAGCCTGAACAACAGGTCCAACTGATGACCTGTTCTGAACCAGGTCGTGATTGCAGCTCTTGGCTTTATGAACTCGTAATAAGGTGTGCCATCAGAAGATCATCAGAACTATGAATATGACACAAAAAATTATTCTACCTACTTTATCTACAGTTAATTAATGAGTTATATACAATAGTAAACTAAAGGATAATAAATTAAATATATGCACGCCAAAATTATATTGTTATGCAAATATAATCTCATCCAACATAATGTGGATGACATAATCTAAGCCTAAAATGTTTAACTGCAGAGGGTTTACTGTAGAATTTTGCATGACATGTTTAACTGGTGACATTATCTTCTCTTGCAGCAAGCGCGCGGTCCTGGTTCTACAAAATGAGCCTGGCTACGGAGGCCAGCGGCGGTCCTTCACCAACGAAGATGAAGCCTGGAAGTCCTTCTTGGAAAACCCGCTCACAGCCGCCACTAAGGCCATGATGAGCATCAACGGTGACGAGGACAGCGCCGCAGCTCTGGGCCTGCTCTATGACTACTACAAGGTACACTTTCAGGTCCAGATTAGCGAGTGCAGTCAGGTCTATGCTGATCAGTCTAGATGGGTAGTCTGAAAAGCCAAATAAGTTGATTTAAACTTCATCTTCCATCCATCTTCTTCTTATGACAGTCAAGAAGGTGTCCTGTCCTGCAGTCAACAGTCGCAGCATAATAAACGTCTTACCTATTGCCTATTATAAAACGCCATTAAAAAATTTGCAGAGGGAAAATTTGTCCCCTAAACCTGAAGTTCTAGCTTATTTGAATCTCCATTACCTATCGCCTGGGCACAATAAAAAGTTTAAGTGTAATGTATGGTCTTTCTGGCCCACACAACATCTGTGAGGCAGGGTACACGCCATGTAAGGGATCTGCCTATTGATGAGTGTCTGGGTGGATGTGATGTGGTCAGTTGCTGAGCGGCTGTGTTTACCCTCTCATACAGGTGCCCCGGGAGAAGAGAACAATAGCCCAGAGCAAGCCAGACGCAATGCTCTCTGATGTGGATCACAACAAAAGGTAGGAGACAACTCTGGTCTTAATAGCTCTCTGAAACAGAGCAAGGCTGAGGGATCTCACTAGGCTCTGTCATGAGGTGTGTTTGTGTGTTAGCAAGGTCGTTTCTGCGCAGAATACAGAGGCAAGGCGGACTGTCCTTGTAATGCCAACAATGTCAACATCTCTTTAAAATACTCTCATTGTCCCATTAGCATATATATTCAGTCTTGCACATTTGGAAACATGCTAATGTAGATATTCCCTGTTAACCATGTTTTGTATTATTTTGTGTTGCAGACAACAGATCCAGGCGGCACATACATTAGGTCCTCTTCAGGAGGCTGGGATGGAGAGCCGGATTCAAGTACTTAAAGGACCCTTCAACCTTCTACATCTGAACCCTGACAAACGCAACCAGTTTACTTCACCAGGTTAGAACACACACTACTGTATAATGTCAGTAGTTCACTTGAGAAGTTCTGCTCCATTATTTACAATAGCAATTTTAGCAAAACAAGTCAACAGACAAAGACTTCTGCAGAGACACACTGGCGGAGTGTTTGGACAAGAGAACATTCTGATGGGTTTTATTTTGCGATATAGCTCATTGAACCAAAATCACACTGGCAACAGCATTGAATGCCCTTCTTTTGCAGTAAAGTCCTTTGACCAAATACTAATAAGCCATTTCATTTACTCCACATTGTATGTCAGGTCATTTCATAACAGAGATCATCTAGGTAGGCTGTCGAAGCACACAATTGTAGCATGGATTTTGGTTCACAATATATCACCTTTTCATTGGTTCTAGTGGTGCACTGTTCAATCATGGAAAACTCAGTGTATTTTCCTCTCATTTGTTTATTCAGACACAACTGTGACAGTTTCCATTGCCACTGTGCCAAACTACCCTCCCATCAAGACAGAAGTGCCTGGCCACGGCTTCTCTGTGACCGTGCCAAACAACTGCACCGAAACTGACGGCCACGTGGGTGTGTTTGCCCACAACACCATCCAGTTCAGCCCCAGCACCCAGTCTCGCACGCCCCCCGACTCCACCTTCACCGAGAGCTTCAAGGATGGTTCCCAGGAGGTGAATGTTTCGCTCCGATTCCCCCCATTCTCTCAGGCCTTCCCTCCTTCTTTCCCTCGCTTCCCTCCACTCTCTCAGATCCACGTAACAATAGGACATTCACCTGATCCCATGCAGCCAGCGGTGGGCTCAGCCTTCCATGGTTTTATTTGAACACGCCAAAAAAGCGGCCAGTGTGTTATTATGCCATTGTCTCATCAACACAATAAAGTGCTGTACTTTTCTCCTACAATAGCCAAAGCCCTTTCTCTCTCCCCTTTCTCTTTTGAACCCTGGAGGGGAATTTCTTTAGAATAGAGTAACCTGACAGAGCCCCCGTACCTGCACCTAGGGGTTGGCCACAAAAAGAACAGCCACTAAAACAAAAAGAGATTTGAGAATATTAATAAAATGTAAACATTTAAAAGCAGCAGGTGAGAGAGAGTCCCTGTAGGCTCTTTTAAAAGAATGATGATTTCTTTTGCTGAACAGAGACAGTGATGCCTGACTGGGTTGTGTTTTGTGCAGGTGTTTTCCTTCCCAGGGGAACTCCAGCTGCGTATGGCCTCCCTGACGCCCGAGGACTACACTCAGTTTGACAGCATGCCGGGGTAAGGCTCACTCTCGACACAACGCACACCTCCATTCACCGCTGACACAAGCCCGTTTGGAACACATTCACAGGGGAGAAACCAGACTCCCCTGTGAGTGACACACCAGAGTCTGCACAGGGTATTATCTGGACGCTAACAGACGTTAAACACCACAACATTAACCTAATACTACATTAAACTAATGAGCAATCATTTTGGTGAATTTGTGTATAAGCAATTTATTGATGCTGAAATCATTTATATCTAATCATACATGGTCTTATTATTTTATTACACTAACATTAGTGTTTATTGATTTAAGATATTTTAATCTATGCACATAAAACACATCAAACCTAACTTGAAGAATCCCACTATATATTTATTTAACACTATTTATTTAATGTTCCTCTAAAAGGAAATAAGTGCACTGGAATAGTTACACACATTTTGTTTCTGAAAAAGACAAAAGGTTTACAGAACAGTTTACATATATATATATATTTGTCAGGTGCATTTCTCAAAGAAAAGGCCTTCATTCTCATACATTTCCTTTGTTTGTTTTGAGAACAGTGGCAAATGACATAATTCATTGACTTTATTTGATTTCCTTTTAGGAACAATTTTGAGTACACACTGGAGGCGTCCAAATCTCTACGTCAGAAAACCGGCGACGGGACAATGACATACCTCAACAAGGGTCAGTTTTACCCCATCACCCTGAGGGAGGTGGACAACAAGGCCCTGCAGCAGCCCATCACCAAAGTCAGGGTAAGACCAGAGGACAGGGCAACAACTAAACTGGGGAGGATCCCTGCCGCTCTAATAGAAGCTGTTTTTTTGTGTGTTGTCAGAGCGTAGTGATGGTAGTGTTCGGAGAGGAGAAGTGCAGAGACGATCAGCTCAAACACTGGAAGTACTGGCACTCCAGACAGCACACAGCCAAGCAGCGCTGTCTCGATATTGGTGAGACTTTTCTGAATGTATCTGTATCTGAATTTATTTCTATTTTATGTATAAAATGGCAAAGGCCCAAATCCATGTAGCTTTGTAGCGTCAAATTCAAATCAGGAACCAGACTTATTAATCTTTTTGTATGACACAACTCACAAAAAGCAGCTTACAGACACTGAAAGGAAAAGGTGTGGTTTTATCACAGTTTAATCCAGAGGCCTTTATTGAATCTGCCTGGATATGTCTCTATTCAGTTCAACAAAACCATACCATACAAGCTCATATAGGTTTACTTTCATACCATCACTTACAGCATACATGCAGCAACACTGCAGGCTCCATCTAACATGTTGAATCATTTGTTTATTTCTCAGCTGATTACAAGGAGAGCTTCAACACCATCGCAAACATTGAAGAGATTTCTTACAATGCCATTTCTTTTACCTGGGATACCAACGAGGAGGCCAAGGTAATAAAGTCAACTTTTACCCAGAAAAACAGCTTTAAAATACTACAAGTGAAGGCACCGAGTTATGTTATAGTGACAGCTTTTCACCGAAACGCCTCCTCACCCATGTGTCACAAGTCCTTTATTGTTGATTCTAAGACCCTTTGTTCATTGTCATCACCACAAATAGCAGGGTGATGTCATGTCTTTATGTTCAAACAAGTTGTGGAGACACATTGAACAGCATTTGTGTGTTAGTGAGACATGTTTCTGCTTTGTGAACACTGGCTCCGGAGTGGTCTAACCTGCCTCTCTCTCCTGTTGTGATGCTGCATGTCGAGGTATTTTGGTGCACCTGACAGGGCCAACAAAGTGCAGGAATGAGGAAACTCAGCAGCCGGAAACTGGATATGACAGTAACAGTAAGATGTCCAATAGGGCTGCACAGTATTAACAAATGATGCCATATTTACATTTACATTTATTCATTTAGCAGACGCTTTTATCCAAAGCGACTTACATTACATTACATTACATTACCAGTGTTACAGTCACTGGAGGCAAGGTGGGTTAAGTGTCTTGCCCAAGGACACAACCACAGTATGAACTGTGGGGCGAGCGGGAATCGATCCTACTACCTTCCGATTGAAGGACGGCCGCTCTACCCACTGAGCTACTGCCGCCAGCTACAATATGGTTGTATTTATGTCAAATTAAATGTATTATTGTAGTTTGACATGTACAATCAACGATGTGTACGGTTTAACTTTTATCGTACCAGAACCCTATTTTTGTCACAATATTTAATGTAGTTATCCCTTTTTTATATTGTGCAGCCCTAATGTAAAAGAAGAATTCCTCCTGCCTCACAGCGAGAAGGTCCTGGGTTTAAGCTATAATCTGGTACAAACATCTCTGCTCCGGCTTAATGTACATTGTATGCTGTCCTAAAAATAAATGTATAAATAGTTTAGGCTGAAATAGTGATACAAATGTGTACTAATATAGCACTATTGCTCTACTGTCAGTCTAAAGTTTACATACGTTCACACTGAGTAGGCTTCCCTCTGAGCGTTAGACCCACACCAGGATGTGGTAGTAACTGTCTGCTGACTCCAGGCCATAGGATGTTCATCCTTGTGTGTGTACTCCAGTGTCAGTGTCCTCCCAGCCGACCTGTTTAAACGGCTCATTGGTGAGGTGTTAGATGACTGCCCCCAGGTGTTCCCCCCCACAGCACAAATAAGTTGGTTGTATTTGCGAAGGGCAGTGCTTCCATGTGTTTACCTGCTCCAGGGCTATTTGCAGAAATGATCTGCATCAAGTGTCACTGATGACAGTCGTTTCTTTTAACTGTCCTGTGATGCTCTGCTGGTGGTCTTGTTGTTGCTTGTTTATATTACTTGGTAAAGAATACCCTAATTTAAGGCAGACCTGACTCTATTTTCTTAATCATCATTAAGCAGCTGTTGCCAGTTACATTTTTCTGCTTTTGTCTGATGGGGGTAGTCGTAAAAACGGTACAGGAGACACCTTGAAAAACAGTGTCTTGTCCAAGGACACAACAACAGTATGAACTGGGGTTATAGGACGACCCCTCACCCACCTGAGCCACTGCGCCCTCGACAGACAGACATGGGACATCCTTTACAGTTACAGTGCTGTTCTAGAGCATCGAAGAGTGGCCTGTAGATGTCTGAGGTGATGGAGGGGAGGGGGCAGGAGTGTTGTCATGTCCAGTCTGTGGAGCTCTTTATAAATAAATAAATAAATAAATAATGACCCCTAACCCTAACCCTTCTGACACAAGGCTGTACTTCACCTGCAAGACAGAGTTTCTAATAGTTTTCATTCATTTCTTGCCTGATATTGAATAATTTATGATGGAATTGATTTGAATAAGAAAATGAAAGGCATATAGGACAAAGAACACCTGTACTTCATCAGTTTGCTCTGTTAGTTGTTCTAAAATACTTTGTTTTTATATTGTGTGTTGTTGACACATTGATGACATGTTTTCAGTACAAGCACCGAAAGAGAAGCTCAAAGAAAGAAACTGAAAAAAGGAGTGTGTAACATCTCTTTTTGACCAAAAGAGGGGGACAGAGAGCACTAATATTATACAAGAGAACCCTTTAATGTTTTGGTGGTTTGTTTTTTCATGATCAGACCAATGTTTTTAAGTGTTTACCTGAACATGTTTCAACTGCTAAACACTCACAAACATTGGTCTGATTATAAGAATACAAACACGTTAACTGTGACTGAACTTAAGACAGCAGAAATATCCAGTTACACAAAAGAATAGAACAAATATTAACTGTTCTGTGAAAACATCCTGTAACAGTATATACAAAGAATATTTAGGTCTTCAACCGCTGCACAAATAGCTCTCAGTTTTACTTGTGAGACTATAAAGAGGCTGCTGTGAAACCATGTTGTGTACAGTGCTTTTGAGTTATCCTACAAAAGTCTAAAGGAGCAATTGAGAATGTGACATCCCAGCTAACCCCCTTTGATCTCGCTCTTCTTTTTGCAGATCTTCATCTCGGTGAACTGCCTTAGCACCGACTTCTCGTCCCAGAAGGGAGTGAAGGGTTTGCCCCTGAACCTGCAGATCGACACGTACAGCTACAACAACCGCAGCAACAAGCCCATCCACCGCGCCTACTGCCAAATCAAAGTCTTCTGCGACAAGGGGGCTGAGAGGAAGATCCGGGACGAGGAGAGGAAACAGTCCCGCAGGAAAGGCAAAGTGACCGACCACAACCAAAGCATGGCCTGTGAGTCGCTCTGATCTGCTCTTAACATCTGTAGCAAAGACACAAAGGTGAACTGCTGCTTATGTTTATGTCGGTGACTTACTTTTACAGTTGTGGACGTCAAAGCGCCCATTCTGCAGAAACGTAATGATGTGACCATCTTCAAAATGATGAATGATATGGAGACGCAGCCTGTGCTCTTCATCCCTGACATCCACTTCAGCACCTACCAGCGCCATGTGAGTCTCACTGCATTATTCACTGTGTCCTGGGATAGTATCAGTGGAAATAAATGAAACTGATAATAAGACACAGCCTTGAGATAATAAAGTCATGGTCAGGTCAAAAATGAGGTCATGGCTGGTGAGAGTTGAATTTAGGCAAAGTTACACAAATTTTCAAGTTTAGGCTGAAACCACATTTTACACACAAAAACATTTAATAGGAGTTAGAATGGACAATAAAATAGGAATAAAGTGGACAAATGCACTTTTAGGAAAGAAAATAGTTTATTTAATGCACAAATAACACTGATCCAAATGTTCCTCTGGACTTGATCTGGATGTGCATTTAGAGGTTTGTGTAGTGCTCAACAGACCCTTTTTTAATGGAGTTGTAGAATAGCTGACTTACTCGTTTTGCTTCACGTTTGAATTATTAAGCACAGAATTTTTTAATCTGTGTAAATGTCTTTAACACATCAAACAAGAAACTGAAACTCTTTGCTCTGAGTTAAAGTAGTCATTATCTCATGTCTTTTCTTATGAACTTCAAGGGCTTGACATTGTTAACAAATCAGGTTTTATAACATCTATGGCCCAATCAAAACATATTAGGTGTCCCATAAAGACTTTCCCTCCGACCACAGCCAGCTGGGTCGAGGTGACCAGCTTGTTGGCAGTAACACTGAGTTCTAGTTTTTTTATTGCTCTAACACGCGTCCCTGATACCACTGGCTGCAGTTCAACCTGCTGCTTACTCACTGTCATGAATCACTTACTCATGACAAAAACAAGCACTTACACCATATCATTTCGTTCTTCACTGTGATTCCCAGAACAAATAATGGGTTCATAGGTTAAGACTAGACCTTTGTACGCTCATGTGTAGACATTCTGCTAGCATCTGTTAATGGACATATCACATGGAAGCATCACTTTTGGTTTTCTCTAACCCTTTTAATGATATTCTGAACTTGCACAATGAGTCCTGGATATATTGCTCACCCCAGTTGAGCACAGGACCTCCTAAGTTTTCCGTCTTTTGCCATTTCTGTGCAAACTCTGAGCCCCATGAGGCCCCCCCAGAGGCAGAAGGCAGGCTGATATTTTTAGTGCAGCTGCTGACATTGAACTTGACTGAACTCTCGAGGCTATCACTTTCTGATAAACTCTGGGTGGACCAGGTTTCCTCTTAGAATAGAGTTCTATAAACAGAAGTGCCTCAGATCAATACATTTGCAGTCAAAGTCAAAGGTCCGATCAAAGGGCACAGCTCCAAAAAAAACAAACAAAAAAACAAAGTACACAAACATAATTCTGAGAAGCAATGAAATTCAATGTGCCATTTTCTTACTATAACTTTTTGTAGTAATAAAGAAGAAAAGAAGACATAAGTTGTTTGAGTTGGACACTAGGGGTCACACAGAGCTGCTGTCTTGTGTTGTGGTTTGTATGTGTAATTGGACAGTAGAAGAAGTGGGGCTTTTGTTCATATTTTGACAGTAAGATGGATTGTTTGTTGTCAAAAGCATAAAAAACAGTCTACAGTCCATTTTTAATAAGAAGTAGTTCATATTTGAAACTAGTGGAACCATTAGGAAACAAAGATGAGCCACTATTGTTTGTTTTTTAATTTGAAGAGGCTTATGAACGGAACGTTGAACCCTGAACTGACACCCCCAAAAGGTTGTATAACTGCCAACAAGACCCCTGCACTTTCACCTCTCGTATAAGGACCTGCCTGTTGACCTTTGACCTAATTCACTTGTGAACGTGGAAATAGACTTGGATTTCTTTCACAGTATTTAGACTGAATCTGGAGCGCTGTTGTTTTTTTGTTGTTGTTTCATGCACATATAGTAATTTCTCTTTTTTCTCTCTCTTCTTTTTGCAGCCTTTTGCAGCAGAAGAAGGAGAAGACAGGTGAGTTTTTAAGCACAGTCCTAATTTCACACTTTTTACAATTTTATTCTGAAATTAAACAACCTAAGGGATTATTTCTGTAAAAGACTTATGGGCACACGGACATCTAGGAAAGCCCTGCACTCTTTTAAAGCCTGCAAAGCCTGCTGGGGGCATTAAAGCAATGATTTGTGTGTGTTCACTGCAGCTCCAGCATGAAGAGATTACCCTTCGGCGAGGACGAGTTCAGTTCACCTACGAACAAGATGATGAGGCTGGACGAGCCAAAGAAAGGTATGTGTGGCTGATCCGGGGAATGCCACTGGCGCTCCTCTCTGGGGACAGTTCAGTGTGGAAGTCCCGGGCCACACTTCTCAGGGGCCATGTGATCATGAGGTCTTTTAAAACACACACACCCAAGACCTCGCTGCCCCGACAAATACCTCCACTAACTTTGACCGTTACCCTATTTCCTCACAGTCACACAGTATATGATTTTTGAGCTTTAATTTACTTTCGTACATGGTTCCTGACACATGAATTTAAAATTGATTGTTTTACCACAAATTTAATTTTATAATTCTACTCATTTACAAGTTTTTACACCTGATTAGTTTTACAGCACAATATTAAAATCTGCACCATCCAACTTTCCATAACTTATTTTTACTGTTAGCTTCAGAATCAGCTTTGACTGGCCCCACATGCAACAGATATCCTGGTATTCTTTTTTATGCAGTTTAACCAGAGAATACAACAGTCAGATCGGAGAGATGAGTTATTATTATTCTACAAAAGGCCCAAAACAGTATTGAACTAATTTTGATGGTTTCTTGATATGAAACCACGAAACTAATCCCTGTTAGTTTGATATTGCAATCAGTTTGAAAAATACTCATACCCATCTCATGAAAACACAAGTCTTGACAAATTAACATCGCAACTAGGATAATTACAGGGTATTTTACAATCCCATATGAGTTTTACCCCAGCATGTGTCTCCTGTAGCATTTTTGTGGGTTTTAATATAGAATTTATACAAAGGGAAGAAACTTCTAATGACCTGTTCAAGGCGCTTAGAAAAACCACCGATTGTGTTGTAGTTAAAATAAACAAATAAAAAACAGTGCCATACAAAACATAAATATAATCTGTGTCAATTGAATTTTAAAGCCTGACCCATATGAACTATTGCCAAATGCATTTTTACACTACAAACAAAGCAGACCTTGAGCCACACTGACACAAAGGTCAGCTGACATCTGACAGTTTGGTTTGAACATATATGATAACAAGCCTCACATTAACACAAAGTATTATAACACACATTTAGTTATTACACACATTCTTTTACTATATTTTGTTACTCATGCATTGGTCAGGTTCCAGAAATAAAGACGTACTTCTTTCTTCTTTTGAGCACATCATTTTAACTTTAAACTGTTAAAACAAAGATGATCTATTTAGAATAGGCAGGCTTCAGTGAATGAGAGGTGGGGCCGTGTTGTCCTTTTCTCTTTCTGTCTTTAGTCCAATGCATAATGAGTGTGTTTTCAAGGTGTACTTTGTCTCAGCACGTCCTCGTTTGGAGCAGCGCCTGTGCTGTCGTAGAACTATTGACTGTGACGCAAATAAATGCCCAACAGGAGTTTAGTTGTTTGTAAATACATTGTTGTGACGCCTCTTCTCTTCTCTCCCCCCCCCCCCTCAGTGCTGCTGTACGTGCGCAAAGAGGCAGAGGAGGTGTTTGATGCCGTCATGTTGAAGAATCCCAATCTCAAAGGACTAATGGAAGCTGTAAGTCTTTGTGCCACTGCTGACCAGAGTTGTGTAGGGTAGACTGTCAATGAGCTTGTTCTGAAGAGAGAAAAACATTACAAAACAGCTGGATTTAACACAAAATAAAAAATATTATTATTTAATCATTTTTATTTAGTATTTAGAGAGCGGTGGTTTTATTTGATTTTAGACTGATTCCTCAAATTTAGAAAAATGCTTGTGATTGTCCACAGGCTTTTAGTGAAAAATAGTTTAAAAAAGAGTTGTAATGGTCTGGAGCCACAGAAGGAAACTAGGAAACAAGAACAACACTATGTTAGAATAATTAAAAGGACACTTAAAAGGATCACAGTTGTCATATACAATCATAAAATCACACTAAAAAGCTCAATCACATTATAAAGGCAAACCCAGGGTGTACCCCGCCTCAGGCCCAAAGCTGCTGGGATAGGCTCCAGTCACCTGTGACCCCTAATGGGACTAAACAGAAGAAGGTGAATGAATGAAAGATAAATAGACAGGCTGCTCTTATGTAAAATACACATGTGCTCACTGGTAGGTGCGTGTGAAACAACATTGTACTGTGATTTCTGACCTTCTGTGGTTTTAAGTTCTTTAAACTAGACAGTTCGTGAAGAGTGAGGTGTTATGGATTAATATGAGCAAAGATTGATGGTGTAAATGGTGTCAAAATGACAGCTGCATTAAAACTACTGCCTATTACTGTATATGACGATGGTTCCCAAACATCCAAAATCTCTAAAAGTGGGTCGCCGGAGAGTTTATTTAACTCAGTAAATAAATAAAAAATCCAAATAAGGTTTGTGAAAGTGAATGGGCATTTAGCATTTAAATATGGTTGCTTTTTAAAATTGAAACAGACACGAATTGCCGTGGGATGATGACTGCCTTTGAGGAATACCACGGTTTCAAAGTACCATGATAATTGTGGTATTAAACAACACCAAAACCGAGGCTGACCATTTATGCAAAAATAACTGAGGTGATGAGACCAAAAGATGATTTGGTCCTGTTTTGGAAAGAATTGTGTCTGGATATTCTATTATAATACAGTATTTAACTAAAAAAAGTTTTATCAATATCATAATACCTACATACTGTGATATTTTATAAGGTTATTATTCCATCAGAATCTCATACCATCCCATAGCTAGTCACAAATCACTTGTTTTTCTTTTTAAATATGGGTCCTGTTAAAAAAACATTTGAAAACACTGGTCTATGATGCATTAAAAGGACCACCACAAACAACTTTGAGATGGTCACATAGAACTCCCCGAGCAGCTCTTTCCCATTTGTCATGTTTGTATACAAATCCAACTAGAACCTCCCTTCTCTAGAAATGTACCTCATTTGCATTTCCTGTTCCAGTTCCAGTCCAAAATGTCAGTTGAAATTCACTTTATAATAAATTGAAAGTGTTACTGATGCAGGAAATATGTACTTAGCAATGAAACCAAGTGACAGAAAAAGATTTGGATAAAGAAGAGGTGCCCCGCTGTTGGGAGAAAAAAAAGAGGGAAGTGAAATAAACAGAGGGTAAAATAGAAGCAGTCGGTGAGTTAATCAGAATCAGAATTACCTTTATTCATCCCCAAAGGGAAATTCTTTTTGTTACAAACATGCAAACGACCAGTGCAAGAAATAGAAGTTTCTTTTCTTTTTAAAGTAAATATAACTTATGATATCCCTAATAATCAATCTATTTACATATTCACATGATGTACAGTTTACAAGTTTACAAGGGGGGCACACTCTAGGTCTGAGCTTTTCTCTGTGTCTTTCAGATCTCAGAGAAGTACAACTTACCTTTGGACAAAATTGGAAAAGTGTACAAGAAGTGCAAAAAAGGGTGAGTATAAGTCTTGAAAGACCCAGTCCCCAGGTTAATCCAGATCAACGAGGCTTTGATCAGACTTGAACATATGCAAATCCTTTTTTGTGCGTTACAGGGTCATGGTTAGTCAGATCCCTGTAACATTCAGAATCACCAATGATTTAAATTTTCTTTAGAAATGTGTGAGTTAAGTGAGGTGTAACAAATGAAAAGGCTTTAGTGCAAACATGAGGCGTCCCACCCAGGAGACGGCACTATCATTTGGTTATTTAAAGGAAAAGACTTTGTAAATTGTTTGCATTAGCATACATAAGAGAGCAACAGTAATGTCACTGCAGAGAATTTTTTTTATCAAGGGCTGAGAACAAAGTGACATTTTGGGCAAAACTGACAAATCAAATGAAAGGTGAGGCTCTTTTTACTGGCATAATCATTACTGTTAATCAATCTTAAGTTATTGATAAAAACTAAAAGCCTATCTCTTAATATAGTCAGTAAGATCTAAACAAAGCCAAAACGGTATAAATTCTATGCACAAAGTCAGATCAAAATAGAGTATACAATACTGGTGAAATGTTACTTATGCCCTTGTGGTTCTCAACCCTCAGAATTTGTATGTGTTTTAGTTTTTTTTTTTGTTGGGAGTTTAAGCCAGGGGCCACATACAGCCCAATCTAAAGTAACCAGTAAAATAATAGCATTGACAAAAGCTTTTAGCATGTATGTTTTCACAAACATACCCTCACAATATGGCTTTGAAGTTTTTTTTAGGTTAAGGTAGAGTTTGGATTAAAAATGAACTCATAGATGTCAGTTTATTTAAGTTTCTAAGTGTCAGCTCTAGAGTTGAACCGACAGTGCATTTGTCTGTGCAGAATCCTGGTGCACATGGACGACAACATCATCAGGCACTACTCCAATGAAGATACCTTCCAGATCTCCATCGAAGAGAGCGGCGGCATGTACAAACTCACCCTCACCGAAATCTGAGCAGCAACTCAAGGAACTGACATCACCACCCAAAATGTTAGAACAAAGGGCGTAACCAAGAGTGGTGTTTCACACGTCGAATCACGGACCCAAACCTAAAACGCTAAATAGCTCTTAACAAAATGTCGACCAGCGATGAAAGTTTTACATTAGGATTATTTTCAGGTTGTTGTCTTTTAAGATTTTGACTTTATTGTTGCCATGACTTAGTTTTGGCTCCAGTGGGAATTTGCACCACATTTTTAAAGTATCGAGAACTTGCAGAGCGTTTGAGGTGCTGCTCAAACGCTCAGGCATGGCTTACCAATGAGTTTTTATATGAGGAGTTTCCCTTAAAGCCATAGCACTGATGACTACACTGTAAAAATAAAGACAGCTCTGGCGGAGCCACTCAATGTATTAATACTCAACAGCAGTATTTAGTGTGTGACATGTTAAGCTTAATACAATTAGGAAAGATCTTTGTAAATATGTGTCTAATATAGGAGATATGTTTAATTAATGATGAAAGGACTCATGATGTAAGTATTAAATAGTTTGGATATTGCTAAATGCTTATCTCTCCTGTCCCTGTAGATTTACAGTGAGTGTCCAGCAAGAAATTCTGAAAGTGCAATATGATATTTAGACTTGGCACGTTCAGAAACAAAAACTCTCAATTGCCAAAACTACACATAAAAATTGTATTGTTGTATATATGAAAACATATTTCTCCTTTTGTATCAGAGTACTTATCGTGTATTTATTATGACAGCGGATGTGGGTCATGTTTTTCTTTTTTAACTATATATATCAAAATTTCTATTATTCCTAATAATATAATTTCCATTTGTGTTTTATATAAAGTTCTTCTAACATTATATGTAAAGGGTATCATGTTGTAACTGCTATATCTTAAATTTTTGTAAAGGATTTGATGCACTGTGCGCAAGTGCTGAATAAACACTCCCAGTAGTGGATCTGTACATAAATGTCAGTTTTTCCCAAATATTAACATGTTAACGCCATATTAATCTGACATATTAATGAGAACTGGTGGCTGAAACTGAAAAAGCTGAACAGACTTTGTGCCAGTGTTTGTTGTTTGCCCACAGGAACAGATGATGGCTCTGTGCTGGCAGGAAGCAGGTCTGACACCACACTGTGAAGCCTGGACTCACACAGCAGTTTTATTAAAAAAGGCCAGCTTCTATCAAGAGATCTAGTATAACAATTTTTAAGGCAATATTGAAGTGTGATTCTTATATTTTGTGCGTAATATATTTCACACAAAAACCAGTGGTGTCAAACTCATTGTCACAATTTCAGACCCATTCACTTCCCATTCAACCAAATTTCCACCACTACTGGACCAATCATAACTGTATCTAAAATGGGGCAGGCTTTATGCTTTGGCCAAGGATGTCCATCCAGTTTCGTTCAGAGGTAGTTTAATCTGTGTCCTATTTGTCAACTGTTTTTGTCTGGGGATTTTTTTTCAGGGCTAGAGTTGAGCCCAATGGGATTTTATGGTTATTTGGATAAAATTGGTTTTAGTGATAATCATAATGCAGATTAATAATTTATAAAATGTCTTATAACATTCTTACAGCAGCAGTCTGAGGCTTATGATCTTGTTAAAATGGTGTGGCCACTTGCATTTGTGGGGCCAATGGGGACATTGTAAATACCCTTTGCCTTTTGAAATTGACATGGACAAAGCAATGCTTGCAATAACAAAGCAACTAAAACAGAACCAAAGAATCCAGACTGTGTTTTAATTTATAGTTTGCATGTCTGTAAAAAGGAGTAGACATGAGTGCACCTGACACTGGTGTGAAAAGGATTTGTGGTGATGTGTTGACACAATAGAATGTGTATGCTGTAGAGGAAACAGTCCTGTCTACAGTGGTCTGTTGTCTGTCACAGAGACAGGCTTGAGCAGGCACTGGGTTACAAGTGGGTTACATGTTGGTCACAAGTGGGTTAGATGTTGGTTACAAGTGGGTTACATGTTGGTTACGAGTAGATTATATTTGGGTTATGAGTGGGTTACATGTTGGTTACGAGTGGATTACATGTTGGTTACAAGTGGGTTACATGTTGGTTACAAGTGGGTTACATGTTGGTCACAAGTGGGTTACATGTTGGTTACAAGTGGGTTACATGTTGGTCACAAGTGGGTTAGATGTTGGTTACGAGTAGATTATATTTGGGTTACGAGTGGGTTACATGTTGGTTACAAGTGGGTTACATGTTGGTTACAAGTGGGTTACATGTTGGTTACGAGTAGATTATATTTGGGTTACGAGTGGGTTACATGTTGGTTACGAGTGGATTACATGTTGGTTACAAGTGGGTTACATGTTGGTCACAAGTGGGTTACATGTTGGTTACAAGTGGGTTACATGTTGGTTACGAGTAGATTATATTTGGGTTCTGAGTGGGTTACATGTTGGTTACGAGTGGGTTACATGTTGGTTACAAGTGGGTTACATGTTGGTCACAAGTGGGTTACATGTTGGTCACAAGTGGGTTACATGTTGGTTACAAGTGGGTTACATGTTGGTTACAAGTAGATTACATTTGGGTTACGAGTGGGTTACATGTTGGTTACAAGTGGGTTACATGTTGGTCACAAGTGGGTTACATGTTGGTTACGAGTAGATTACATTTGGGTTACGAGTGGGTTACATGTTGGTTACAAGTGGGTTACATGTTGGTCACAAGTGGATTACATGTTGGTTACGAGTAGATTACATTTAGTTCAAGTGGGTTACATGTTGGTTACAAGTGGGTTACATGTTGGTTACAAGTAGATTACATTTGGTTACTGAGTGGGTTACATGTTGGTTACAAGTGGGTTACATGTTGGTCACAAGTGGATTACATGTTGGTTACAAGTGGGTTACATGTTGGTTACAAGTGGGTTACATGTTGGTTACAAGTAGATTACATTTGGGTTACGAGTGGGTTACATGTTGGTTACAAGTGGGTTACATGTTGGTTACAAGTGGGTTTACATGTTTGTTATGAGTGGATTACATGTTGGTTACTTGTGGATTACATGTTGGTCACATGTGGGTTACATGTTGGTTACAAGTGGGTTACATGTTGGTTACAAGTGGATTACATGTTGGTTATGAGTGGATTACGTGTTGGTTACATGTGGATTACATGTTGGTCACAAGTGGATTACATGTTGGTTACAAGTGGATTACATGTTGGTTATGAGTGGATTACGTGTTGGTTACATGTGGATTACATGTTGGTTACAAGTGGGTTACATGTTGGTTACAAGTGGATTACATGTTGGTAACATGTGGATTATATGTTGGTCACAAGTGGATTACATGTTGGTTACAAGTGGATTACGTGTTGGTTACATGTGGATTACATGTTGGTTACAAGTGGATTACATGTTGGTTACAAGTGGATTACATGTTGGTTACAAGTGGATTACATGTTGGTTATGAGTGGATTACGTGTTGGTTACATGTGGATTACATGTTGGTTACAAGTGGGTTACATGTTGGTTACAAGTGGATTACATGTTGGTTACAAGTGGATTACATGTTGGTTATGAGTGGATTACGTGTTGGTTACATGTGGATTACATGTTGGTTACAAGTGGATTACATGTTGGTTATGAGTGGATTACATGTTGGTCACATGTGGATTATATGTTGGTTACATGTGGATTACATGTTTGTCACGAGTGGATTACATGTTGGTCACATGTGGATTATATGTTGGTCACAAGTGGATTACATGTTGGTCACAAGTGGGTTACATGTTGGTTACAAGTGGATTACATGTTGGTTATGAGTGGATTACGTGTTGGTCACGAGTGGATTACATTTTGGTCACGAGTGGGTTACATGCTGGTTACAAGTGGGTTAGATGTTGGTTACAAGTGGATTACATGTTGGTTACATATGGATTACATGTTGGTTACAAGTGGGTTACATGTTGGTTACGAGTGGATTACATGTTGGTTATGAGTGGATTACGTGTTGGTTACATGTGGATTACATGTTGGTCACAAGTGGATTACGTGTTGGTTACATGTGGATTACGTGTTTGTCACGAGTGGATTACATGTTGGTCACATGTGGATTATATGTTGGTCACAAGTGGGTTACATGTTGGTTACAAGTGGGTTACATGTTGGTAACATGTGGATTACATGTTGGTTACAAGTGGATTACATGTTGGTAACATGTGGATTACATGTTGGTTACAAGTGGATTACATGTTGGTAACATGTGGATTACATGTTGGTTACAAGAGGATTACATGTTGGTAACATGTGGATTACATGTTGGTTACAAGTGGATTACATGTTGGTAACATGTGGATTACATGTTGGTTACAAGAGGATTACATGTTGGTTACAAGTGGATTACATGTTGGTAACATGTGGATTACATGTTGGTTACAAGTGGATTACATGTTGGTAACATGTGGATTACATGTTGGTTACAAGAGGATTACATGTTGGTAACATGTGGATTACATGTTGGTTACAAGAGGATTACATGTTGGTCACATGTGGATTATATGTTGGTCACAAGTGGGTTACATGTTGGTTATGAGTGGATTACATGTTGGTAACATGTGGATTACATGTTGGTTACAAGTGGGTTACATGTTGGTTACAAGTGGATTACATGTTGGTAACATGTGGATTACATGTTGGTCACGAGTGGATTACATGTTGGTTACAAGTGGATTACATGTTGGTCACATGTGGATTATATGTTGGTTACATGTGGATTACATGTTTGTCACGAGTGGATTACATGTTGGTTACAAGTGGATTACATGTTGGTTATGAGTGGATTACGTGTTGGTTACATGTGGATTACATGTTGGTCACAAGTGGATTACATGTTGGTCACATGTGGATTATATGTTGGTCACAAGTGGGTTACATGTTGGTTACAAGTGGATTACATGTTGGTTACAAGTGGGTTACATGTTGGTTACAAGTGGGTTACATGTTGGTTACAAGTGGATTACATGTTGGTTATGAGTGGATTACGTGTTGGTCACATGTGGATTATATGTTGGTCACAAGTGGGTTACATGTTGGTTATGAGTGGATTACATGTTGGTTACAAGTGGGTTACATGTTGGTTACAAGTGGATTACATGTTGGTTACAAGTGAGTTACATGTTGGTTACAAGTGGGTTACATGTTGGTTACAAGTGGATTACATGTTGGTTATGAGTGGGTTACGTGTTGGTCACATGTGGATTATATGTTGGTCACAAGTGGGTTACATGTTGGTTACAATTGGATTACATGTTGGTAACATGTGGATTACATGTTGGTTACAAGTGGGTTACATGTTGGTTACAAGTGGGTTACATGTTGGTTACAAGTGGATTACATGTTGGTTATGAGTGGATTACGTGTTGGTCACATGTGGATTATATGTTGGTCACAAGTGGATTACATGTTGGTTATGAGTGGATTACATGTTGGTTACAAGTGGGTTACATGTTGGTTACAAGTGGATTACATGTTGGTTACAAGTGAGTTACATGTTGGTTACAAGTGGATTACATGTTGGTTATGAGTGGATTACGTGTTGGTCACGAGTGGATTACATTTTGGTCACGAGTGGGTTACATGCTGGTTACAAGTGGATTACATGTTGGTTATGAGTGGATTACGTGTTGGTTACATGTGGATTACATGTTGGTTACATGTGGATTACATGTTGGTTACAAGTGGGTTACATGTTGGTTACAAGTGGATTACATGTTGGTTATGAGTGGATTACGTGTTGGTTACATGTGGATTACATGTTGGTCACAAGTGGATTACGTGTTGGTCACATGTGGATTATATGTTGGTCACAAGTGGGTTATATGTTGGTTACAAGTGGATTACATGTTGGTAACATGTGGATTACATGTTGTTACAAGTGGATTACATGTTGGTTATGAGTGGATTACATGTTGGTTACATGTGGATTACATTTTGGTCACGAGTGGGTTACATGTTGGTTACAAGTGGATTACATGTTGGTTATGAGTAGGGATGCACGATATTGGATTTTGGCCGATATTAGATATGCCGATATTTTCAAAATAATTTTGGCCGATGCCGATACCGATACCGATATATATATACAAATTACAGTCAGAAAAATAGCGCCGGCTAGGCATAGCATACCGCGGCTCTAGGTGCATCATTAGCCTCCTGAAGCCAACATCTTCCACCACGCTAAACGGGTGGTTATCAAGAGCAATAAATTAAATTATTTTGTCGTTAAGATCTTTTACCTTTGGGTGGTCGCTGCTGTATTTTCTAGCTTTGTCAAAGGACTGAAGTAGAGGCTGCTGATGGGTTTTTGCCGGCATTTTTTCCTTCTTACTTTTTAAAAAGTCTTGGTGCTGCCCAGGATGACGGCTCTTAAGATGTGTAATCATATTTGTAGTGTTGAAAGACTGTTGTTTTACGCCTCCTCGCATCACTTGTGCTTTACAAATATTGCAAATAGCAACTTTGTTATCTGTTTGACAGATCTCGAAATGCCTCCACACAGCTGACATGTTGTAAGTTTAAGTTTTTGGCGCTCAAGCTACGTTCATGGTCGTCGTCGCGCGCACATGAAACACGCCCCCCTATCGGTTTGGCTTATCGGCAGAAATATTCATATCGGCCGATGCCGATATTGGTCATTTTAAGCTTTTATCGGCCGATACCGATGTTGTGCCGATATTATCGTGCATCCCTAGTTATGAGTAAATTACATTTGGGTTACGAGTGGGTTACATGTTGGTTATGAGTGGGTTATGTCGCCGCCTTCGGCTCTAGGTTCGTTTGATCACCAAAAAAATGTACCACAGAGAAACACGAGGGGACTGAGTTTCCAAGTTTAAAAGTCTGAATTTATTAAAAAATATTAAAATAAAAGAAAACAAAACAAAACAAAACAGTGTTAAGAAGCCCAGTAAATAGGCTTTTAGAGTCAATCCGCGAGTATGGGGGAAAGTCCGGGAAAACTGCGGGGAGAGCAGTCTTTTAGGGAGAGCAGTTTTTAAGTTGTAGGCCTCGGCCTCCCGTCCGCGCCGCAGGGCCGGCTTGGAGGAGTGCTGGCGCTTCCTCAGCGGTCTCAGTGGACTCCGAGGTCCCAATACGCCGCCACAGGACTACAATAATACAAAAGGAATGTTCGGCTCAGCGACCACACAAATATATATATATAAATAAACCCAAACAGCATGCAATAAAACACAGGACACGTCCCTTTACTTAGCGTTAAAATGGCGTTGTACAGGTCCCTGGTTCCTTCCTGGTCCGCGTGGATACGGCCGGTCGCTCCTCCGAATCCTGGTCCGGTCCCTTTCCCGGAAGGGGGAAGACGGTGCTGTGGACAGGGAGAGGCGGTCTTATACACACAGTAAAAAAACACAGCTCGGGTAAGTGTAACTTCCACACAGTTATTGACACTTCCCTCTACTTAGCTGTATCAGAGCATTGCATGCGGTAGGTTCTTGTGGTTCCTCTGGCTTCCCGCTGCCTTCAGTCGGCCCAGCTCTCCGTGCTGCTCAATGTCCTTTGCTCTGTCCGTTCCTCCGTCTCTGTCCGTCTCTTTCTCTCTGTTCCTTCCGTTTCAGTTCTCTCTCCTTCCTGGTTTCTTTCTCTCTTCCTTTTCCTTTACTTTCTCTGTCCGTTCACTTCCCCGCCGTGGATCCTCTGCCCGTACCGGTCCCTGGCTCTCTCCCTCTGGTCGCGGGTCGCCCCAGGCCTCCTCATCGGCCCCTCGCTCCCCGTCCTACCAGGCATGCCTCGCGGGTACCCTGGCCTCAGGTCTCCTTAGGAATCCTCCCGGCTTCCTTCCTCCTCTCACCGGCGTCCCCGGTGCTGGTCTTTCCGTCCGTTCCGTTTCCGTTCCCTTCTCACTTCCCGTCTGTTGCCAATCCTCCTTTCCTTTTCCGTCCCTTTCTCCTTTGCCCGCGTCCGCCGGGCCGCTCCCTCCTCCTGTGCCGTCCGCTTGGCTTGTGTCACTTTCCTCTGTCCTCTGTTGTTTTCGTGATTGGGCCTTTTTGAACTAGACCGGGACACATCCTATTGGTCTGGGTAATTTCGCAGGTGTGGTAGGCGTTCCCCATCACGAGTCCATCCGTGTGTCTGAAAAATTTAAAGGGGACGCGCACTCACAGGGTAGGAAAGGGAGAACACACACCAGGTGCAAACCGGCACCCTGTGACAGTTACATGTTGGTTACATGTGGGTTACATAAATTCTTACCAGGTATGTGTTTTATAGTGAGCAGAGCAGCTTTAAGCCACTCCTCAGTGATTGGACACACCCCTGACGTAAATTGTTTGGTAAAATTGGTATTAAGTGCTCTCAAAGTCTCCTTAGGCAGAAGGTTCAGTTACTTATTCCTCCCCTTCTGTCATTGTTTGCAATTGTGTCATTTTGACAATGATCAGATCACATTTGATGGTGATGTCACGGGTACACACTCGTCAGGGACAGGCAGAAGGACTCTCAATGCAGACCCCACAAAGGCAGATGATTCAAAAGGGTTTATTAACACAAAGGCAGAAGTGCAAAATCCAAAATCCAAAACGTGTGGTCAAAAACAAGGCTAAGGTCAAAACACAAAAACTCTGAATTCAAAAAACACCAGAAATCCAGATACTTTTTCTTGCCACTGTAGCAGTGAGTGTTTGTAAGAAATTGTGCAGCTTGCAGTTCTAGATGCAAAATCACAGTATTATTGAAACAGGTAAACCAAGAGTTGCAGTAGTATAAGCGAGAAAAAAACAAGTTAATGTATCAGCTGTTTAGTAAGGTTTTTGGGGAGTGTTAATTTGACTTTGGCAATATTGCGAATTTGTGAATAACAAGACTAAATTACATTATTTATGTGTTGCTTAAAATTTAGGTTATGAGCATTTTTGCTAATGCCAACCCAATTTTTTAACCGACTTATTATAATTTTATGGTCCATGGTGTCAAATGCTGCACTGAGGTCCAATAAAATGAGGATAAGGATAGTGGAGTTGCCAAAAGTTTGAAGTTATTAAGCTGTAATTTGTTGCTCTGAGTGAAGCTGTTTCAGTTCTTTGGTATTTCCTGAATCCTGATTGAAATTTGTCAAATAATAAATTTTTGTCCATGACTTGCAACAGTTCTTTAGCAACCACCTTTTCCAATATCTTTGAAAGCAGAGGCAACTTTGATATGGGTCGATTTTGTGGAAGTACTGGGTCTAGACCAGGTTTCTTGATAAGTGGCTGGATGTTTAAAGTAATCTGGGACTAAACCAGATTGCAGAGAACTATTAACTATGTTGAGAATGAAGGGGGCAATAATATCAATATTTCTTTGAAAAACTGGGTATAAAGTCAATTTCACTTGTTGAGAGGCTAAAGTGGATAAAATATTGATCAACTCACTGAGTGTAATGGGAATGATATTACAGAACAATTCATTGGAGTTCAAAGGATCAGGTGAAGGAAAAGGTTTGACAGGTGAATTGATTGATGTTTTGATATCCTAAACTTTTACAATGAAGAATTTTAGAAACTTTTCACGGTCTTTGTCGGAGTTTGCGCAAACAAAGTTAGTAGCCGGGATTAACATATTATTAATGGTGTTGAGGGTGCATGTAGCAGAGTGGTAAGCACTCCTGCCTTACAGCAAGAAGGTTGTGAGTTCAAAACCCGGTCGCCTCAAACATTCTCGGCTGACTCCGGTCTTTCTGTGAGGAGTCTGTATGTCCTCCACATGTTACTCTGGCTTCCTCCCACCGTCCAAACACATGGGATTAGGTTAATTGGCAACTCTAAAGTGTCCCTAATGACTGAATGTGAGAGTGAATGGTTGCCTGTCAGCCATTGTCCAGAGTGTACCCCGCCTCAGGCCCAAAGCTGCTGGGATAGGCTCCAGTCACTCGTGACCCCTAACGGGACTAAGCGATAAACAATTATTGAATGAATAATGGTGGTGAATAAAAGTCTTGGGTTGTGCTTTCTCAATTTAATTAAATTAGAAAGGGCAGCAGTGGCTCAGTGGGTAGAGCGGCCGTCCTTCAACTGGCTGGTGGGCGGTTCGATCCCTGCTCGAAACATCCCCCAAAAAAAACATTATAACATCCCGCTCTCCCCCACATACTGTCATTGTGTCCTTGGGCAAGACACTTTCAGTCTGGGGGATGAAGAAATGCCACATCATTTATTTCAAATAGCCACAGCTATTTAAATGAAATGCTCTGTAATCATCCATCCATCTTCTCCCGCTTATCAGGGACCGGGTCACAGGGTCAGCAATCTAAGCAGTCTAAGCAGAGACACCCAGACTTCCCCCTCCCCATACAGTTCTCCAGCTCTTCCAGAACAGATGCACAAGCCACCTCAGCTGGCTCCTCTCGATATGGAGGAGCGGTGGCCCTACTCTGAGCTCCTCCCGAGTGGCCGAGCTCCTCACCCTATCTCTAAGGGAGTGCCCAGCCACCATGCAAAGAAAACTCATTTTGGCCACCTGTATCTGGGATCTTGTCCTGTTGTTCATGACCATTTGTGAGAGTAGGAACGTTGATTGACCGGTAAATCGAGAGCTTTGCCTTATAGTGCAGCTCCTTCTTCACCACGACAGACCGGTACGGTGATCCCTGCAGAAGCGGCACGGATCTGTCCGTCAACCCCAAGATACTTGAACACCTCAACTTGAGGCAGGATCTCTCCACCAACCTGAAGGGAACAAACCACTCTTTTCCAGCTGAGAACTATGGCCTCGGACATAGAGGTGCTGAATTTCATCCCAGCCGCTTCACACTTGGCTGCAATGTCGACTCAATGTCTCCAGCCTCCCTCAGAATCTGGTTGACGCTCTTCTGGAGGTGGGAGTTGAAGATCTCTCTGAAATAGGCCAAACGTTCCCAACAGACCCTGACAGTACGTTTGGGCCAGCTTCCTCCACCGCCATTGGATCCAACTCACCAGTTAACAGCTCAACACACCCCCAGAGACTCCAAGAAGTCTGGGTACTCTGCACTTCCATTCGGCCTGTAAGCACAAACAACAGTGAGAGACCCCTAGAGACCCCGACCCAAAGCTGCAGGGAAGTGACCCTCTCGTTCACCGGAGTGAACTCCAACACATGGTGACTGAGCTTGGGAGCTATGAGCAAGCCCACACCAGCCCGCCGCCTCTCAACACGGGCTACTCCAGAGTAGTGGAGAGTCCAGCCTCTCTCAAGGATTTGGGTTCCAGAGTATGGAGGGAGGGAGGTGAGCCCGACTATCTCTAGTCGGTATCTCTCAACCTACCGCACAAGCTCAGGCTCCTTCCCCACCAGCAAGATAACATTCCATGTCCCATGTCCCACCAGATTCCGTGTCCGGGGATTGGGTCGCTAAGGCCTTTGACTGCTAATCAATCCACAAATTACCGGCCCCTTACACCAGGGTGGGGCCCGGTTGTGCCATACTGGGCGACGTCAGAGTCCGCAACCTTTAGGTACCTGCCTTAACATTTTGAAAAGTTACCAGATGTTGCTTTAAGACGTTTTTTTGTTTGTTCTTTTGTAAGCTGAACATTCTCATCTATTAAACTTCATAATAAAGACTAAAAAATGTCTAAAATTGTTTTTTTGTTGTTGTTTTTTTTACAGATAATTTTTATTACCATTTATTTGGTGAAAACAAATGAGTCATCTTTGCCCTGGCTGCCCTCTGACATTTGAATGCTGCCACAGTTTCGGTCGCAACCTCTCAAATTGCTAACTGTGAGATTGTTCCATGTGCCCTTCAGGCCCGACCACCGGTGACCTACTTCACACTGTTCAAACATCACAGAGCAGCAAAGGGTTTGGTGCTTTGAGGACTGAACACATTCCTGTCTGAGCACTGTAATGAGAACTGTAAAGAGCACTGTAAATAGCACTGTACTGCCCCTGGTCACCTCTGAGATACGTGCTGCTCGTTTCTGCTATCAGCCCTGCTCCAGACAAACATTTGTGCATGCAGGGCAATGATAATGACCCACTCACTGTTCACACAGGAGCGGCATGTTTTCTAAGAAATGGTCAACACAAAAACAAATTTGTCTGATCTGATTTAGACTGTCTGCCCTCACTGTTAAACATCCCATCCATCTACTTGTTAATGTATATCTGTATATCCATCTTGTTATCAATTCAAAACTAACTCCTCATTTGCGTTAGTTTACCTGGCTTCATGCAACAGCCCTCTGAACACAATCAGACAGGTACTGAGTAACTGGTTTATACCTTGGAAAAATTAGTGATATTTTTTTGGCCATTTTGTCAGAGAATATGAATGATAACTCAAAAACTTTTCTTTCACTCATAGTTAGTGGTTGTGTGAAGCCATTTATTGTCAGACAATTGGGTTTACTCTTTTAAAATCATAATGAGAACAGAAGCTAACTGTTTCAAGATGCACAGTAAGGAGGCACTTGAACAAAAATGGGCTGCATGGTCTAGTCGCTAGAAGAACACCATTACTATGCAATGTATTCTGCTTACAATACGCCAAACAGCACAAAGACAAAACTTCAGGAACAAAGTCATTTGGAGTGATGAGACCAAAATCGAACTTTTTGGCCACAACCATAAATGTTACATTTGAAGAGGAGTCAACAAGGCAACAACTGGGGTATGTAAACTTTTGATCAGGGTTATTTTGGTAGTTTCTGTTGTCATTATGATTTTAAAAGAGTAAACACAGTTGTTTGACAATAAATGGCTTCACCCAACCACTAACTACGAGTGAAAGAAACGTTTTTGTGTCTTCATTAATATTTTCTGAAAAAATGTCCAAAATTACTTTGTATTTATTGTCTAGAGGCCCTAAGAGTCCCTAAATTAAAGGGAATTGGTGCAGCTATTTGAATTTAATTGTCAGCAAAGATGTGAATAAACCGGAAACATTTTATGATGTTTTTTTTTAACATATTATGATGTTTATTTCAGCAGCTGTAACGCAACCTCCAGCCTCTTGCTGCTAAACACAATCATCTATTTTCTTTATATTAATTATTAACAATTCATTCAAAAAAACTCTCAAAGTCTGCTTCAGGTACATTTTATATCTCGGCGGCCCATTGCATAGCGCATACCCACTTTGGGGGCGCCAAAGCAATTATACAAAAAAAACAGTTACCTTTTTTTAAATATATATATATATATAAAAAAAACTTTGTCCTTCACCCTCCGCGGGTGGTCTCTCATCCTTCGAGCTCGGGTCCTCTACCAGAGGCCTGGGAGCTTGAGGGTTCTGCGCAGTATCTTTGCTGTTCCTAGTACTGCACTTTTCTGGACCGAGATGTCTGGTGTTCTTCCAGGGATCTGCTGTAGCCACTCTTCCAGTTTGGGGTTACTGCCCGAGTGCTCGATGACCACAGGCACCACTGTCGCCTTCACCTTCCAAGCCTTTTCCAGCTCTTCTCTGAGGCCTTGGTATTTCTCTAGTTTCTCATGTTCCTTTTTCCTGATGTTGCAATCACTTGGTATTGCGACGACAACCACAATGGCCTTCCTCTGCTGTTTGTCCACCACCACAATGTCTGGTTGGTTCGCCATTACCATTCTGTCAGTCTGAATCTGGAAGTCCCACAGGATCTTGGCTCGGTCATTCTCTACCACCTTTGGGGGTGTTTCCCACTTTGACCTCGGGGTTTCCAGTCCATACTCCGTACAGATGTTCCTGTACACTATGCCAGCCACTTGGTTATGGCGCTCCATGTATGCTTTCCCTGCCAGCATCTTACACCCTGCAGTTAAGTGTTGGATTGTCTCAGGGGCCTGTTTGCACAGCCTACACCTTGGGTCTTGTCTGGTGTGGTAGATTTGGGCCTCTATTGCTCTGGTGCTCAAGGCCTGCTCCTGTGCAGCCATGATGAGTGCCTCTGTGCTGTCCTTCAGTCCGGCCCGTTCTAGCCATTGGTAGGATTTCTTGATATCAGCCACTTCAGTTATGTTCGGTGGTACATCCCATGTAGGGTTTGTCCTCCCATGATGGTCCCTCCACCAGCTCCTCTTCCTCTGTTCCCCATTGCCTGAGACATTCACTGAGCACGTCATCTGTTGGGGCCTTATCTTTGATGTACTTGTGGATCTTGGATGTTTCATCCTGGATAGTGGCTCTCACACTCACTAGTCCACGGCCGCCTTCTTTACGGCTAGTGTACAGTCTCAGGGTGCTGGATTTGGGGTGGAACCCTCCATGCATGGTGAGGAGCTTTCGTGTCTTAACGTCTGTGATCTGTATCTCTTCCTTTGGCCACCTTATTATTCCCGCAGGGTATCTGATCACTGGCAGGGCGTAGCTGTTTATTGCCCCTGCCTTGTTCTTGCCATTGAGCTGACTTCTTAGGACTTGCCTTACTCGTTGGAGGTATTTGGCAGTTGCTGTTTTCCTTGTTACCTCTTCGAGGTTGCCATTTGCCTGTGGTATTCCAAGGTACTTGTAACCATCCTCAATGTCTGCTATTGTTCCTTCTGGGAGTGAGACCCCTTCTGTGTGGTCTACCTTCCCTCTCTTCGTCACCATTCGACTACACTTCTCAAGCCCACATGACATCCCAATGTCAGAGCTGTAGATCCTGGTGGTGTGGATCAGTGAGTCGATGTCCCGCTCACTCTTAGCGTATAGCTTGATGTCATCCATGTAGAGGAGGTGACTGATGGTGGCCCCATTCCTGAGTCGGTATCCATAGCCAGTCTTGTCGATTATTTGGCTGAGGGGGTTCAGGCCTATGCAGAACAGCAGTGGGGATAGAGCATCTCCTTGGTATATGCCACATTTGATGGATACTTGTGCAAGTGGCTTGCCATTGGCCTCAAGGGTGGTTTTCCACAGCCTCATTGAATTTGCAATGAAGTCTCTTAGAGTCCTGTTGATGTTGTACATCTCCAAGCATTCAGTGATCCATGTGTGTGGCATTGAGTCATATGCTTTCTTGTAATCAATCCAGGCAGTGCACAGGTCGGTGTGTCGGGTTCTGCAGTCTTGGGTGACTGTTCTGTCAACCAGGAGTTGGTGTTTAGCTCCTCTGGTTTCTTTGCCGATGCCCTTCTGTGCTTTGCTCATGTATTGATCCATGTGCCCACTTATCTTAGCCGCAATGATGCCTGACATGAGCTTCCATGTTGTGGGGAGACAGGTTATTGGCCGATAGTTGGATGGGACTGTACCCTTTGTGGGATCCTTCAGGATCAGGACGCCCTTGGTAAAGCCATTCAGGGTGCGCCCCATCCCTTAGCAGCTGGTTCATTTGTGCTGCAAGGCGCTCGTGGAGTGCAGTGAGCTTCTTTAGCCAGTAGGTGTGGATCCTGTCAGGGCCCGGTGCTGTCCAGTTTTTCATACCTGAGAGTCTTTCTTGGATGTCTGCCGCTGTGATGGTAACTGGATTCTGTTCAGGGAGGTTGCTGTGGTCCTCTCTCAGAGCCACCAGCCACTGTGCATCGCTGTTGTGTGATGCCTCCCTCTCCCATATACTTTTCCAGTATTGTTCAGTTTCCAGCCTTATATATATATATATATATATATATATATATATATATATAGGCACCCTCATAAGAGTTTTGGATAATAATGGAATATCACACGTGGGCGTGGCTGGCGGGGGCGCCGTGAGTGCGCTAAGCGAGCAGGTACAGTTGTCAAAGTACGCACACAGTTGTTGTCAAAAGATTGATAAAGCTGTCGGGGGCTTAAAAATAGAAAAAGAAAGCGTGAAAAGGAGATGGCATGTCAAAGTATGCGACAGCAGCTAAACAAGTGGATTGTGAAAGGCAACAGGTAGAATTTAAAGTGTGACGTCTGTGAGTTGGAGGCTTGCAAAATTGATGTAAACAGAGTAGCTAGCGTTTGCTAACACTTGAAATGTATGTGCTTAAAAGTGGAAAATATAAGGTAGCATGCTGTGGACAGTGGTAGAGCAGTTGTCTTTCAACCGGAAGGTAGGCGTTTCGAGTCCCGCTCTCCCCACAGTTCATACTGTTGTTGTGTCCTTGGGCAAGACACTTAACCCACCCTACCTCGTATGAATGTGTAAGAATGTTTAGTGAGTGTATGTGGCGATGGTCGGAGAGGCCGTAGGCGAAAAATGTCTGCCCCAGGGCATCTGTGGCTACAGTTGTAGCTTACCATCACCAGTGTGTGACTGTGTATGAATGAATAATGGACGGCCTGTAAGCGCTTTGAGTCCCTTGGAAGAAAAGCGCAATATAAATCCAATCCATTATTATTATTACAATAAATGACAATTATTTGGAAAACAACTAATGCAATATATCTGGTTTACCATGGAATCATGCATAGATTTGCTCCAAACCTCGAGGCTTGCAAATATTAATGTTAACAGACTGGTGTTTTCTAACTTTATTAATTAATGTTGCTGATAGCTACATTTAGATTTTGGTTAAACCCTATGGTACTAATCCTATGCATGACATATCTCAATTTTATTAAGGTAAAATACTGGTAAATATAAGGTAGCATGCAAAATAAATGACTAGAAGCTGGAAAACATAATTAATGCAATAAGTCTGGTTTACCATGAAATCATTAATAGATTTTGTTTAACCATTAGCTGTTGATGTTAGCTGTGCTGTCAGACATACAGTCTATAGTTACATCTGTTGGGTGACATGGAAGCTGTAATTACAGGCTCACATGTCTTTCTCTCTCTATAAAGGTCTGTGCTATATTATAATATATGTGTACATACCGTATACTGTAGTTATGGTAGGCCTACAGTGGCTGATATACTTTAAAATAAACCTTTATTATTTACAGCCCATACATAATGATGTCCGACTCACCTACTTATTTATAAATTTTTTTTTGGAGGGGCGCCAAAATTGTTGCTGCACATCCCTCTGGCACTGGGTAGTTGCACCCCATCTTATATTTTTTGTGCTTCTGCGATTCACATGAGTTTTAAAAATAGCATAAATCCAACTATCCCGGAGCACCCACTCTGTTACATCACATTACCGCTCCATTCATACACAAGGAGACTTAAAGGTCTGATCTGAAGGTGTCGGAGTAGAGACGGTGGTCACTCAGGCTAGTGATGAGTGCATGTTTCATAACCGCAGATTTCTGTGTGCATATATAACAGAAGCAGACCTGAGCCAGAGTGTCCTTTACAGGCTCCGCACATGCTCAGTTGCTCCTCTGGGGAGCCCTCAAACCTGCCTCCTGCTCCTTCTGTTGCCAGGACAACAGACAGCAGCTAGCAACACACTGTCACCGTCTCTTAGCAACAGATTGGCTTCAGAGTCAGGGTTGAACCAATCAGATGGCTGGCTCTCACAGGGATCCTCTGAGCTCCAGGGGGAGGAGCCTGAGGAGTCACACAAAGCATAGTCCAGAAGAAATGGGAAATGAGTGATGTTAGAGATAAACAAAACAAAAGGATTATGAGAGAGACAGAAATATGAGATTATTAGATTATTAGATTAGATAATTAGATTTGCTATCTATAAGACTTTTGAATATTTTATTCTTGACTTTGTATAGTGGATGCCTAGTTCCAGCAATCACACCGCCTAGACCTCCCTACACCTCTTACACTCTACTCTTATTGTTCCATATTTTTCATTCTGTACTGAGGTGTGGGGTAACACATGCAATAGCCATATGTCTTATGTCTACTTCAAAAGCAATCAGAATCATAAATCACAAAGGCTGATATGAGCAAATTGTCTTTTCATTAAGTCTCAGGTTATAAAATTTAAAGACATGGTTAAATCAAAATTCGTATTGACAATGTGTAAGGTTAGGAAGAGGTTAGTAGCAAACCATATTTAGACGTTTTTCAGTTTCTGGCATTAGGTTATGGAATTTACTAGATACTGAAAATCAAACCTGCAACACTATTGGGCAGATGAAGAAACTACTGCATCATCCAGCTCAAATCCTTCACCCCCATCCTGTCCCCGTCACCACAGGTGTACCTCAGGGCTCGGTACTAGGGACCCTACTGTTCATCATCTATCGTCTCCCCCTTGGTCACATCTTCCGAAAACATCACATTGACTTCCACTGTGATGACACCCAGCTCTACCTCTCAAACAAACCAAAGTCCTCACTCTCACCCTCCTCCCTAATCAACTGTCTCTCTGAAATTAAATCCTGGTTCACCACAAACTTCCTCAAACTAAACAGTGATAAAACTGAACTGCTCTTAATAGGCCAAAAACACTTAAAACAAAATCAATAACTTCTCCATTCATTTTGAAAACTCCACCATCACCCCCTCCCCTCAGGTAAAGAGTCTGGGTTTCATCCTCGACAGCACACTCTCCTTCACTTCCCACATTAATAATGTCACCCGCTCTGCCTACTTTCACCTCACCCCTCACTCTGCTGCCGTCCTTGTGCACAGCCTCATCACCTCCCGCCTGGATTACTGCAAGTCCTTTCTGTTTGGTCTCCCTCAAAAAACCCTCCATAAACTTCATCTGGTCCAGAACTCAGCCGCCCGCATCATCACACGCACCCCCTCCACCAATCGCATCACACCCGTCCTGCCACAGAGCTGCCTCCATCACACACCGCATCAACTACAAAATACTGCTCCTCACCTTTAAAAGCCCCTCCATATCTCTTTGAGCTCCACCACATCTCCACCCCCGCCACATTTCATATCCAAACTCAAAACACATCTGTTCAGACTGGCCTACTCACTCCCTTCATAACTGCACTGTCCTGTCATTAATATAATTGTTGTTTTATAGTTGTTTTTTAATTGTTGCTTTTAATTGTTGTTCTTGAATATTTTAATTATGTGCTATTGTGTTTTTTACTATTGTTTGAAGGCAACCTTGAGTGTCCAGAAAGGCGCGTTATAAATAAAATGTATTATTATTATTATTATTATTATTAAGAGAACAGTCAGGTCCATAAATTTTGGGACATCGACACAATTCTAATCTTTTTGGCTCTATACACCACCACAATGGATTTGAAATAAAACAAACAAAATATGCTTTAACTGCAGACTTTTAGTTTTATTTGAGAGTATTTACATCCAAATCAGGTGAACGGTGTAGGAATTACAACAGTTTGTATTTGTGCCTCCTACTTTTTAAGGGACCAAAAGTAATGCAATCAAACTTTCACTTTTAATACTTGTGTGTGTGTTATAATAATAACTTTGTTTGTGTCCTAATACCTACATGATATGGGAATGGCTGCCATTTTAAGTAATTTTTATTTCTTCGGTTGAAAGGGGCAGGTATATTAAAAGACCTATTCTTCATGCTTCTTTTTATTCAAGTCATTATTGCATTACAGTATCTGTATTCAATTATATTGGAAATATTAATTTAATTTATGTCTATAGATGAATAAAGAAAGAAAGAAAGAAAGAAAGAAAGAAAGAAAGAAAGAAAGAAAGAAAGAAAGAAAGAAAGAAAGACTTTGCAGTGACGTCAATGTTAAATCAAATGTATTAGTTCTAATAATAAAATAAATAATGTAAAATACTTTATTTTTATGGAGGAGAATTGGGATTACAATGTTTCTTAATAAGTTATAGCTACTGAGAATAAAAGTAGAATTCTGAGAAAAAGTAAGAAATACAATTCTAAAATCAAAGTCCAAATTTTGATTAAAGTTAGATTTCTGAATAAAAAGTAAAAGATGATGACATTTTAAGAAAAAGACAGACTTCAATGAAAAAGGTCAGCATGCTGAAAGTTGGTAATTCTGAGATTAATTTCTTTAGTTTTTTGTTTTACTGTGGCCCTTATCCTCTTCTGTCATTTTAAAATAAACAGTTTTTTAAAGTTTATTTATTTACAGGTCATTCAGATTTGACTATTACAAACATACAAAGGAAAACAATATTTTTTAATTCTGGACTAAGTTTTACTGATTTTGATTTTGGAATCATTTGGACAACACAAGCCTTTAACAACAATTACTGTTGCTGCTGTTAATAAGTGAACACACTGAATATATAAATATTCTATTTATATATTCAGTATATATAAATATATACGGACCTCGGTGGTGCCGTTATTCTACACACTGAGGCTATTTTGGTCTGTCCTTTAAAAGCCCTGCATCAAGCTGAGACTCTTTGTTTCCACTTTTCTCCTTGAGCATAAATAATATATCATGGACCAAATTATCATTCTGACGTAAAAATCAGGAGAGTAAACGTAGAATCTTTTATTTCAAAATTGAAACAAGTTAATCATCACTTTGGCTTTTCATATTTTAGAAATTTGGCCTCAGAATAAATAAACAAATACACTACCAATCAATAAAGCTATGTTGGTTTATAGTCTTTTCAAATGGTGTGCCCTTTAACCCAGAGACCAGACTGGTCTTTTGACTGGGGTCACCAGGTTACAGTAACACACTGGTTTCTCTTTCACACAAACACATACAACTTCAAAAACGACTAAAGGTTAAAGGCTGACAAAAATATTTTGCAATGGATATAGACAGACACATTTTTATCAAACACACTGAGGTCATTACAGAAAAGAGACTAGAAAGAAAAAAGTACAGATAAAGGACTTACTTTAGCATTCATTTCCCTCTTGATTAATAAAGTTTATCTATCAGATAATGCTAAAACCTGTCAATCACCCAATTGGTGCTGAACAAATAAGACCCATTTTCCTTTTGTAGGAGCCTAACTGCTTTTCTATCAATAAAGCTAGCATGTTGTAGATAACCTGACTCTGCCAAATAGAACTACTCACAGAACATAGTCTGCTCCAGTTTCATCTGGAAGGGCTCCCATTGAAAGCATTTACAAAACAGCAGGTACTTTCAATGAATACCTGGAGGTGACTGGATTTATCAACCACTGTTTTATCCTGCTTTTCCAGCTCTATGTTGTTTATGTTTGTAACGGTCTCTACATCTTCAGACCTAAAACACGGCCAGACCTGTCAGAGCTGCACTTCATTGGACACAACAAGCTGGTAAGGCCAGAGTTCAGACTGTAGATACTTTGCTTGGAACAATTCAAGATGGATTTTCGTGAGTGTGTAAACTCACAAATCTGATGAGAATCCAGCTGCAGTGCAATGTTACCATCTGGGAGGGCTTCCATAGAAAGTGTTTGCAAAAGGCAGGTTCTTTAGATGAATAACTGGTGGTGATTGGATATATCAGCTGTGAGTAACTGCAGTTTTAACCAATCAGACAGTAAGAACAGTCGCTACATCTTCCAACAAAAAAACAAAAACAAAACCAGAAAACACCCAGAACTGTCAGAGCTGCCACATCATTGGTATTGGGGCAGCAGTAGCTCAGTGGGTAGAGCGGTCGTCTTTCAACCGGAAGGTAGGCGGTTTGATTCCCACTCTCCCCACAGTTCATACTGTTGTTGTGTTCTTGGGCAAGACACTTAACCCACCTTGCCTCCAGTGACTGTAACACTGGTAATGTAATGTAAGTCGCTTTGGATAAAAGCGTCTGCTAAATGAATAAATGTAAATGTATTGCCACCATTCTGACGCAGACACTTTACCAGTGAGCAGTTATCGTGAGTTATAGAACTAACATGAAAAGAACCAGTGGTTCGGTTTTTGAGTTGAGCTAATATATTACATTTAGGCTCATTTTAGAAATTCTTTGAGCGCTAAAGTGGAAAATGTAATGATCTAACCAGAAAAAAATGACGTGATGTTTCCAAAGCAAATGTAAATGTCCAGACATGTCACTGCAAAACAGCCCTGAGCCCTGAGTTAATCTGTGCATGCTTTTATGTAAAACAGAGTGAATTCATGAACAGTTCGAGCCTCCTCAAACACAGATAACATGTCAGGGTATGTACAGATTTGTCATGTGGAAGTAACACTCTGCGGACATGTAGCTGCTGACAGAGCCCAGGGCTGGCCTCTGAAATATGGCCTACAGGTGGTATATTTAACCCTGCTGGGGTCGAGCGACTCCCCTTTTTGGAGCCTGGAGTTCCAGAGCTAGGGGGAGTTGTCCCGGACTGGGGAGGTGTGCACTCGGAGGCATAGATCAGCCCGCTGTAACCTTTCCTCCAGATTCCCTGACTAAAGTTGAAGCAGACTGCCCCACTTGTCTCACAAACAAGCAGCTATACTTGGCCCGGCTGCCTGTCGTGCCTGCGTGCTAACCGGTTTTTCCTCGTAACTCCTCCCTGTTCCGCTCCACTCCTGTTAAATGCTGGCACTGCTGCCGCCCGGCCCTGGTTCTGCCTGAGGTCATGCTCGTGTGAGTCACAGCGTGGCATGGCCTGTGCTAGCTGCATTGCGCTCCATTGCGCTCACACATACATTTACTTCAGCAAACAAACAAAGAGCAGATAAGACTTCTAATCAGTTCAGTTAACAGGACTACTACTTGTATCTAGAATCATCACTGCAAAATTCCTTGATCTGCACTGGTTGCCTTGACTTCACAATGCAGGACTTTTGCCTGCAAATATATTTTTTGTCCAAATGCATTTGTACAGAGCAATGTCAACAAAAACTGCTAGCGCATTATGATAAGAGTAGTTGTGGTTTTTCCCATTTATTTTGACAAGGCAGCAAACTAAAACACGACAATTAAGACATTTTAGATTAACAAAAAAAAAAGGTGTTGGTGGGTAAGAAAAACGTAAGATCTAACAGTGCACAAGTGAAGTATCCATTAAGATAGAAATGTATGAATTAGCATGCTAGCTATAACTGAAAGCTGCATTACCAGAAATCTGCTTTCCACATACTTGTTAAAGCCTGACAGTACATGCATTTGCACCTATCTGTATTAAAATTATATAAAAATGAAAAGTTAATATGTCTTTAGAACTCTTTTAAACAGATCATTACAATATGCTATTACCAGAGGTGGAAAGTAACTAATTACATTTACTCGTGTTACTGTAATTGAGTAGCTTTTTTGTGTACTTCTACTTTTTAAAGTAGTTTTTAAAATCTGTCATTTTACTTTTACTTAAGTATAATTTGTTTGAAGTATTGTACTTCGTTACATTTTAAATCATATCCGTTACTGAGTAAAAAAATAAATAAAAATCGCGCCCCGGAAACTACTCCATTGATTGATTGATGGGCGGGAGATCAAACGCGCTAAACTGACAGGAACGATGGAGACGTTGTAGAATAATGTTGTAGGTGTAGTAAAATTAATCTTTGCAGTTTCTGTATTAACAGAAATATCAAATATGCATTTTGAAATTCTGGTCTATGTAAGACAACACCTTGACCAGATGGCAGAGGCAGCGGTGGAGCAAGATGAGTAACATTCATCAGATGAAGATTTCTTCTCCTCAATATTTTTATATTATCTTGTCTTTTTTTGAACTACACTACCCCCACCCCAGCTGTTTAAAAAAAAGTAACGCAGTAACTTTTACTCTGAGTAAAATTTTAATGAGCTACTTTTTACTTTAATTTTAGTAGATTTTTAGACTGGTAACTTTACTTTTACTTAAGTAAAATTTCAGTGAAGTAACAGTACTTTTACTTGAGTACAATATTGTATTACTCTTTCCACCTCTGGCTATTACAAGCAGTTTTCTTTAAATGCAGGACAAAAAAATGGGTAATGTCTGTTTAAGTTGCCCAGTTACTTACCCACAATGCAGGTACAATTAACCGTACAATTAGACGTAGTTTTTTGTTGAAGAGTTCACACACAGTCCTTTTTTTACACTAGGCATGACTTTAGACTTTAAGACACAAAACTCAGAGTCCAGGTTGTGTACGCTCGTTTTTCACAGGGGCTTCTACTGGAGCCTAACATGTCACAGTAGTTCACTAGTGCTGCCAGTGGGCTGGGAAAATTGATTTACTAGTAACTGTTTTTACACCCACTACTAGTACTAGTAGTACTAGTACTAGTATAATTAGTAAGCACTCGTCTCAGTAGTTGTACTAGTCAGAATGTCTTGCTACTATGACTACTATGACTAGATTTTTAAAGTCTAGTAGTGCAAGCAGATGGGACGAGGATTCTGATTCTGAGTGACTGCTGGCAGGCTGAGTAAATGTTTTAATTAATAAACTCCTGCCTCTTTATTAGCATTTAGTGCCACTACAAGTGAGCTTTTCGGACATCACTATGCTACTATAAGGCAACCAGCTTTTTAAAACAAAACACTTTAATTTTATAAATGCAAATCAGAGGACAGCACCATATCAGAAATTCCTTAATGGAAAATGCTGCGCGAAATCAATACACCACCAGTAGACACTAAAAAAACTGAACTGAACTGATTGCATTGAGCAACATTTTTTATTTAATTTATGTAACACACATTGTATTGTTGAATTATTCCTTAAGCTCGTTAGTAAATGGGGACTTTCTTTTTGCTGATGACAGACTGATGAGAGCTGGAGAAGGGATGCTTAGCAATGGCCTCACACTTAAACACCGAAATGGACCAATCAGAATTGAGTTACTTTTCCAATTGGTTAATATTGCTGTAACCATGGCATTGACACACAGACAGTCTACTGACAAATGAGTTACAAAGTGCACTGCTTTGGCTTTAAGATTGGTATTGACATAAAAAAGAAAAAATCGGGACAGGAAGAGCGGAAAACTGGGACATTTTTGTGTTTTTGCAGCTATACCTTGGGACATGGGATGGGAGCTTACAAACAGGACTGTCCTGGCTAAAACTGGACATATGGTCACCCTATGCTACCAATAAGCCAAAAATGTGTTTTTGCACTTATTAGGAGCACAAGGCTAGAAAAGTGTACATTATGGAATTGTCATCTACGAGTACTACTAGTAAGTATTTTTGACCTCACTAGTAAGACTACTACAGCTAATTATAGAAATAAAAAGTGATTACTGGTAGAGTTTTGCGAGTTTTGGTGGCTAATATAGAGATAATGGTGGAGATAATCCTTCATCAGAGGTTACTGCACAAACATATAAAGTGTATAAAAAGTTCAGAAGATTACAGAATGATCATATTGTATCTCAAATTAGCATTTTAAAACTTAAATATGCACTGTCAGTGATTCCAGAGGCCGATTGTTGGGACTTTAGAGACATTTTCCTTTGTATAAACGCAGACATTGATGTAACAACAAATATAGGTCAAGACTTATTTCAAATCTCTGATACAAAAAGGTCAAGCAATATTAAAACAACATTTAAACATCCCCCTTGTACATGAATATTTACACATTTAAACAGTTCACACACATATAATGCATACACAAACAAACAAATATATATATATTTGTATAAATAAAGTGTCTGGACAATAAACCTGCAAGGCTTATCAAAGTGGTTAATCTGTGCTGCAAAACAAGTATTGTATTTTCCACCTTCATTCGTCTGCAGGGGAAACATTGGAGCTAAATGTGTGCATTAACAGGGTAAAGTGGGCCCCACCCCAGAGCTGCACAAAAAGTGGCAACACCCAAAGACAGAAAAACAAGCCTAAAGAAGATGAGATAATGAAGAGAATGTTGTCTGAGTCAGCCTCTGTGACATGGTCAATTTCTTTGTCATAACTGCACATTACTCAAAGCTTTTCATTTGATTCAAGGTTTGGATGTAAAACAACAGTGAGTTGTTTAAGTTGGAATAATTCAGTACAATGTGGTCTAATACTATAAGTTTATAAGAAGTTACAAGTTTAATTCGTTTTAAAGACATTTTACTTAAATATGTAACTGCAATCTTTAACAGCGTTTAAAGCAGCACAACAACTCTAAAAAAAAAAAAAAAAACAAGCCTGAGGCGTGCACTTATACAGGTCACCTGCTGCATTTAGAACGAGCCGGAAAAGGAACAACTGATTATTTTCCTTCTCTTTTTTTTAGACAGTAGCTTGCAGGTTTTTTAGATATAAAACAGAAAGAATGTATTATGAGTTGTTTTATGCGAATACATGTAATCTGCTATTGTTGTCTTATGTTATTTTATAAAGAGAATGGGTATTATTGTATACCGAAACGTACGGGTTAAAACCATTGAACTGTGTTAGCAGTAAATCGTAATCCTGTCAAACGATATACTGTAGGAAGAATGTCGACATCCAATGAGGGCTGTTTCTGCTTACATATACAGGAGTGTTCGTGTAAACAGAGTCAGCGATGTTTTGTCTGACGTTCCATAAACCTCGCATAGACTGGATCGACCTTTTGCCTAGTTTAGCGGGCGGCAGTTCATCGGGTTTACTCTGACACTGCTGACTCCAGCGGCCACGCCCCCAATCAGCCACGCACCCCGTTTCCTCCAACCGCCCCGCGAGCACGCAGTGTTCACGCGTCCTCTGCCCTCCCATTGGCCGACGCTCCGCACACACTCGTTTACGATTGGTCCAGTGTTGCCACCCGCCGGTGCGTGTTGTGAGTTTTGTTTTTCTTTTTTTCCCCCTCCTCCTTCCCATGTTTTACACACACAGCTGAGAGAAAGGGGAGCCAGTCAGAGAAAAAAAGCACCTCAACCCTACCCAGTGAACAGACAGCGGCACTGGCAACCGCCGTCTCTTTGTTCTGTTCTGGCTTTGACAACACAAAAGTCCTATATAGACAGTTTGTTTCTTTATGGTATCGAGAAGATTAACTGAAATGGACTCACAAGGGGTAAGTAAAATGTCATATTATTGTTTTAGCTTAAACCATTTTTTGTGTTTTAGCTTAGTTGTTTACTCACTTGGAGATGTAAAATTTCTACTGCTTCAGGAATTTTGCTTCAGTGTGGACTAGTTTGCTTGAGTCGCTCCTTTTTAAAAGCTACGTATTGTATATTTTACATAATTGTTAATTCAACTACTTGTGTTGCGTCAACGTCTAGCTAGCTATCAGTTAAGTGTTGTCTAATTAGCTAACGCTAGCTATTTTCATATAAAATTACATTAGCGTTGCCTTTTGACCGCGCAGTTCTTATTTATGACATTAGCTCAAATTAGTCAGTGATTGAAAGCAATAACGTTTACGTTTAGGAAAAAAAATATAAAATTTTGGTATTACATATTTTAATTGTAGTCATAAATGCTGTTTAGTTGGTAGGAATGATTAGTTTATTGTATAAGAAAGTTGTATGATAGAAAGGGGACTACTTCCTGATGCAAACCCGCTTTATGGGGATTTCACATGGCTCATCTCAGCAGCACGTCACTGTTTTGTCTATATTTGGCGATGGGAGGTGTCCTGGCTGCGGGCCAAAGGCAGTGAGTTCACGGCGGACCCGGGGTGTAGTCTTTAACTCCCCCCTGTGCCTCTGCCTCTGCTGTGGAGCTGCATATTAGACAGGAAGAAATTAACAAAGACACTTTCGCTTTTGTGTGACAGAGATGTGAGCGCTAAAGGGCTTCTTTATACTGTCATTTTACGTTACACCTTACTTCTCGACCAAACTCCCGCTTCTTTTATTACCTGTATGTCCCCTTAAAATTCACAACAAAATTTATAGTAGTGGAGTTTGGAAATGTAACCATGTCTTCAATATCAATTTATAAATGAAAGTATGTTTTTTTAATTAGTTCAGATGCTGAAAAAATCATACACATTTTTATGCATTTTGGACCTTTTTATTCTGAAGGAAACGCGCTCCACGTGTCATTGTTAATTGTTCCTTTAAATCAGAATGTCTAACGTTAAACTAACTGTCTGTGCGATCGCAATGTTATCTACAAACACTATATTTATTTTGTAAACAGCTTGAATCCCAATAATTTCTAACTGATTAACACTGTGTCAATGTCAAAATAAATGTCCAATTACAGCCTTGAATCAAACTGTGTTGTGACCAATTAAAAAGTTTAAAAAGTGCTGGTTTAGTTGTAAATTGTTTGTCTTTGTTAAGCACTAGTTTTGACCAGTGTAATTTAGTATTTCAAAAATGTTTTGTCAAAAGGGTATCCTGATATTGCTGCACATACTGTCACTTTTATAGCAATATTTAACATAGTTATTGCATGTTTTTGTAATAAGGCATATTTTTGTAATGTTGTGCAGTCCTACTTTAAAGACTCAATGACTCAAGACCTTAAAATGCAGATACAATCTTATAATTCCAAAGGGAAAAAAAAGGTAATACGTTAAAAGCACTACAGGAAATCAGTACCAAAACATTTAGAGTAAGGTCATGACAAATATACTTAAAGATATCTTAGTAAATCTTGCTGTTGTAAATCTGTTGAACTACCCTAAAGTTGCATACTGTAGCTGCAGAAGTATGTTGAGTCTAATGTTTGTTTTGTCCATGCTCTCAGACTGTTTGTATCGAAAACTATGGGCCCCTGTCGAAGAGGAGGAGGCACGACACTGAGTGCGGGGCCAGTTCCGGACTTGAGTACACAGACCTGGAGGCGGCCGAGGCCTTAGTCTGCATGAGCTCCTGGGGCCAGGCTCCTTTTCTCCGTAAGCCCCGGCCCCTGACACCGGCCTCGGACTCCTGCGACTCCCTGTTGGCTCCTGAGCTGTCCGAGTCGCCCAAGGACTTTGTCTCACTCTCCTCTCTGGTGAGACTTTGGAAATAAGATGTGTTTTTATCCATCAACACAGGTTGATCGCAGACATGAGGCAATAGCTTTAGGCCAGTCATTTTCAAACAGTGGGCTGGGTCTCAAAGATGGGCTGCTGAAGATTTTATGTAAAAAAACAAAAATACATACATTTAATGAAAAGTTACTGCTTCGGAAGTGGGTTCTAATGGTCAGGAGCAAAGAAATGAGAGCATAAAACAAAATCATTATAATAGGATTAATCAAAAGAATAGATAAGAAATACCTAAATAGCATTAAAAAGAGATTAACTGGCACAAAATAGTTTTAGTTTATATTAAAATGATTACATTGCAAGGAATTTTAAAAAGGAGTGATAACAGCAGTAAATACAGAGTAGAAACAGATGTACAGGAATTAGTCCATTACACTTGGTGTAAATGACAGTAAATGAATGAGTACAGCAGACTATGCAAATACTGCAAACAGATTGTAGTAAAATAGAGCAAATGCAATATTTATTTATACTATTAGAGTTAATGCAAAAAGCCATATTGGTTGTAAAAATCCCACTTTACAGCTTAGTGATTATTCCTCTTTGCTATCTGACATCTATGCAAACATAACTCACTGTACACACTACAGGGCCATCCATTGTGGGCCAAAGGTCTTCTTTAGACCTCAAAGCAGTTTGTGGGACAACCATAAGAGATGATTATATTATTGAAGTTTTCTTTACTCCACTAATGGCTATGTATAGGTCAAACATAACTTTAGAACTCAAAACCAGAGTTTTCGTAAGCCGTAACCCAAGACCCCCTTCTCGTGATAGGCCAAAGTTTCTGCTTTGAGCTGAACATTCTTATTTATTAAATTCCTTGATAAGAAGGCCTAGATGACATCTTAAAGACCACAAATATGGACTAAATGAAATGAAGAATGCACTCTCCCACACGAAACACACTATTTACCATTTCAGTGTTTCAGTACCTGCTTCAGTTATGTTTTTGACTCTTGGAGCACAGTTAAGGTTTAGACTGATGGGTGTCTTGTCTCTTGTTTTCCCAGTGCATGACTCCTCCACACAGCCCAAGTTTTGTGGACTCCTCAGGTTCTGTCCCCTCCCAGCGCTGCTCATCCGGACCGCACCAACCTGTCCTGGCCCGCATCACAGAGAAGACTCTACCACAGCCCTGTAAAGCCATGGCCACCAGTGTCATCCGCCACACCGCAGACAGCACCCCCTGCCAGAACCACATTCTCACAACAGCCCCCCACCCAGACAACAGTCTTACAGGTCCAGCCCTCTGCCAACACCCACAATTGCACCTATCAAAGACTGGGCAGATAAGCACCCCCACCACAGCAGTACAAACAGAGCAGCAAGCCACTCCCTCACAGCCATCTTTGGACAGTCTTTGCAGTGCCCGGCACAGCTTTCCTGCACCCCCCACCCTATCCCCTCCCCCCATCACCAGCCCTCAAATCATCTGCCAGATGTTCCCCGTCAGCACCCAGTCTGGGATCATCTCTGCCTTTATCCCCAGCACGGGCCTGCGTGCCTCCTCCACCGGCAGCGCCACACCCATCCTGCCCCAGCCTTCCTCAGGTAACAGCCCCTCCCCCGTACCGCAGCAGCAGCTAATCATGGGCTCGGCTGTACCCCAGGGGACGGTGATGCTGGTGCTGCCCCAGTCCGCTGTGCCCCAGGCCTCTCACTGTTCGCAAACTGTGATGACCCTGGGCAACACCAAGCTGCTACCTTTGGCTCCGGCCCCGGTCTATGTCCCGGCTGGGCCCGGGGGCACTGCTGCAAAAATGGACTTCTCCCGCAGGAGAAACTACGTCTGCAACTTTCCCGGCTGCAGGAAGACCTACTTCAAAAGCTCCCACCTCAAAGCCCACCTCCGCACGCACACAGGTAACCTCCTTAAACCAATAAAAAACATATTAAACTAATAAATGTCCTTGGATTCATGTTTAGATTGACTCCAAAGTGATTTTAATTAATGTTTAAATTGAAATGTTTCACCATGTTCACTCATAGTTCACTGAAACCTTTTTTGGCAAAAGAAATACTTGAATGATTAGAAGATGATTATGAGACCACTTTAATATCAAATATGTCTAAGAATGATTTTTGGTTGAAATTGCCCAATTCCAAAAATAAGTCATTCCCTAAGAGTTATAAGGTTTTATCTTTGTTCTTTAGGTTTGAGGCTTAAAGTTTTGACATTCAAATTTTTAACAGTGACACATGAAGAACACATGAAAAACACATGTTTTTTTTTTCTACAGTAAAAAAAATTATAAAATAAATTTATCAATATTGACAAAAATCTCTTCTAGAACCTTTTAAATTGTCTACTTGTTTTGATATGTGATGTTTTCTGATGGCCTGACTCTGCCCTCCTCCAGGTGAGAAGCCCTTCAGCTGCAGCTGGGACGGTTGCGACAAGAGGTTCGCCCGCTCCGACGAACTGTCCCGTCACCGGCGGACGCACACTGGGGAGAAGAAATTTGTCTGTCCTGTGTGCGACCGCCGGTTCATGCGCAGCGACCACCTCACCAAACATGCCCGCCGCCACATGACCACCAAGAAAATCCCCTCCTGGCAGGCCGACGTCAGGAGCTTGAACAAAATGGCTGTCGGCAAAACGCCTCCCAGAGCCGCCCTGGCCACACTCAGCATGCTGGTACCTGCTGCCTCCAAATAGACAATAAAAAAAATTAAACAAATGCCACGCTACACTTTAGAATCCAACAGGATGACAGGGAGCAGCTGAGCACATGAGGCTGCCTATATTTTATTCATGGGAATTTACAGAAACATGCACTGGAATCTCATTTTTCCTCAACTGCTCATTTGTACATGGATATTTTTGTTTACTTGGATAGACATCAATGATATGTATGCACACTTTGCCAAAGCCTTTGTATGAAGATTATCTGATGGATTTCACCTTCAACACTTGTGTCTCATTTGTGTAAGAACTGTTTATGTGAATGTATAGTTTGTTGTACTACAAAAAGCATTTATTTGTCACCTTTGGGAAAATGTACCATGAGTAACTGTAAAAATCTATATTAATCATTATTATTTTGATTATACCTTGATTATATCCTCTTACCTTTTCATATTATTTAATACATACCTATTTGTAATAAAATATTACATTGAGACACTTGCTTGGTCTTGTTTGTGACTCAACATTTAGCCAGAAAAATATTACAATATGAATGCTGAGGATACAGAATAAGGAACATTTCTCTTGTGTTGTGTGAGACTTGAGTGTGGTCTGCTCACGTCCTGTGTGCGTCACTGCCTCCTCCTCAATGTTTTGTGAATGTGCTGACTGGTTTGTGGGTGCTTCCTGCCGCCTCACTCACTCGTTTGGTGTTATACAAGCCTTTTATGGAGAAACCATCTAGGGACATGGTGTGTTGGTTCTGAGCTGTCAGTCAGAACGCGCAGTGAGTCAGTGCTGAATGTTTTCCCGGTATTATATCATAATCATGAGTCCACACACCTCTGTCACATGAACTGTGTTCGCTACGTGCAGACTTTGATCAAAAAAATATCACTTGTGGACAACATTTATGTGGTTAATATCCGTACATTTAAGGACAGGTTGGTTTTCTTTAGTTTAAAATCCCTATTTCCCGAAAAGAAGATATTAACAATATTGAAATAATCAAGGTAACAAGAATGTCATTGAATTTTAATGTAGAAATTATGTCCTCAACCTTTTTCTTTTCCGAAAAACAATAACTGACTTAAGTTTATTATATATAGCTCAAAAGTCATATAGGCTGAAAATATGATGTAGGCCTAACACAAATTATTTTTTGGCGTTTCTCGTTTGTTTCAGAGACAAAAAAGACAGAATTACCTGAAACGGAATTAAAAAAGTTAAACCATAGAATAAAGCCCGCGGGCTTCCTCTGACTGCTTGTGTCGTTCACAGGCAGTGGTCCTACACCTAGTAACAGCACGTCAGAACCAATCAGATTGTGAGGAAATATGAACAGTTGGGGGCGCGCCCAATCAGCGCCCTCAGCTCTGGACCCACCCCTTTGCCTTACTGACCGACATCCATGGACTCACAGAGGCCTCGCGCCGAGCTGTGAGGATCCAGCTAAGAGCACGGGCCGCTCGTGAGCCTGGTCCGCAGCGACATCTGCTGGAAATTTTAAATGTGTCAGTTTTCAGGTGAAGACGTTTTGTTTCTAATTCCTGAGTTCACTTTACAAAAAACTGCATCATTACCTCTAAAGGCTCACCTGATTCTTTTCATCAGAACAGCCCCGTTGGCCTCTCAATGCATGAGACTCTTTGCTGTCCTGTCCTTTAATTCTCTCCTCCACAAACCTCACTTCAACCACAGTGTGATGAACAGGCCCCTCGAAGCAGTGGTCTCCCTTTTCAGGTGGACACCATGATTGGTCCATTATGTCCATGACTTTATCAAATTGATAAAGTCTCTTGGAATTAGAGTCAAAACGTCTTCACCTTAAAAACTGAGTCCAGATGCTTTTACTTTAACCTTTTTATAATGTAGGCTATAGCCAACAATTTAGCAAATATACAGTAGAGCAAACAAATCAGTCTTCCCCCAAAACATTTACAAATATTTACAGAATAAATGTTTTCATGTTTCATTATTTTCTTCTTGACAAGAAACAAATTAGATTCAAAACCAAGTCTCCCATAGAATAATTATTTTATTTTATTTTAAAATATATTTTTATTCAAAGTGGAAAGTGAAAACCCACTCACCATAAGAAATAAACATGCAAAAAACAATGGCCATACAATTTCCATCTCAATAATCATTATGAACAGTGCAAAAGCTGTCTCAGCTTCAGAACAAAAACGTATAAAAAGTATAAAATAAGTACAGACCAGAAAGTGAGTGACCGAAGTCTTGTTTGGCATAATAATGTGTATGACGTTTACAATTACTGCAGGAAGTTTGCATTCTAAAACAATTTAAGGCTATTTTAAAATGTAAAAAATGCACAAAAATTAAATCTGTATTAAAAAAAATATATTTAACCATAGAAAAGTTATATTCTGTTGTCATTTATCCTCATGTGTCAATTTAGGGACCTGTAGGATAAATGCGCATTTGAAGTAAACCTTAAAACCAAATAACAGAATGTAAGATTGCTTTAACAATTGTTATATGCGCTAACCAATATTACGGTTAGAGAAGTTCAACTTAACAGAAAAACCTTTCCAGTATTATCTAACACGTGCATAACACTACCATTTTTGGTTAACAGAAAAGTAAATAAATACAGGAAGTACTGATGTTACGCCGTTTACTCGTTCCCATGGTAACGTCAACACAGCAACCGCGAACCATAGATCCGTAGTTTCACTGCTAACACTACATTTAGTTTTGAAGACATAGTAGCACTTAAGCCTAAATGATATAAGTCAGTCAGTTTAATTTGATTGAACTTTAATGTAGACAACGACATATCATTTATGTAACTTTATCCAACATCAAGCTTCCTTTTCCCCCACGACTTTTCCCTCCTCCAACCTCAGCGATGGAGCTCGGAGATAAACTGAAAGAGCTCCACTTGACAGAGGAAGAAATGGACAGATTCTCCAAGGCTTTCAAGGACGAGGAATTCAGAAAAATGCTGCGGGACTACGCTGAAGAAATCTCCGACCCCGAAAACAGGATGAAATACGAGAAGGAAATAGCCATTCTGGAACAGGAGCGAGGAAACCACATCGAATTTCTCCACCCAACTCCGTTTCAGTGCCTCAAGACAAGCGTCAACGGCAAACAGAAAGGCTACATAAACGTCTGTGCTAATGACAAAATAGGAAAGCCTTCGTGTAAGAGTGGGGTGTCAGAAGGTGGCAGAAGTGGGCTTCACTGGTCTCTGCCCCACAGTCTGCACCCTGAGAGGAAAGAAGTAGATGCCAGGGGTAACAAAATCCTGATTTATGATGTTATATTTCACCCGGACACTCTTCACATGGCAGGCACAAACAACAGATTTATGGATATGGTGAAAAGTGTAGCAGTGCAGGGCATTCAGGAGGCGTTTAAAGTCAATCTAGATACAAATAATATAAAAGTAATGAGTACAAAGTACAAAGGGACCCCGCAGGCTTGTGTTTTAAGGAAAGCTATACCTGGATTTAAGGCCAAAGATAAAGATGAGCATGACCTTTTGGCTTTTCCATATCTAGATGAGAATAAAGCAACAATGTCCAACAATAAAGAGACAGGGAATTGTCAGAGTAAGCTTCCAAAAACTGTGGAGCCAACAGAGCCTCAGTACACACTCAAATACCGCTCATTCATCGATCTTCAGGACTTCAGATGTTCTCCAGACTCAGGCCAGAGCCCCAGACCTAAAGAGATCATATTAACCATTGACTTGCCACTTCTTAAATCAGTCAGAGACACCAATCTGGAAGTGAAAGAGAAAAGGCTTCTGCTGGAGTCGGAGAATCCCGCATACAAACTGGACCTGCGTTTAGCCTACCCTGTGGACGAAGACAAAGGAGAGGCCAAGTTTAACAAACAGACAAGGTGTCTGGTCGTCACGCTGCCGGTCCAGCCTTCCACTGAGGGGTTTGAGTTGAACAGCAGGCTTCGAGAGTCAGGGTGTGAGGTTAAAGATGATGCTGAGGAGTTGGAGAAAGGAAGTGGAATGGAACTAGATGAGGAAAAGAAAGGTCCGGACAGCGATAACGAGGAGGAAACGCAAAGAAAAAATGCTGAAGTGGAATGTGAAGAAATAAGAGATGGGGGGCAGGAGCCAGTGGCACAGAAAGCAGAGATAGGTAATGCAGAAGGGCAGGAGAAAGAAGAGGAGCTGATGCAGAGTGGTTATGAGCAAGAAGATGGAGCCAAAATGGAGGAGCAGGAAAAGGGTGGTGCAGATGTTAAGGAAGACAGAGGAGAGAAAGAGACAAAACACATAGAAACAGTTGGAGACAGTGAGGTGGAAGCAAGGCAAGAAAATAAAAGTGAAGTGCAATTTACAGAAAGAGAGAAAGAGGTAGATGTGAAGTCCTGTTCAGAGTCAGAAGAGACCAAAGAGACACAAGAGCAGCAGTCTGTAAGAGTGAAGGTAAGAGACACAAATAAGAGCAATAACTCACTTAGTAAAAGAAACAGTTAGTGTTTGTCAGACTGTTTGAATGATTTGGCATGGTTTAGCACTATTTATTGTCACTATGCTTTATTAGTGTAACATGATCAGTCTAATTCTTTTCATAGTTATCACAATATGGACAACCTGAGGATGTATATCACAAAGAACTGCCTGCATCTCAGACAGACAAACATATGACAGAACAATTGACCAATCAAAGCTTTAAACCGCTAATGTGTTTTCTGACATTATATTTGCCAGGTGCAAGCGTTTACAGAAGTGGAGACAGTGGATGCTGCGTCTTCTGTATCAATAGATGTGAGGGAGGAGCCAGCCACAGAGCCTGCTAAAAGAGCAGAGGACTTAAGTGAAGACCACCTGACCACTGAGCAAGTCTTTGAAAAGCCCAAACCTAAAAACAACCTTCCGCCTGCGTCACTGAGGGAAATAAACGAGGACGGCTCTGAGAGGATCATCACTGATCATGTGACGTCTGCTGGCTTCAGCTTCCAAAACTCCCTGATGTTTGAACTGGACTAAGGCTATCTGCATTTTCAAAAGTGTACATTTTACAGTTCCTATAATACTCGTCTGGATACTTAATGACCTTTGCAAATGTATTACTATTGTAAGTTTGTGTGAAGACAGACTGTTACCATTTAGTCTCATGAAATTAAGATATTTTCCAACTCAAATTGTTCAACCTAAAAATTCTACTCATAACAGGTTAAAGAATATTTTCATTTTATTTAATGAATACACATATACAAAACGTAACAGAAGAAACTGTGTTTTCAAGCACTACTTGACTCTTACTGAGGCAAACTTAGTACCAGAGAAGGGTGAATTGTGGGGCAATAAAGGCTATAACGTTTTGCAGATTTTGTTTTGTGCTGCTGAACAGGTTTTCACACTCACACTGTTAACAACTATGCAAACAGTCATTTATAATTTCTCAAACCTACTCAAAACCATTCACTGCCGCCTGTAGGGGGTGGTAGAATCTGGGGTTCTGACTGCAGCTCTAAATTTAAACATTTGTTCCCTGTTCTTACCTCCTCATTTCTTCATGCTTCATGAGATGATGACCAGTTTCAAGGTATACCAGGGTTTCAAAATGTCCTAATTGTGGTATGAAAACCAATAATACCGTGACATGGTGTTTTACTATGAGCTGAAGAGACACATTAACAAAGCACTCTCTTTCACGTGACTCTTTCCCTGTTTGTACTGTTAAAATAATGAATGTACTTTAGGTGAAGCCTCAGAAGGAGGCTGTGAAGAGTGCTGTTGCTGTACACTGGACTTTACTTCCAGTGCCTTAGGTGGGGTACACCTTGGACAATGGCCAGTTAGGGCTGACGCATAGAAACAAACACTGACAGACCATTCACTCTCACTTTAGCACCTGTGTTTATTTTCTTCTTGTCTAAATGTCTTACTTACAGGCCTTTCCCAATTACTAGAGTTAAATCTGCAATACCCTGTTACCACCATACTGTAATATTTCTTCTTAGAAGAAGCTAGCATGTGTGTGTTCAAACAATGATGGAGCAGGTGAAAACTTGCAGCGGTTTCTTGGACATGTGCTTGCATTAAATGAGCTGCAGCTGTCCATCACTGCTTTGGTTGATGGCCAAATGCAATATTTACTGATAAACTGAGTTTTTTTCCAGTGAGATATAACCAGTATAAAAACTTGCATATAACCCAAAAGTAAAGCTCAAGTGTCAAGCAGCAACAGTTACAAACACTGAGTACTGTCATTACTGCGTTGCTGAATTATGTCCACAGTTTACGGTAACCCCTCTCATCTGGCTGCTCTCTGGAGGGAGTTGTCTAAAAACTCTGAGTAGCAGGTGAGGGAACAGAAGTACTGTTGCACAGGCGCATCCGTTCCCCCCATGTCATCCACCAGGACCACTGTATGGGACACCTGGTGCAGGTTCATGCTCACACAGGTCTGGATGTAGAAACTGATGCACATATCTCCGCAGCTGCAGGTCTTGGCCACCTCCAGGTCCCGACACAGGTGCACAGGGATGAGGTGAGGGCCGTGTGGTATCCTATCAGGTGAGAAGGCAGAAAAGCAAAGTTAGCAAAAATAAGACCTTTTTAAATATGGTATAATCCAGCTTGCTTTCACCAAACAGTATGGTATGACATGACAACTGGCTTGTGTGTAGGCCCTGTAGCCTTGTATTTTCTGCAACTGTTTACTCCGCTCTGCCCATTCACCAATGCTCAGTAAAACCACCGGACTATCTCCCGACATGTACAAACACAAATTGTGTGAATGCACAGGTCAGGAGAAAGTCTGGAGGAGACTCTCCTCACATCCTCTGAGGACGTGCGTGATAGGGGCTTGATGGATGATGAAAAGACTACAACAAAGACATCTCTCTCTTAATGTAATGAACACAAGTGATTTTGAATTATGTATTGTGTTACCATGACCAACCTGGGTCACTCGAGTATATGGTATGCACTCATTAGGGGTGCTTTGATCGATCGGCCAATACCGTCTTAAAAAGAATGATTAATGATTGGCAATCAGCTAGAACAGTCATTCCCAAACTGTGGTCCGCGGACCACTAGTGGTCCGTGAGGGTACTGCAGGTGGTCCGTGGAAAGGCAAAATAAAATAATATTTTACCTTCATTTTACCAGGAAATTCCCATAAAAAAAAAATTAAAAGAATATGTAGGCCTATATTGATATAACATTTGCATTAAATTGTCAAGTTATTGTGAGATTACTAAAATAGGCCAGTGGTGTTCGGCCGTGACGTTCAAGTTCAGTGTCGTTATGGATCGGTGGATAGCAACAGGTTCTCTGAAGAGAAAAGAGGCAGCCGTTGTGTGCAGTAAACTTTCTTTTAACAAGCCTGTTGCACATTGATGTGATGACTAGTTATAGTAGTGCTAGTAAGCCTATTTAGAGGTGCGGATTAATTCAGGTAAGACTGTGTGTAGACATTTTATTATGTGTGTTATGAGGTGGTCCGCAAAATTTTTTGATTACAAATAGTGGTCCACACACACAAAAAGTTTGAAAAACCCTGAGCTAGAACAGCCGATCAGCCGCGCCAATCAACTGCGGCAAAACAGGACAAGCAGAAAGGGCATTTCTCTGTGTTCATAGTGAGCTACTTTTTACTTTTTATATTTGAAGTAGACTGCAGCTCAAATGCTCGGCCGAAGTTGACTCGTCTTAGCCTGCCACTGATCACGCTCCTGTTTCGCTCTTCGCTGAGTGCCAAACAAAAAATAAACATAAAGCAAAAAATAAACATTTTTTGTGACGTTTCCAGTCGGTTGAAATGTTAATTCAATCGCGATTCATGTTTTGAACAACAGGTGCTGCTCTGTTTACCGCAAACTCACTTTCAACAAGTTGTTAAACAGTTTCTACGTAAATTTCCCGTCACCAGTGGAGAACAGAGAGAATGTGAGCAGTAATCTGTGTTAGAAAAGAGGCTAAACTGTAAACGAAGGCTGTTGTCCGGAGTCTGAACCATAAATTATTATTTCATAAACAGTCAGACCCGTCTTTAAGTGTTCACCTGTTGGAGGCGCTTGTCAGAGAGATGTTATAATGTTCTGGATCATGTGCTGTGAGTCTCTGCTGCAGCCACTGAGAGTAAAGAGCAGGGGTCTCCAACTTAAGGTCCACGGAACAAATCCGGTCCTTTGTGAAGTACTTCTGGTCCTCACATTAATTATTACTGTTAATACATTCTTGCAATTATTAATAAATAACAGGTGAAAATGCATAAAAGGTAAGAGTTAAACAAATGAGAGCCGTTTTGATAAAGTTCTATTGTTTTATGGAAACACATGAGACCAGTGTTTATTATTGGGTTTGATCTAAAGAGGTTTTAGGTCTCAGCTAAAGTTAAAACATAATTATTAAACACACACAAGTCTGGAGCCCTGATTTGTGAAATAATAAAAGGGCACATGTTCACTTCTTTGTCTCATTTTATAAGAAATTTGTGAAAAAAATTGAATTATGAGATCAGAATTGTGAATCGAATTGTGAGTTGAGTAAATCGTTACACCCCTACTGGACTGTGCTAGAGGCCGGTCGTTTTTTGTTGCTTGCAGAGTCCATCTTGATACAAACGCTAGCTAATGTTGCTCACTGTCATGGCAGCTATACTGAGATGTCAGAGGTGTACACGGGAGCGTGCAATACGTCACATCCGGGTTGATTTCCCGGCAAAACCGGCCCAAATTCTGCCCAAATTCAAGTAATGTGACTCGAGTCCCCCACCTCTTATATATGGGCATATAAAAACATTATTTGATAATAAAAAAATTGCATAATGCCCCTTTAAAGTAAATAAATAGCTACATTTAACGTTTATTTTTGATGGAAATTATTTTGTTATCTTCCACAGTACAAACATCTGCAGAGAAATGAGAGAATGATGGTCTAAAGTGACAAAGGTCTGAAAGAGACTTAAAAAGGTTTGATAAGATTTGGTCAGACATTCAGATCTGAAAGTGTTTTCAAAGTGCTCAGTAAAAACAGGGGTGGTGTTATTCTGACCTCAAGTTTGCCACGGTTCTAGAAGCAAGCTCCTGCAGAGGAAGAGGGAACGTGAGTTTTATTTTGTGGTCCAGAGGGTTGGGTTGGATAAATGGGTTCCCAAACAAGTCCAGGTTCTCCAGGTTGAGTTTGCGAAAATCCGTAGGCAGCACAGAGAGCTGGTTGTGTGCTGCCGACAGGAACCTGAGCTTTGAGAGGCGTCCAATGTTGAACGGTAAACAAGCCAGCTGATTGTCGTCCACTTTGAGGTTGACCAGTTCCCGGAGCTGGCAGAACTGAGGGGGCAGGGTGCGCAGTCGGTTGTGGGTAAGGTCCAGCAGCTGTAGTGTTCTCTGCAGTGTGGACAGACACAGGGCCTCGCTGAAGCTCTCCAGGTGGTTGTTGCGCAGGTTGAGCTGTGACAGGCAGCTCAGGTCACCGATGGTGGCAGGGAGTTTCTTTATGTGGTTACTACTGAGGTCCATGACACGCAGAGCTGCAAAATGAAATACTACACTGATCACAAGGTCGGAAAATGAACTTAACTAATAACTGTGAAATGCTAAGACCACGGTCTTACAGTTAGAAGAAATCTAACTTCACCTACTTGGATTTGTTTAAACCTGGTGTAAACATTGCAAAAATTTAAGTTGGTATACATTTTCTAAGTATTTAGGGTTTTAAAAGGAGGCTCGACAAGTCAAAATAAACTTCCATAACTTCAACCATTTGTGCCACATAAATTAACCTAATAAAACATGTGGCCCTCAGTTTTATAGTCTCCATACTATGACTTGCCAAAAAAGAATATATTGTATTTGACCTTCCACATCCTCACAGCAAACAACACCAGGTTTTTTTAATTTGTAAAATAATATACTTCATTAACACGTAGGCCTTTAGTAAAATGAATTTGTTTTTTTAAGCATTAATAAACCCTAAGGCTGTATCCATAAACAATTACTTTTGATTGCTCTCTTTATGAAGCAACCCCTTTCCATTTATCTGGGCACAAAGGTTCACTGGCTTCGGACCCCTTGTGGCTGGATTTTTTGGCTCCCCCTTCAGAGAACTGAAACTGTCTCCCGAGTGACAGGCGGGGGTGCCCACCAATGTCCTAAAGAGAAGCATGAACAAGTTTCAAGATTTAAAGTCTATTTTTGATCCCATATTACATGAAAACCATGACACCAAAGGTCAAATACCAAGTTAATTTGTAAATACAGAACTTTTATTTATTGGTAGCTTGATGAAAACTGAATTAGGCTGTTCTCTCGGAGCCAATTTTTTTTTGCTTGTTCTGTTTAAATATAAATATTTTGTTTTAGTATTAAAGCCCCTCTTTAAAAAAAACTCATGTTTTGCACAGGGTTATAAAAACATGATTACATCAAGTCTGAGGCAAATCAAAGATGAATAAGAGGCCTCTGTTGAGTTCACGTGGAAGGATCCTAGATACAAGGTCAACACAATACAAGTTTATTTCACAAAATTATATAGTGATTTATGAGAAACAGTATGTGCAATCAAAAAAACAAATAAACAAAATGCCTAGAGCTACAGTAGGAAAAAATGACAGACTTTACCTTTCAGGGAGAGCATGCGCATATCCACACGGGAAAGTTTGCACCAGGACACCTGCAGGTGCTCCAGGGAGTATGGGAAACTGGAGGTCAGGGGTAGTCCTTCTTGGAGAGGATGGTGAGTTTCTTCTTGGGCTGCTCTACGTCTCGGGCTCGAACAGGGGTGAGCGTGGATAGTGGGAGACTGCCAGTCTCACTGCCTTTGTCAGCCAGACGGGCTGCTGAGAGGAAGTTCTTTAGGCTGTTTGAGTCGGCCTGAAACACAGACACAAAATGTGCTACAGGACAATAATGGCCTAATTCAGTGGTATATATACACTGCACATTTGTTAGTTTATAAGTGAGGTTTTGGCTTTCTTAAGAGAATATCTACATGTACACCATTATTAGGCAACTATTAGGTGCAGAATTATTATGCAACTAAATGAAAAAAAAAGATTTTCCCATCTCACTTGTTTATTTTCACCTGTTAAAGTGAGAATAATAAATAAACTCAAAATTTACAAATAAACATTTCTGAAATTTCCCCCCCAAAAAACAAACTCAGTGATCAATATAGCCACCCTTCTTTTCGATAACAGTCACAAGCCTTCCATTCACGGAGTCAGTCAGTTTCTTGATCTGGTCAGAATCAACTTTTTGTGCAGCTGCAACCACAGCCTCCCAGACACTGTTCAGAGAGGTGTACTGTTTACCTTCACTGTAAATGTCCTGCTTAAGAAGGGCCCAAAAGTTCTCATTAGAGTTTAAGGTCTTTAAGGTCTTTACTGACCAGCCACGCAATGGACAACTTTGATGCATGAGATGGAGCGTTGTCTTGCATAAAAATCAAAGTCTTCTTGAAAGATGCAGACTTTTTCCTGAACCACTGCTTGAAGAACGTGTCTTCTAAAAATTGGCAGTAGGTCTGAGAGTTGATTTTGAGTCCATTTTCAACCCAAAAGGTCCAACTAGCTCATCTTTAATAATACCTGCCCATACCAGTACCCCACCTCCACCTTGCTGGCGTCTGAGTCGAAGTGGATCTCTGTGTCTGTTACTGATCCAACCACGGACCCATCCATCTGGTCCGTCAAGAGTCACTCTCATCTCATCAGTCCACAAAACCTTTGAAAAATCTGTCTTCAGATATTTCTTGTCCCATTCTTGACGTTTCAACTTATGTGTCTTGTTCAGAGATGGTTGGTTTCAGTCTTTCCTTGGCCATGTCTCTGAGAACTGAATACCTCGTACTTCTTGACACTCCAGGAGGTTGCAGTTGTGGAATATGGGTTCCTGGTAGCTTCACGTTTGATTCTTCGCAAATCTTTGTCGGTTAATTTGCGTCTTTTCTTCTCGACACGTTTTTTGCGACCCTGTTGACTGTTTGCTACAAAAGGTTTCATAGTTCTGTGATCTCGCCCCAAAATCTTAGATATTCTCTGTGAAAGACTTTACAATTTGTGACTTTTCAGAGTCAGTTGAATCTCTTTTTTGTCCCATTTTTCCTGAGGAGAAGAATCTGCCTAATAATTATGCACATCTTGATATAAGGTGTTGATCTCCTTAGGCCACACCCTCCATCGTTACACAAATACACATCACCTGATATGCATTAAATCCAATAAAGACTCGTGTTTATACAGCTTGGAGTTGGAAATTATGGCTAAAATGATGATATGGTCAAATTTATCACTTGCCTAATAATTGTGCACACAGTATACATTCAAGCCCGAAATTATTCATACCCCTGGAAATTTTTGAGTTAAAGTTACTTTTATTCAACCAGCTATTTTTTTCTTGTTTGGAAATAACACAGGCTTATCTTCCAGAAGATAATAAGACAATGTACAAGAGGCATCGTTGTGGAAATAAACATTTCTCAGCTTTTATTTACATTTGAACAAAAAGTAGCATGTCTAAAATGATTCATACTCTTTGCAAACTGTAACAGTCTATGGGCAAATCCAAAGTTCTATACCAGTCCAAATGGTCCAAGTTGTTCTAAAGCATCCTAACTGCAAATGAACAACGTCTGGTAGTACCGTCCCAAAAAGGTAAAAAAATCACTCTCGCGTACCTTCTCTGGCTCTGTTCCACATTGGTGGAATGATCTACTGCTGCTACAAGATCAGCAGATTCTGTAGCCATCTTTAAAAAACACCTGAAAACACATCTCTTCCGTCAACACCTGACTGACAAACACTGAGTTCTACTTCCTTTCTATTGATTCCTTTCTTCCAAAAAAAAAAAGTTCTCTTATCCTTAGCTTTGTAAACTGCGCTGGGTATAAACTGACTAGTTTTTTGTGCACTTATGCTTTTTGTACCTTGTGTTGTTAAAATTGCTTCCATTGTTATCCTCATTTGTAAGTCACTTTAGATAAAAGCGTCTGCTAAATGACTAAATGTAAATTACTCTGATTCATTAGAAAAAGCTGTTTTTAATCAACTCAACAGGTGAAAAACAGCAGCTCTCTGCAGTTGGTTTGTGGACAGTGATTGCTGAGACAAAGGAGCTCAGTGAAGACCTGACTTGTGCACATCGTGGCTGCCCACAAGTCCAGAAAGGGCTATAAATGTTTTCAAGTTCCAGTGGCTACAGTGCAATGTATTATTAAAAAATACAAGACTTCCACACTGTAGAAAATCTCAAAGGATGTGGTCAGAAGCCAAAAGTGACACCTGTGCTGGCCAGGAGGATAGTGAGAGGTGAAATAGAATCCAAGGATCACCACCAAGTCCATCCTGGTGAATCTGAGCTCTGCTGGTGGCAATGTCTCAAGGCAGACAGTCCAACGGACACTGCACACTGCTGGGTTCCACGGATGCAGACCAAGAAGGATGCTTCTCCAGATAAGACACACAAAAGCCCGCTTGGCCTTCGCAAATGCTCATCTGGGCAAAGATGAAGACTTCTGGTCTTCTGTTTTATTGTCAGATGAAACAAAGATTTTATTGTTTGGACACAATGATGTATCCTTCATTTGGCGTAAAAAAGGAGAAGCTTTCAACCCTAAGAACACCATCCCCACTGTCAAACATGGTGGTGGGAACCTAATGCTTTGGGGGTGTTTTTCAGCCAATGGACCAGAGAACCTAATCACAGAAAACGGCACAATGAAAAAAAGAACATGATTCTCAACAACAACATCAAGCAGTCTGCAGAGAAACTTGACCTTGGGCACTAGTGGACATTACAGCACGACAACGACCCAAACCACACAGCTAAAGTGGTGAAGAAATGGTTAGCAGACAAAAACATTAACCTGCAATAGCCCAGCTAGAGTCCTGACTTGAATCCAATTGAGAATCTGTGGAGGGAGCTAAAAATCAGGGTGATGGCAAGAGATCCTCCAACCTGAAAGAGCTGGAGTTTATCACTAAAGATGACTGTTCAAATATCCCAGTGGAGACATGAAAAATGCTGGTCAGCAATTATAGGAAGATTTTGATTGTTGTAATAGCTAATAAAGGCTTTTCTATTGATTATTGAGATAATGAATAAGATTATCTCAAAATAATAATAATTTTGGACATGACCCTTTTTGTTCAAATGTAAATAAAAGCTGAGAAATATTTTTTTCCACAACAATGCCTCTTGTACATTGTCTTATTATCTTCTGGAAGATGCCTGTGTCATTTCCAATCAAGAAATAACTTGCTGTTTTTTTTTTTTTTATTTAACTCAAAATCTGCCAGGGGTATGAATAATTTCGGGCTTGACTGAACGTACGTAACTGGGGTTCTTGAAATATCCAGCCTGAATTAATTGTACTAAAATAACTTGACACACCTCCTTTGAATGAACACACTGAACTCATTCTGTAGAGAAACAGACCAGACCGCAACACATTTTTTTATAAAAACTATTTTTGAATCAGCACTCCCAGGAAGGCTATGTACAAGTGCGTGGGTCCTCAAGTTAGTATTGTTACGGACATACAGGCGCGGATTCAACAACTTTAGAGTAGCCTGATAAAGAGTTAAACGACTAAGTCAAAAAGTCGAGCCTAGGGGTCCGTTTGCGCTGCGATGGCAAAACATTCAAATATGGATGGAGAGAGAACGTTTATTTTATCCAAAAAATACAGCTCAAAAGCTCTGTGTCAAAGTTCAATGACAGCACTTTATCCTCCAGCTCGGGCTGCTCTGATAATCACAGAATGAATCCAGAACTGAACCAGCACTGGACAGAGGTCGCATTAACCCCGAATACTTTCCGTCATTGATGGGTTTTTTTTAGCAGTGACGGAAAAATCTAAATGCCATTTAAATGCCAATTATTATGAGAGTGATCTATTGCAATTCCTACTCCTGACCAGCTGGTGGCAAACGTACATATCAATCAGCAATTATCTTGAATCGTGTTGTCTTTGTCACACTGCATTCAGTTGAGTGTGAGTAGTTTTTTCAAACCGCCAAATAGTTCTAATTTTGTTAATAAATGTGAAAAAAAGGACATGATGCAGCAGAGGATGAAGGAAAACAAATATATTATATATATATATAATATATATATATATATAATATATATATATATATATATATAAAATATAATTTATGGGACAATCAAGCAGCAAAAAGGAGGTGAAGAAGAGGGAGTATTGTGTTCAGTGGGAACAGGAGTTACATGGCTGAGGTGGGAAGGAGGAAAAATGTTCTGCCACATCTGTAGAAAAGCTAACACAAGTAACGGACTTGTCAGGGCACAACAACAGCGATGGAATTAAGTTCAGTTAATTTTCTTTTTTTTCCTTTTGTCTGAATTGTATTGTGTAATATACTGCGTTCTATACCTGCCTGTTCAAGCACAAAATATCCTTTCACCTTTTGTGTATCTGTCCATAAATAAAACGATTAATCTGTCCTCTATGCTCGTCTTGAAATTTCTTTAAATGTGAGTAAAACGAAAAACCATTATAACTATTATTAAATGAAAATTAAAAATGACAGGTAATAAGAGTAGGACGGAAATTTTACGACTCTGTCCGTCAAAATGACGGAGAGTGAGAAAGTCTAGTGCAACCTCTGCCCCATACAGTGAAAACATAGAAAATAAATCTTTGTATTCTGATTTTGAATGTTTTAAGATGAACAATAAACAGTTACATTTTAGTTATTGGCAACAACTAATGCTAAAGAAAAGCTCAGTGCTTTTTTTCCTTGTGCCTGTTGTTTTCAGAGTACAGACAATAGGAAGAGATGAATTATGACAGCACCAAATATGTTTTGGCTTGAATTGGTGGTTTTGTATTTAAAAATCACATTTATGAATGTGTATTAAATGCATAATATGCAGGATTTCAGGCTTATGGTAAACTTTAACCCCCTATTCTTTATGATCCACGGGGGGCTGGATTTTACCCCATCCATAATTAGATCAGTGAATGAACGCAGTACCTTGCTCAAACAAATGTCCACAGCAGGTTCCTTCAATCGGACTGTGGCTTTTCCTTCCTCCACAAACCACGTGAAGAACTTCTCTATGTTGTTTTTGAGCTGCAACAGAGAATTGGCAAACGTCAGATGTGAAAAGGTACAGTTCACAACATCCATGCAGATGTTTGTGTCATTAGTGAGCCAGAAGTTTTTACATACATATTTAATTCAACCCAAGGATCCACCATAGTTGCCCTTTCTTCTTCCAGAACTTAAACTCAGTCTGTAAATGTTTTAAGAAGTTTTTTTTTTTTCACATTTCATTGTAAGCTGACTATTTACAGCAGTTGATCTTTTTTTTTAGATCTTCTTAGTTGTCTAAGCATCCTATAGCAGAACCAAGAAAATACAGGTTAAAGTTACCTCTTAATCTAGCTCAATATCCTAGTTTTTAATTCTGTTCTGCTTATGTTTGTTTACCACAGCTAGGCTTAAACCTCTATTGCCAAAAACAGGTCGATGTCTATATTATTTATAAGTTATTGATGATAACAAATTGCTGTCAATTCCATGCTTCTAGAAACTAGTGAATGAATTTACATCAATTGACCAGAGGCCAGATTTAGGAGACTTGGGGTTGTTTTCATCAGTAGTGAACAAAGGTTAAAGCAAAAGCATCTGGACTCAGTTTTCAAGGTGAAGACCTTTAATTCCAAGAGACTTTATCAATTCTCAGAATTCTCAAAATTTTCTTCAAGATGACCTGGATGACCGAGAACCTCCACAGACATCAGTAGTGAATGAGATTTGCACCACTCTTCCACCTAATGCACACGAGCCATATAATTAGCTGCAACTAGCTACCAATATTGTAAGAAGGGCCTGCATCAGTGTGCTTATGTAGATTAGCATTACTGCATGTAACAGACAACAGCAGTGTCACAGTGTACACAGACCTTGTATTTGGAGCCCGCCCTGTCTTTGGCTGTGCAGATCAACAAGTACACGTTGCTTCGTTGGGCGCTTTTGTCCAAATGTTTCCCGATGGACAGAACTGCTCTCGTCCCTTTCCCTCGACTTTTCATCCCAAACGTGGGAAGCATACGGTTTACAACTTCTACGTCGCACTGCAGCTTCATGTTGCTCCAACACTGCAGACTTATATTTAGCGACCTCCCTGCAAATACTGACCGTGTTAAGTGTTTAGAAGAATATCAAAATAAACTTCCGCTTGACTTTCGAAAGCTACAGCTACTGAGTGAGTTCGTATTCGTCATAGATGTCAACAACAGGACGATCTTTTTCCTAAAGCGACGAGAGAACAGCCGCAGAAAAGACTCGTCTACAGCAGAAATACTGGCCCGCCCACGGCAGAGGGGAGCACGATATATAATATCACCTGACAAACCAAATAAATCCGAAATAGGTGAAGTTTTCAGCGCGTGGGTTCGAGAGAGGTTAGCGCGTTAGCTAGAACTCGCGCGCGGGAAGTGACATCACGGGAAGGTTTGTTGACAGATTAAATTAAAATGTATATTCACAATAATCCATTTTAAAGAATACCATTTGGTTTGATAGAGCACTGGAACAACAGTTTGATGGAATCTCAATACAAAGCCCTAAATGTAAAAAAATAATTTTTAGAATAAAGTTTTCAAAGTAAAAATAAAAAAACTTCAAGAGGACTTTTGTTTCTCCGAGGTGAAATAGGAAAATACCTGGCTCTTACGTTTTAGATTTTGTGTTAATTACAAGGTTAAAGTACACTTTAAACTATTGCATAATATAGCCTACTGTATATAGCCTACCTCCAATTCTCAACTATCAAAATAAAGAGATTAATCCAAACTGTAGTTTTTGTAAAAATAGAATTGAAAGTTTGATTCATTTGTTTTATGGTTGTGTTTTTTCATAAAAAATTTGGATAGATTTGGAGAATCTTATATTGACTAAAACTAATAAACAAGCCCTGCTAAATAGCCTGAAGGTGAAAAACATACAATACGGAAAAATCCTAATATTCAGAACTCATTGAAAGTCTGGAACCAGGTCTTTCTTAGAGCTTCTATCCCACACTATGGGTTGATTCCCCAAAATATACACAGCCCATCATCTATTACTTTCACGGAGCAGTGGCAGGTGTAGAAGTTATAGATGAGGTGTGGCAGAAATTAAATATTATAGTTCCATAAATGCCAGGCATAATCTGAATCAATTCAAGGTTGTGCATTTCAGCTCTCTGTGTCAAATGTTCAAGGCTCCAGGAAACCTCATCTCTTCTTTCCTTTGAATGCCAAAAATGACAACCTTTTTGAAATCAGCTGTTTGAGTTCCTAACTAAAGCTATTGACAGGGATGTCCCATGTGGACCCTCAACAGCACTGCTCAGGCAGAACCAGGTTGGGTAAGGGATAAGAGTGAAGCACAGATCTTCTCACTGATCACACTCCTGACCAGGAAGGTGATAAAGTCTGATAAACCTACTTTTGAATAAGACAATTTGCATATATGCTCAACTTGGAGAAGATTTGATTTATTTTGTCAAACTGTGTGTTTTATAAAGTCAGGTTATTAGCCTGATGAATGAACTAAAGTGACGGATGTACACCATGTATTTTCTTTTGGAGGTGGTCTATGTGCGAGCTTTTGTTGTATTTATTGTATTAAAACCAATAAAAATATTATGAAAAAAAATAAATGTTACATCTTAAAATATTGCATAGCATTTGTCTAAATCATCAGAATACAGAGACAAATGCCAAATGTAGTATTTTGTGATGATTAAATTGAAATTAATTTATTTCATGGTTGTGTTTTTTTTATTGAAAATGTGGAGGGGTTTGTTGGATTTTTTATAGGCAAAAAAAGACAAGTTATAATAGAGAAGAGATGAAATGTTATTTATTACTTACAGTAGGTCAGCATTTGTTGTGTTCAATAAATTCAAATCAGTGAAACTAAAAATAAATTAAACATTTAAATAATAAGAGTAGAGGTATTAGTTAATTGCACAAAGAAGTAGAGAAGAGAACTTTTTTATCCCTGCTATTCTTTTTGAGCCAACCAGTGACATTTATTTGATATAATTTGTGTGAAATAGTGACAAACAATGGTAAAAAAACAAAAACAAAATTTCTAATTAAGAACAGTATACTTATTTCTTACTTAGGATTGCTCCCTTTAGTAATAACATGCACTTATTAAAGTCTCTGTGGTACAGTAAGGCGAACTGTTACCATAAACAGGCAAAGTCAAGTTTGGATGAGTATTAGAACATTTCTGATACATACATTAGTCTTTACAAATATAAGTAAGATGTCTGTAATATTATTATAATGAATTGAGTCAACATTTATTAATGTGGCTCTTATGACTTTGTGAATTGAGTTAAGATGCTCATAATATTGTAACACAAAATTCACACATCATGTTTATTCAAAATTACATTGTTACAAACACAGTGCACCAAGCTTGACAGATACCAGCCTGTAACTCTGAACAGTCTGTCAAAGGCACCTTCTCTCCTCTTACGTTTTGGACCATCAGTCTTCAATCAATGCTTATCCTGTTAAGGGTCACAGGGGGCTGAAGTCTATCCCAGCTGCTTTGGGCTTGAGGCGGGTTAAACCCCAGATAATCGCAGGGCTACAACTATTTATTCATTCAATATGGCCAATTGCTATTCACCATTTTATCTACACATGCATGTGTTTGGACAGTGGGAGGAAGCTGAGATATCCCACGAGGACCTTTGGTAAGACCGGGGTCCGCCCTGTGTTACCATAGGTCTATGCAGATTCCACACAGAAAACCCTCGCCGGCCCATCAGTCTGGGTTATTGAACCCACAACTCTATGATGTGAGGTAAAACATTTGCTGCCATGCACCTCCAAAACCATGAGGCAAAAAAACTAAAAACTTTTCTACGCTGTATCTGAGAATTTGCTCTGGTGACACCATTGACAACTAATGAGTTGCTTGTTTCCAAGTTCTTTTAGAGCCCTAAATTATGTTTTTAATTTTTACATATCGTACCTTTGTATCTGAGAGCTGTCTCCTAGTAAAAAATCTACACAGAACAATTGTGACACACTAGAAGAAAAGTAAGTCCCCTGACCTGAAAGACTTGATTCTTTGTTCAGTATTTAGTCTTGGTAATCTAACTGAAACATGTTAATATATCGTCTTGACTTTGTAATTCATTTATTTCAGCTTTTTGATGAAGTGAGGCAGTAGACCTGATCTCTGATACTGTCGTGCACCATTATGTAGTTCTTTTTGAGTACTATTTATGTACTTAGATGTTGTAGAATTCTGGAGAACATAAAACCTAAAAAAGTCCTGAGATATTTTATCTTCACAGCACTGTCTCCACACACAACCCTCTTCTTATGTAATGATGCCTTCCTTCCTGGCCGTCCTCACTGCCTCTGCCCTCAGAGCGATGCACAATGAGAACCGGGAAGAAGCGTGCATCCCTGTATGTGGGTGGGCTCTCACTGAGGTCCAGCTGGCTGGAGTTGGACCTACAGCAAGGCTCGTCTGTGCCGCAGGCCCCGGTCAGGCTGCTGCTTCGGCTCCTCCACAAAGCCACGGTGCGGTGGGAACCATGCATACGGCAAAGGGAAAACCTTGAAGTAACCAAGGACGGGTGTGAATGGTAGAGTGTCCCCTGACATGAGAAGATCGAGGAACAGCTTGAGCTAGCGATGGTTCTTCGTCTTTGTCTTCCATGTCTGTTTTGCTCATAGTCGTCTGGGGTTTGGAGAGCACCGTGACCTAGTGGTGTCTGGCTTCGGGCCAGAATGAGACAGTCTGATGAAGAGGTGTAATCAGTGTCTTGTATGGAGTTTAGGTCGGCTATGCTTGTGGATATCAGCATGGCCTCCGAATAGCTGGGAATGACTTGTCTACCACAGCGGATGTGCCACTCCAGTTCAGTGCTGTCCAATGTGTCCACTCTTGGAACAGCACAGACATTATTGTGTCCTTCTTCATGTTGGGCAGAAGGGCTGCTGGGGTTGTACTCTAAGCCAAACAGCTTTTCTATTCGATAATGTACAAATGCAGTGCGGTATTCGGTGAGTACTCGAAGTGGCCAGGACAGCATGAGGAGTGCCGCCAGCCAGAATGCCACCTGTGAACTGTACCAAGGCATCTTCTCTGGATCTACATAGGCTATCAGATTCTCTCTAAACCCCACATTCTTCAGCTGCATTCCCTCCCTGGCCTCCATGTAATCATCCAAACCCTCAATTTCAGAGAAGAACCTCGCTCTTTGGTTTAGATAATCATTTTCAGGCCCTGCCTCGGTGAAACTGAAACACTTGGTAAAGTGAAATCGTGTGGCAGCGTGTGTCTCCAAACCCCTCAGGTCACGGGAGACGTCTTTCATGCCACAACAGCTGTAGTCAAACTCCCCCTCAGCGACGTGTGTGGTCACTCTTTCATGGTAAACCTGTGTGGTTGTGTAAGCGTCGCCGCTTCGATATCGCATCACCTGCTGTGTCCTTCGAACAAAATGGTAGCTGATGGCCTTCCACCAGATGCACGGTTGCGCTTGACGCATCCGCAGCACACGCTCATAGACACTGTCAATGTCTGCTTTGCACTGCAGCTCACTCCGTGCTCGACAATGCCAGCATTCCACAATATACAACACATAGAGCATTAGGAGAAAGGCCAGAGGGATGTAGATGTAGCCGTCGGAGCAGGGGCTGTCGTGGTAAATCATAGAGTGTCCCCCAAAACCCACTGCGGATGGGCCGCGGAGAGACGGGGCAAATGGAGCTGTGAGGGAGGAACTGAATGACGACCTAAAACTGATCTTGGTGACTGTGGTCAGCTGACACCAGGCCACTGCACCCAGACAGCTGTACATCAGCAGAGACAGGAGCAGGCAACGCCAGTGGGACATGCATGCTCCAAGGGACTGCTGCACGGGACGCTGCTGTGGAAAAGCACAGAGGGGAGACGGAGAGAGGGTGAGGCAAAGGCACTTACAGCAATGAACCCATCAAACTGAGATATCATGACTTGCAGACATAACACAAATGAATGCGGCTGCACTAAGCTTTTCCACAGCTAAGCACAGAATAAATCAAACTGAAGAAAGCTTAGTAAAATTCAATTAGGGCAGTAGTAGAGATGTTTGCCAAAATACAGTTGTGCTCAAAAGTTTACATACAGAATTTGTGATTTTTTTTTTGGCCATTTTTCAGAGAATATGAAAACCATTTTGTCACTCATAGTTAGTGGTTGGGTGAAGCCATTTATTGTCAAACAATTGTGTTTACTCTTTTTAAAACATAACAGAAACTCCCCAAATGACCCTGATAAAAAGTTTACATACCCCTTAATACAGTGTATTGCCACCTTTAACATCAATGACAGCTTAAAGTCTTTTGTTGTAGTTGTGGATCTTTGTTTTCTCAGATGGTAAAGCTGCCCATTCTTCTTTTCAAAAAGCCTCCAGTTCCTGTAAATTCTTGGACTGTCTTGTATGAACTGCACATTTGAGATCTCTCCAGAGTGGCTCAATGATACTGAGGTCAGGAGACTGAGGTCAGTCCAGAACCTTCACTTTATGCTGCTGTAGCCAATGACAGGTCGACTTGTGCTTTGGGTCATTGTCATGTTGGAACGTCCAAGTACGTCTCATGTGCAGCTTCCGGGCTGATGAGTGCCAATTTTCCTCCAGTATTTTCTGATAATATGCTGCATTCATCTTTTCCTGTGCCTTTGTAGCTCACACATCCCCAAAACATCAGCGATCCACCTCCATGTTTCACATCAGGAATGGTGTACCTTTTATCATAGGCCTTGTTGACTCCTCTCCAAATGTAAGGTTTATGGTTGTGCCCTGAGACTAACTGGCCACTGTCCAGGGTGTACCCCGCCTCAGGCCCAAAGCTGCTGGGATAGGCTCCAGTCACCCGCGACCCCTAACGGGACTAAGCGGTAGAAAATGAATGAATGAATGAATACCTGACCTTTTTGTTTTCCACTTCTTAATTAGAGTTTGAACACTACTGATTGGCATTCTCAATTCCTTGGATATCTTTTAATAATTTTCTTTCCTGTTTTATACAGTTCAATTACCTTTTCCCACAGATTCTATTGCTTTCCCCATGACTCAGAATACAGAAAAGTCAGTGCAGCACTGGATGCCAGATGCAAGGTTCTGTCAGGAGTCCAGAAACTCACTGACCTTTTATTCACACACACTGATTATAAGCAAACAGATCACAGGTGAGGATGGTTACCTTTAGTAGCCATTCAAACCTGTTTGCTTGTGTGCATGTTATCAGGCCAAAATCACCAGGGTATGTAAACTCTGTATCAAGGTAATTTGCGTAGTTACTTACTAATGAGTGAAAGAAAACGTTTTGTGTTATCATTCATATTCTCTGAAAAATGGCCAAACAATCACAAATTTTGCCAGGGTATGTAGACGTTTATGCTAAATAAAAACCGGTTGTCCGCCTTATAGAGGACTCATAGGGCTATGCAAATGACTCCGTTGACTTCAATGCATTTTTGCGCATAAATAATAATACGCAACTTGATACTAACAACTGTGCCTCCTGCTGCTGTTGTGATTGATCATTTTGAAAACCTTTATGGGATTGCACATATTATTTTGTACTACAGCAAATTTCAAGGAATGAATTGTTAAACCATTTTGAATATATTCTATGAAACATTCCTCCTTATTTTCCACAATAAATTTTGTTATAACCCATATCTTATATGATCCATATACCAACTTATTTCATACTTTTTAAGTACAGCATATTGAAACTATGAAATGCTATGAATTATCATAAGCTTCACTCTAATATGAGATTTCTTTCAGTAAAACTCACTCATATGCATCCATACACTTCACTGTGAAAGAACAATTCATTTGCCTCCTTTTTTTTCTGGTTGCTTCACTTAAAGCACACTGACTGCACAGAAAATGGTCACAAGGACTACGGATGTAAAGAAGCCTTTGGGCTAATTCTGACATATTTACATTGAAATGTTCATTAATATGCACTGTCCCCTTTATAAATAAATAAAATAAAGTATAAAAAGTATTGAGGTACTTTATTAGTAAGACTACACCAGAGCCTGCTGTTCAGCCATGATGATAGTCTTCTCAAAATGAATGAACACGAATGACTGTATTCTTATGCTTTTACTGTATTGTTCATTTGCTAAGCATTGTTACACTCTTCTGTCCTTGGTTTGGAGTTTTATGGACTGAGAGGATTGATGCTGACAAGTAGCTCTCAGTTACATCAGTGACACTGGGTGAGGGATGTCACTTTGCTGGTTCCACCAAAGTTATTCATGGAGCCAACAGGAATCCAGTTCTCTTTTAAAGGACTGTCCTTTTAGTGAAGCCTTAAATGCAGAATTTTACTGGTCAGGTTTAGTCTATTGCATCGAGTATCCCCCAAAAGCTGTAATAGGTGGATTAAAGAGTTAAGCCCTAAATCTGGATTACACACCAGTGCATACCGAAAGGTATGATCAACCCATGCGACCCAAACCAGGAGCATTTTGGGCCAAATAAAATTACCCTTGTCTTTAACTGTCCTGGACAGCTGCAAAGTGACAGCTTTTATCCACATGACTGCTCCTGCTGCCACTTTGACTGCCACTTGAAAAGAATGAGTTACTTTAAAATCAATGCTCAACAACAAGTCATTTAGCTTGTTTGGAGCGACAGGACAACTTGAGATGAGCGAAAATGTCTTTGTGAATATTCACATAACCAATATTATGTCATGTCATAATGTCATGTCATCTTATGCAGCCTCGCTGCTTTATACTGATCTGATATCAGCGGGTTACACAATTAAATATTTTTATTAAATTTCCATTTTTTATTTTACTTTATTTATACAAACCATCTCTCCCTAGTACAGTGCTACATTGTGATATATATGTATTCACATACACAGAAATGCAAGCCTCTGGTCTAAGCTTGGACCATAAACCAAGGACGACACTATAACTGTTGGACTAAACTGAACCTTTTTATTTTTATTTCAATTAAAGCTCTGACTGGACAATTACTTAAAAAAATGTAAATGTCTGCCATATGGAATACCATATTATTATTGTGATACAAGGTGTTCTTTGTGACATGGTTAGTGTGACAGCGGTATATTATTCATGAACAAGATTTAAAATGTAACTATGGTTTTATATTTGGTCTGCACAATATATCCAAAATTTACAGTTGTCACAATATCAACAATTGCTTTATTCATATCACAAGGAACTTCTATTATTGCAATAACATTATGACACATTTGACACCTTAGTGAAATCAGTTTGACCAGTGCGAGAGGAAGCTAGTGTAGAACCTTGTTAATATGATTGATGATGATGACTCTAATAATATATGGGTCTGTAACTGTCTTAATTTGAATGAGAACACTAAAGAATAAAATTGGATGAAAACGGACAATGTTAAATCTTTCTCCAAGGCCTCACTGTGAATTATTATCAAGTAAAGTTTAAGTTTAACTAACAGGAGTTCAGACATAGCTCTAATAAATATTTTCCTGATAATTAATAAAAAACACATTGGAACATAGCGTGCAGACATCAGGGAACTCAATGGTATGACACCACCTCTCTGGTTGAAACTAGGACATAGACTTTAGCCTCAATGAGTATCTTTGGTCTTAGTCACATTTAGCTTAGTTGGAGACTCCTGCTGTATTGCAGGAGAGTTTCTGTATAATGTTTGTAATATCTGTATCTCACCTCCTCCGGGATATCACTTGCAGCTGTTAAATCTTCCCTCTCCTCTGCCCCAGCTTCATTGAAAGGGCTGGCCCCTGTCTCCTCCCCACTCTCCAGGCTTGTGGAAGTCATGCTTCACCCTTGGCATGACAGGGAAGACGATCAACTTTTTTTACTTGCTCTGTTTTACCTGAGTTTCCCTTTTTGTCTCCCGTGGACCCCTGGCCGCCGTCCGCGATGGAGCTTCTGCTGCTGGGGGTCCCGCGGTAGTTGTGTTCGGTTCCCGCATGTCTCCTGCTGGACACCCGAGGGCGGGGTTCGGGGATTTCACCGCAGCAAAGACAGCAGAGGTTCACCATGGTGCAGCTAATCAATTCAAATCGTAATTGCAACCGTGCCACAGCGTAATTTATCTTAAAGCGCACATCATTCACTTCGCCGACATATCTGTGTAGTTACAAGCAGATTGCAGACTGATACCGAGGCGCTGTCCATGCCCGACCGACTAAACAGAATGAAGCAAAGCAAGACTCCATAATTTCATATCTGCGCGTGAAAACATGGTATTTTGACGGCAAAGTTACGTTAATATTAACAATAAGAGGCAAAAAAAAAAAAAAAAAGCAAAGCAAGTCACAACAAATGGCATCCTCGATACAACCCGGAAGTTAGCGTTCGTCTTTTATTTTGAAAACGGAACTGAAAGACACACTGGTACCACATTGAAATTCGTCCGCGTGTTTACCAGAGTTAGCGTGCTCTGTTTACAATTATAACACCTCATTAATAGCATTTTGGACTATTAGATATTATTGCGAAACATAAGTAAAATGCGTCAACCTGACGTTTAGCTAAACTACTAGCTTTGTTAGCTAACGGTTGTCGGATATAAACTTTATTTGCAGTTAACTTACACGTGAAACCAAAAACGCTTCCACCTCCAAGGTTTGAACAATTCATTTGAGCAGTTAGTTTAAGCTTAAGACTTTTTATTGGTTAGGTTCAGACACCCCATATAATTTATTGAGCATTAATAAAATAATATCCTCCGTGCGACTTGAATTGTAAACTCTGGATAGGGTAGCTAGCTTAACTTAGGTGTTCTGGTGCCTCAGTTATTATTATGGCTAACTTGGTCAGCTTTGACTAACTGTAAATTCTGATACAACTTAAGTAGAGTTAAAAACAACCCACTTGCTGCTAGCCTTCGGGGATGTCTGATGTAGTATGGATAATATTCAGTCATAATATACCATAGAACAACCTGACATTTATAAAATTGCAGAAGGATGCTGCGGCGGCCCAAACCCACAGACTCTGAGTCGGACCTTTTGAGAGAGCATGAGCGCTTTCTGAGCTCAGGAGCTCAAGCTGCAGCCAGTGTAGTCCGGCGGCCGGACAAGAGAAGAGGACAGGGTCAGGCTGCAAAAGAGGAGCAGGACCAGGACGATGGACAGAGTCAAAAGGACGTGGTCTCCATAGAAGGTGTAATATCCACACCACCACATACAAACAGAGCATCTGATAGTAATTGTTGTCTTTACAAGTGTCTTTAAGTATTGAGTATTGAAGATTTTAATTAAAAATAAAATGATTCCCCTCAGAGTGAAAACTTATGTTATTCCACACCTTTGGCCATTTAATAACAACAATTTAACAACAATGATGTGGAGATGAAATTGTTTCCACACTAATTCATTGTTTTCCTCCAAGAAATAAATACCCCATGGAGCAAAGTGTTTACAAATGAACCCCTTTGTCTTAGTATGCCTAAAGTGTCTAAAGTGCGGATGGCCGTTTGTGAAAACCATAATCAATTTTCTGTGGTGGCTAATTTATTATTGAGCAATTAATCAATTGATCATTTAATCATCTCCACCTTTCCACAATGGTCCTGTTTCTTTAAACAGGTTTAGTCCAAACTCAGAATTAGTTAAAACTGGAAAGAGGTAAGCTTTAGATTTGTCTGAACTTTGAGTCAGTTGCTGTGCTACTTCACTCTGAACCTAACCTGGTGAGTCTCCTCCTCTGCTGTGGAGCTCTTGCATTGGATTGGATTTATTTCCTCATTCACACCAATACTTTGAATATTCACTTCAGAAAGAGTTCATCTGTGAATGATTTAACTTTTAGTCTAGAAATAGTCTACATTTACAAATGTTTTATATATTAAATGTTCATTATATATAAAAGTTCAGAACTCTCACTATAATTAAATGATTGAGTTCATTTACAGCACTTCTGTAACACATTTGTTCAATGTCAGGCTGGTGAAGTTTAGCTAGTAGAGTTACACTGTTACTGAAGTGTTACAATTACTGAGATTTACCAGAAAAAAGCCAGATTAAGGCAGTGTGCACCATTTACAACTTGTTTTGTTTTAGACCTACCAGATGAGGTGCCTTCTCTGACACCTGCTCCACCAAAGAAGTCTCGTTTCAAATCCAGCCGCGTCACCTTTGAGGATGAGGATGCTGCGGACAGACTGGACAGACACGACACTCATATCAGCGCGGTTCTCTCTAGAATTGTTGTATGTCCTTATACATTATATTCAGTTTTAAGGTTTGGGTGTTGAATTGTTTCTTATATGAATACAACATTGTTCTTTCAAGGAGAGAGATACCACCTCCGTACCAGTGTCTTTCCCTGAGTTTACAGGCCTGGCTTTCCCCAAAGTACTCCATCGCTCTGAAGCCCACAGTGAGGTGAATATCATAAAAAGTTATTCCCCACAAATATATTTGAGTTCAAATATTGTCTTTCTTGTCCAAATTTGTTTCCCTTAATCATTCATTTTTGTTAGATGTCTGTTGGCTCTGGTTCAGGAAGAAAAAAGAGCATCTTTGCACATCAGATTGCAGCTCAAAGACGTAAAGAAGGAAAGACATCATTACATTGTTCAGCTCAAAAGGTTGAAACCAAGAAAGACCTGCCTTTGCAGAGCAGCATGGATACAGGTCATCTGCACATGCTTCTTAAAAAATTATATATTTCAGTTGACCTTTTAGGTTTTCCTGATGAATCAACTTGACTGATTATGCTTGTTGATTTAAATATAAAATTGAAAGGTGCTTTTTACAACTACACTGCTTAAATACCTGCTGAATGCTGTTCTTTGCTCTGCAGACCCGACCATAGTGGTGGACTCTAGGTTGATTTCTGGACAGGGACTTGGGGTCTTTTGCAAGGAAAACCAGGAAAAGCTCCTCGCCATGTCTGAGTCTGAGATACTGGAGGAACAGAAGAAACTCCTGTCTCAGCTTGGTAAGGAGTGATTATACCTGGTTGTAGGACCTGAGACCCTAGCTTTGGTTTAGGATGCTTTCTACTTCAGCCACATTATTTAGAACAATATAACCTCTTAAATAACTTTCTAACTTAAACCCTAAAAATATATATATTTTTCTCTGTAAATACTAGTATAAATTGTTGGCTATTTAAATAATGTAAAACATTAAAATTTTGTCCAGTTTGGTAGTTTTCACATCTAGAGCCTATGAGGGCTGAGCTTCTTGTGTTTTAACGTTCTTCGAATTTGTCACGTGGCCTGCCAAGTCACCAATCTTGGAATCTCACACACAGTTTTGGCCTGGTTCTTTCATTTTGAAAAACGTTCTCTCATTTCAGGGCTCAATGTTTTGGAACAGTATTCCACTCTCAGTGAGGGAATGTACAACTTTCCTTTGTACAACACCACCACAATAGATTTAAAATGAAACGAACAAGATGTGCTTTAACTGCAGACTTTTAGCTTTAATTTGAGAGTATTTACATCCAGATCAGGTGAACGGTGAAGGACATACAACAGTTTGTATATGTGCCTCTCACTTTTTAAGGGATCAAAAGTAATGGGACAGACAGACTGAAGGGAACATGCCCCAAGAACAAGCAGGAACTGAAGACAGTTGCAGTAGAGGCCTGACTGTATAATAAATGTAGCCAGTTGTTTTCTCTCGAATTTCTCCCTACTCTCCAGATCCAAAGCTTGTGGAGTTTGTTAAATCCCGTAAAGCAAAGAGCGTCTCATCTTCTGTGTCGTCATCCAAGCTGCCTGTGTACCAAAGTGCACTGGAGAGTCTTCCTTCTGATAATGTTTGCAGTCAGTTGGACAGTGCTGTAGATGTAGAAATGGAAGCAGAAGAAGAGGAACTGTCACCCCCGCCTCCTGTGACTGGTATGATTTTTTTTTGTTTGTTTTTCTCGGTGTCACCAGACATTCATTCACCAAACAAAAAATCTAAAACTCCTTCACATGACAGGTAGAAATGACACACTCACAATAAGGTCAATAGTGTTGATTTGATTTCTTTGACATTAATTACACCTGACTCAATAATATTCACTGGAAGCAGTTCCTTGTTTGTCCATCATTTCTTTGCTTTGCTCTGTGTGTGAATGTAGAAAGTTATCTCCCTGTGAAGCCTCAGAAGGAGTGGGTGCATATGGATAAGGTGGAGCCAGAGAAGCTAGAGTGGATGAGAGATCTGCCAGCACCAAGAAAAAAGGGAACCAAGAAGGTAGGAAAGGGTTCTGTATGCCTATAAATGTCTTTTTGTATTGAAAGTATAATACATTTTCTCTTCTAAACAATATATTTATGGTTTTATTCAGAGTAAAATGTAAAACATACAGACTAGCATACTGTACACAAAGGAAAAAACAGCCTCCTTCCTCTCATACACTTACGCATGAATATATGGTACAATCCGATGCTTAAGAGCTTTAAAACCTTTAATCTGAAAATATATATGCTCTTAAATGCATTTCATAAGTTGAACAGGTCAATATACAGACGCTTTATCAAGATGTGGACTGGTCTTCTTCATCCTCCGACAGGTCCATGGCTCTCACAAAATAAATGGTTCCCAAATTCTTTGAAATATCATGTTTCCCTTTCAGTAAAATGTCAATTTTTCCAGCATAGGGGGTTTATATTTGTCCGATCCATTGTTTGGCGCTTGGTCCGAATTGTTTTAACCAACATAATGCAATCAGTCAATTTGCATGTAACGAAAATATGTCAATCATAAGTTTCTCATCTTTTGTGAACTTGTTTTTCCTGCATTGCCAGACACAGTGGAAAAAGTTTCCCTTTAACTTTGTGCATAACACAGTGTCAAGAAAACGTATGTGAACCTTTTGGAATTTTATGTTTTTTTAAATTTTAAATTTGTCTTAAAATGATCTGATCTTCATCTAAGTCAAGGGTATTGACAAACATGTGTCTAAAAATAATTACACTAAAAAAATCTGATCTTTAATGTCTTTATTAAGAACAACCAAAAAACCTCATAGTGCTTGTGGAAAAAGTTTGTGAACTCTTGAGTTAATGACCTCAAAAAAGTTAATTGGAGTCAGGTTTTAGCACATCTGGAGTCTCATTAAAATAATACGTTTGGAGGTGTGGACTACAGCTACTTTGATAAAAAGTATTGGAGTTTGCTCTGCACAACGAGAAAACACTTAAGTGAGCCATGCCTCACGAAAAAGAGCTTTCAGAGGAGCTACCATCAACAAGTGTTGCTTTACATAAAGCTGGAAAGGGTTACATAGTTATTTCAAAGACACCACCAGAAATCCACCGGTCTACATTTAGGCAAACAATCTACAAATGGAGACGCTTTGGGGCTGTTGCTACTCAAGAAGTGGACACCCAGTCAAAATGACATTAAGAGCACAATGAAGACTCATCAATGGGGTAAAGAAACAACCCTGAATGACAGCCAAAGATTTGAAGGCATCATTGGAACCTGTTAACATCTCTGTTCATGAGTCTACAATACATTAAACACTGAACAAGCAGGGTATCCACAGCAGGACACCACGAAGGAAGCCACTGCTTACTAAAAAGAACATTGCTGCGCACCTGAAGTTTGCAAAAGAGCACATTGACACTCCACAGCGGTATTGGCAAAATGTTTTGTGGACTGATAAAACTAAGATTGAACTATTTGGAAAAAAAACACACAGCACTACAGCTGGCGTAGAAAACATCATCCCAACTGTAAAGTCTGGTGGAGGAAACATCATGATTTGGGCCTGCTTTGCTGCATCAGGGCCTGTTCAGCTTCAATCATTGAGGGGAAGATGAATTTCCAAGTATAGCAGACAATTCTTCAGGATAATGTGAGGATGTCTGTACGTCAGCTGAAACTATGTAGAATGGTGGGTGATGCAACAGGACAATGACCCACAACACCAGAGCAAGTCCACAACAGTCCAATAGAGATGGGCGGCAGTAGCTCAGTGGTAGAGCGGCCGTTCCGGCAGGTGGGCGGTTCGATCCTCGCTCGAAACATCCCAAAACATAACATCCCGCTCTCCCCACAGTTCATACTGTCGTTGTGTCCTTGGGCAAGACACCTAACCCACCTTGCCTCCAGTGGTGTTCCAGCTGTAACACTGGTGAATGGAACCCTAATGTAAAGCGCTTTGAGTGCCTACTAGGTGGAAAAGCACTATATATATATATATATATATATATATATATATATATATATATATATAACAAAAAGATGGTATGGATTGACTTGAAGAGGGCCACACATGAGTTCGAAGAATATGACAGGGCTAAAGCCATTCTGCAGGAAGAAGGGGCTAAAATTCCTCCTCAACAATGTGCAGGTCTGATCCACAGCTACAGGAAGTGCCTGGTTAAGGTTATAGCTGCCAACGGGGGTCAACCAGTTATTAATTCTAAGGGTTCACTTACTTTTTCCACTGCATTTTGAATGTCGAATGAGTGTGTTCAATAAAGACTTGAAAGATCTGAATTTTTTGTGTAATTATTTTTAAAACACATTGTTTGTCAATATCCTTGACTTAGATGAAGATCAGATCATACTTTTTCTTGCCACTGTATCTGGGATGTTGCTGTTGTATCAGTTTATGTTAACTGGAGTAATAAATATCAACTTTTTAAGTGTGTCTGGTTCTGTTTTCTAATAGGCCATGCAGGCCCGCTTTGATTTCGCAGGGACCCTAATCCCACCCACTGAGGATCTGCCTACTCACCTGGGTCTGCATCATCACGGAGAAGAACCTGAGGTCAGACAGTTCTGCTTAAAAATCCATCAGTCCTCGGTCGTAGTTGCATCTTGAAAGTATACATTTATCAATGCAGCTGATGTTTTTCTCTCCAGCGTGCAGGGTATTCCCTTCAGGAACTTTTTCTGCTTTCTCGAAGTCAGTTGATCCAGCAGAGGAGCCTGGCCCTCTACACTCTAGCTAATGTTCTCTCTAAGGTACCCTCAGAATACTGCATTCCACACTGATTTTACAAGGACATATATAGATTAGGACTGTGCCATATTATATCATCCACCAGTATAATCTTTTCTAGTGTAAAAAACTGCCATCTCACTATTTCATTGATGCAGAACATGGGTCTAAATCACATCACAAATGTCCATGTGGATTCAAAAAGAAACGTGTGTTCCCTCTGAACTGTTGCGTCTCAGATTAAAACCAACTGTTTCCTCCAACCTTTCTGCAGCAGAGACAGAGAAAGAGACAAAGAGAAAAGTCAGCAAATAAATATCAACAAAGTGCGCACATTTGATTCACAACATTACTTGGTGCAATGTTAAAAAACACTGTTGTAAAAACCCACTGATGTCGAGTGTCTCCCTGCCCTACTCTCTTTCCCCACGTTTGACCATGAGCAACGGTTTTCTCTGCTTTTGCTTTTTTTTTCTCCTGCTCTGCCATGATGAATGTCTAAGACTGACTGGGGCAGGTGTTTAAGTGTTTAGTTTTTTGTGAGCGCCGACACTCTCGCAATACTTTGGCTGTGTCCGAATCAACACACTAATTTTGTAGTGGTGTTCAAATGTCTAATGACTGAAATGCAGTGCACTCAAAGTTTCCCACAATGCAATAGTAAAAATAGTGATCAGCAGTGGTCACTAGACAAGTTAAGTAGAGTCAAGTCTAGTAGACCAGAATGCTTTGCGAATTGTTGGTTTAGAACAGCGCAACCATGACACGTCTTTAAACTGTTTGAATGAAACAAGTTAGAGACACAAGTTTGACTTTTTGTGGAAACGTAATATATTGTAATTTATTAATAAGCCATTACATTACATTTACATTTATTCATTTAGCTGACGCTTTTATCCAAAGAGACTTGCATTGTTCTAATCTAATTACCAGTGTTACAGCCACTGGACCAAGGTGGGTTAAGTGTCTTGCCCAAGGACACATCGACAGTATGAACTGTGGGGAGAGCGGGAATCGAACCGCCTACCTTCCGGTTGAAGGACGACCTGCTCTACCACTGAGCTACTGCCCCATTAAATCATCCAGAGTGACATATGAGAGCTTTCCTCTTGAGGCTCAAAAGAGCTGCATTAATCCAGTCAGTTTTGGTCATTAATAGGACAAGAGTTATTGAATAAAACACATACGTTTATTTATATTGATACTTATTATATTAGTTTTATGATGTATTACAGAAGTCCATTTTCAGCGGAATTATCAGCAGAGTTTTTTATTAACATGTACGCTAGAGTCATGTGACTAATAGCGACATAAAAACAGCCGTGTAGTGTCCGGAACCGTTCATTACTTGAGTGCACTTTATAGTCCTCGGTTTAGTGCAACACTATATAGTGATCGAGGGGTTAAGGACTAGGGAGTGCATTCGGACACAGCCTTCTTGACTCAAAGGGGCAGCGGTTCTCCGGCTGATTCTTGCATGGCTGCTGTTTCCGCTAAGAGGCGCTGGGGGGTTTGGTACAGACTCCAACTACCACAAAATAAGTCATAAAGCCATCACACCTACTCTGAAGCTGTTATGTTAAAGTGAAAATCCTGCAAAGTTCTTCTTTAATGATCAGCCAATATGGGTTAAACAACTGGCTGACTTACTTCCCCATATCTAATATTCAAACATACACAAGAGGTGAAAAATGGATAAAAATGTTGATTTTGAAAAGAATACTTTCCTGAAAATCTTTGATAATTTATTCCACTTATTTGTATTGTACCAGCTACAAACCAGCAGATGGCAGCATTACTGTTAGATGGCAGTGGTAACCAAATACTTAGGACTCAAAGGTGGATGGCCATTTTATTTGGGTCGCCAGAAAAAAACAAGGTCCATAAATTTAAGTAAATGACAAAAATAGCTTGCATTGGACATTAAAAATAATAATAAAAAGACCTAAAACCAAGAACTAAAAAGACCAAAGGCTAAACCAGACCAAGGTTTGGTTCACTATAATTTTCGGTCTTTGAAATAAGGGTCCCATGAAATAAATATGATAGAGCATGTTTATCAATGTATGATGTAGAGTATAGCCTAAATATGACTGTGTTTAAAATAGCACCATTGCCTTTAATAGTAAAGCACTTCAAACATTTACTCTTTAATTAAAGGAATTAAAGTGAAACACCTATATTTCTTGCTGTGTGGGATAATATTTCTTCCCCACAGGCCCACTCCGGGAAGTACTGGTCCACTCTGAAGGGCAGTGTGATCTCCACTCTGCTGGATGCTGGTCTGCTATTCCTGCTGCGCTTTTCTTTGGACGACAGTGTGGAGGGAGTCATGTCTGCGGCTGTGCACGCTCTCCAGGCACTACTCGTGTATGCAGACAATGAAGTAAGATAGCTCTGATCATTAATAAGAAATATAGTATTTATAGTACACTGTGTGCACAATTATTTGGCAAGTTGTATTTTTGAGGATTAATTTTGTTATTGTACAACTACAGTGCTCTTGGTCAATCCAAAATGTTAACAAACCCTCAAACCTGAACATTTAAGTAGTAAAAGTGAAGTTTTGGTTTTATTAAGAGAATATCTACATGTACACCATTATTAGACAACTATTAGTGTGCAGAATTATTATGCAACTAAATGAAGAGATTTTCCCATCTCACTTGTTTATTTTCACCTGTTAAAGTGACAATAATAAACTCAAAATTTACAAATAAACAAAAAAAAAACCTCAGTGATCAATATAGCCACCCTTCTTTTCGATAACAGTCACAAGCCTTCCATTCACGGAGTCAGTCAGTTTTTGATCTGGTCAGAATCAACTTTTTGTGCAGCTGCAACCACAGCCTCCCAGACACTGTTCAGAGAGGTGTACTGTTTACCTTCACTGTAAATGTCCTGCTTAAGAAGGGCCCAAAAGATATCAATAGGGTTTAAGTCAGGTGAAGAAGGGGGCCATGTCATTAGTTTTTCATCTTTAAGGTCTTTATGTGTGTGCATGTGATGGAGCGTTGTCTTGCATAAAAATCAAAGTCTTCTTGAAAGATGCAGACTTTTTCCTGAACCACTGCTTGAAGAACGTGTCTTCTAAAAATTGGCAGTAGGTCTGAGAGTTGATTTTGAGTCCATTTTCAACCCGAAAAGGTCCAACTAGCTCATCTTTAATAATACCTGTCCATACCAGTACCCCACCTCCACCTTGCTGGCGTCTGAGTCGAAGTGGATCTCTGTGTCTGTTACTGATCCAACCACGGACCCATCCATCTGGTCCGTCAAGAGTCACTCTCATCTCATCAGTCCACAAAACCTTAGAAAAATCTGTCTTCAGATATTTCTCGGCCCATTCTTGACGTTTCAACTTATGTGTCTTGTTCAGAGATGGTTGGTTTCAGCCTTTCCTTGGCCATGTCTCTGAGAACTGAACACCTCGTACTTCTTGACACTCCAGGAGGTTGCAGTTGTGGAATATGGCAGCACTGGAGGATAATGGGTTCCTGGTAGCTTCACGTTTGATTCTTCACAAATCTTTGGTTAATTTGTGTTTTTTCTTCTCGACACTTCTCGTATCTTGCGACCTGTTGACTATTTGCTACATAACATTTGATGGTTCTGTGATCACGCCCCAATATCTTAGATATTTACAAGAGTACTGCATCCCTGTGAAAGACTTTTACAATTTTTGACTTTTCAGAGTCAGTTAAATCTCTTTTTTGGCTTTTTCCTGAGGAGAAGAATCTGCCTAATTATTATGCACACCTTGATATAGGGTGTCACCTGATATGCATTAAATCCAATAAGGATTCAAGTTTATACAGTTTGAAGTTGGAAATTATGGATAAAATATGAGATGATAAAATGAGGAGAAGGTCAAAATAATCACTTGCCTGATAATTGTGCACACAGTGTATAGTATCTATTCCAGACCATTGCTCTTTGTGTATTGTAGTGGCTACCTTTCCTTATGTTAGTGGTTTTTACCATCTTTTAACCAGAGCAATGGTTTCAAAAGAGCTTTCTAACTTTAAGTTTTAGTTATTTTTAAACACACTCTCAAAAACTGATTTTCTTACCGTAAATATCCTTTTTAGGCATGTTTGGACAGCACATTCTCTTGGTTTGGTGGCATGTCATCATTTTCCCTTCTGCCGTCTGCTCAACAAGAGGAAGAAGAAGAGGATGAAGGTCTGTCTGAAATCATAAAGGAGACGGCCAAAGATAAGGAGGAGAAGAGGAGTGATTATGATGTGGCGAGGCAGGATGTCATTAAGGTATACTAGGGGCCAACGTGAGTTGGGTTCTTCTAGTTTTGAATTGTTTTAGTAATTGTTGTATTTTAGGGTTTGTTAAAAATGAAACTTCTCCCAAGACTGCGCTACATCCTTGAGGTGGTCCGTCCAGGTCCTCGAGCCGTCCAGGACATAATGGAGGTCCTGATTCGTATTGCAAGACACTCCTCCTCATCTGCCACTCAGGTGACATCAGCTGCCTCTGTAAAATAAAATCCAATAAAAAAAAGAGAACCGTGTCAGAGATGTCTTGAACCATAATCAGTTTTAAGGTATACTGGCATTTTAGAATGTCACAATATTCACAATCATAAAACTGAAAAAACAAATGCATGTCTAGGCAAAACTGGCAATTCTAAAAGTGTCCCTAGTGAATGAGTGTGAGAGTGAATGGTTGGCCACTGTGCAGGGTGTACTCCGCCCCATGCCCAAAGCTGCTGGGGTAGGCTCCAGTCACCTGCGACCCCTAACGGGACCAAGGGGAGGAAGGGGAATGAATGAACTCGTCCAGTCCCATGCCAGATCATGACAGACTTGAAGTTACATTAGCCAATGTTACCAGACACATTTGCATATATGTTTTACTTATCCAAACTTTTAAATATCACAAATACATATTTACGTAAGTATGTACAATGGATTTCTAACCATACATTCTGTCCGCTCAGGTGCTGGACTGCCCACGTCTAATGGAGATGATTGTTTCTGAGTTCCTGCCCACTTGTTGGACAGGGCCACCTCCTCCTCATACTCTGTATGGACGCCCACTGGCCAGTTCTGTGAAGCTGCTCAGAGTGCTGTCCACATCTGGCAGACATGTCTGTGCCAGAATAGTAAGTGCCATCCCAGAAGTGAAAGAATCTTGATTACTGACGTTTCAAAAACATGTAACCTCTAAAATCAGGCAGCAGTTCGAAATATTAATATTTCTCTTTGTTAAAGTTGAACTCTCTTGGAGTAAAAGAGCGCTTGTCTTGTTTGCTGAGTGCTGATCCCTGTGAGTTGCCGCTGGAGCAGGCAGAAGCCCTGAGGATCAGTACTGAGGCATACAGGCTGTGGGCAGTTGCTGCTCGATATGGACAGGCCTGTCGCCTATACATGTGAGTGCATTATGGGAAGAAGAAAAGGAAAATGTACTTATAGAGCACATTTTTACAAAAGCAAGTCAAAATGACTTGCCTTGTTTTATGTTCATATAAAACAAGGCAAGTCATAAACAAAACAAGCTTATTGTAAGTATCGTCTACGTAGTTATGGTATTGTAATTGTATAATGCATTACTGAAAGATATGGCCAACACAAAGCACACAAAATAATTTATCATTTATTTAATTTCCACGTACAGGAGTATGTTTTCACTTAACTTTAATTCACTTGTGTTTATGTTTAACTGTATCTTTAGTTAAAGTTATAGCCACAGTCTTTGAGCACCATGATTTTCTTTAATCCCTTTTCTTCCAGTGATCTCTATCCAGCCGTAGTGAAGGCGTTTCAGTCTGTTCACGGATCCCTGGCCCTGCCAGACCCTCTGTTACCTGAGCAGCTCCAGAGGCTCTTGGCTCTTGTGTCGTTGCTCACACAGGTTACACACACCGCAGGGTGCCACCAGGAGCTTCAGACTGCCATGCTCAGGTATTCACAAGTGACACCAGATTGTTACCTAGCTTGTCCAGATTTGTCTAGAATACATTTCTCTCTACTTTTCACAGCTCTGGTAGTGAAGATTGCCCTCCACCTCCCCCTGTGTCGTGGGCTCATGTGACTGGGTTGCAACAATCTTTGGTTGCTCATTTGAAAGGCTTTGTGAAAGCGCTTGATAGTCATGTTCAGAAAGAGACCAGTCTTGTTCTTATTCCTGCTTACTTCGTCTACCTACAAGCTTATTACCATCAGCTGTCCAAACAGGTACGACCTTTACTCTTCAGCTGACTACATAACAATAATTACACCATGTGCTATTGTTGTGAACAGCTAGAGGAGTGAGATGAACAAGGGCAGACCCAGAAAATAAATACTATATTATACAAATGTTCAATAATATGGAGGTAGTAATATACTGTATAAGAATAGTAATCAAAACATTAAACAATCAGACATGGTTAATATGTTTCTCTAATGCCACTCATTTACAGAACAGTTTCAACCCAGTGGAAACTCTTCAGGAGCTGGAACAGCTGACATCAGAGGTCCTGCTCCCACTAATCTCTCACAGTGTAGTGCAAAGCTTCATGAAAAACCTCAAGTACGTTCCCATGAGATCTGACACAGCTGTTTTAAATGGTACCTAGGCCTGTCGCAATAGTAAGTATATCAACCTATCACATAGTTTATGGAAATGAGCACAATAGTAATATATAAATGCACAGTAGGCTACACACTTTCTTACTAAAAAGACGAGAAATAATCTAATATAGACTGAGGCTTAAGTTTTAGTTTACTACATTTAAACTGCTTCTGGTAGTTATTTATTTATTGAGTACAATGCGTCACACATTGTTGCTCTCTCTGCTCTGAGACGGGCTGCCGGGAGCACACAAAGACAGGCCGAGTAAACGGAGCTGCGTGCTCACACAGAGCCACACGGTCACGTGCGGGCAGACCGACGCAGAGCACACAGAGCCACACGGTCACGTGCGGGCAGACCGACACAGAGCACACAGAGCTACACGGTCACGTTTGGGCAGACTGTCACAGAGCCCGCAGAGCTGCGCGGTGAAAATGCATTAAACGCAGAATAACTCCAAAACTATCTAGATCGTTTGTGCTGTAAAAATTTGTTTGCGCTGTTATGGTTTATAAGATATTAATGATTATTTTTTTTTAGGTATATCTGGGTTCACCCGGCCCCCTGCTAAGATAACCTTTCTTATCTTAAAAAACATAACAGCACAAACAATATTTTTTACAGCCCAAACCAGCACAAACAAATCATACCACTTGTGATCATTTCTGAGCATTCAGGGGCCTGGGGTGAACCCAGATATACCTATAAAAATCAATATCTTAAAAACTATAACAGGACAAACAAAAAATGTTAAGGCACAAATGGAGCACAAACAATTGATATAGTTTTCCTGCAGATATGCGCTTGATGGGGGGCCAACTTCCTGGAGCTCTGCACATGCGAGCTGTCACAGAGCAAAGTCAGATGAGATGAAGGTAGAGCGCAATACAGCCTATTCTGCTGTTTGGTCCGTTTTAAAGTTGTTCAGAAAGTAGCCTGTTGTAGCAGCAAGCTAAAGAAAAGCTAACTTTATGAGCAACAGTTTGTTGGAGTTTCACAAACTCCTCCCTCTGAGCGTTACCATGGAGACCCTGAAATGTGCCTTTACTCACCAATATGATCTCTAGCCTTTTAGGTGAGCTTTGATAATGAGCTGTTAGTGTAGTTTTATTAATTCAAATTAAACACATAGGCTGGTAGAGCTGTGAAGGTATTATCACAAACAAATCATGACATAAATACAGAATATTCAATTATCCCTCATCCTTCTGTTAATATTGTAAGTCCACATTTCAGCTTAATAAGCAGAGAAAAAGAGTTTAAAATATTTTGAAAGCTTTTAGTCTCTGCAGTAAGATATTGTAGACGATATGTTGGATGAATTATTATTGCTTTGACCTCTACCTGCTCCCAACCCCACGCTAAGGCACTTGGCCCAGAGAAAACACTGGTGCAATATATCGCACAACAAAAGTAGTCATTGTGACTATCTCTTTGTGTCTATTATTTATTTTCTAAGGTCTACCTCAGTAGTGTGTAATGCATCAACCCAGTCCACACCTGAGACCACTCCTAGCCTGCCTGGACTTGCTTGTCTTGGATGGAGGGACCGTCCCGGGCTGGCTGCTCCCAGCTCCCCTTTTCCTCTTTTGACAGGCCTGGCTCTTCTTCTGGACACTGTCACAGACATCCACAAAGGCCTCAGATCCAAGGTAGGAAATACAGGAGAATGAGATTGTGAGGTGTTTTTTGCCATTGGCATTGCCAAATGGCATTGATTTCAAATAGCACCTTCCACCTAGTAGGCACTCAAAGCACTTTACATTAAGCTTCCATTCACCCACCCATCCAGTGTTACATCTGGAACACCACTGGAGGCAAGGTGGGTTAAGTGTCTTGCCCAAAGACACAACAACAGCATGAAGTGTGGGGAGAGCGGGAATATCCAATCTGGTTATAGGACGACCGTTCTACCACTGAGCCACTGTGCCCCTACACATAAAACCATCTTAATGAATTTGCTACATTTTTATTAAGAAGATGAATTCTGGAGAATGAACTGGCAGTAAAATGATCAAAATTACCATAAACATTCATTGTGTATTGTATATTGGATACAGTCTGTGCATTTCTCCATGCTCCGTTTGACTTTTTGACTCTGTCTTTAGTTCAGCAGCCTCCTCCTGTCTGAGCCTGTTCTTGACTACCTACGCAGCTGCAGCAGGGCCACCCCCACCTTCTCCCACACCAGAGCCTGGCTCCTGCGCCATGAACACCATCTCGTCTACCTGCTGCTCCGGCTGGCACACAGGCTGGTATGTTTTAACCACACTGTTTTAGATCTGTACATACCTGTTTCACACCCCCAAAGCTTCATACCACTTCTGGTTTTAGAGTTTAGTTAAAAAGTTTAGTGAAACCTTATCAATCAATCAATGATATAGCACTTTACAACAACCAAAATGGAGAAATAATTAGGGTTGTTTCTTTACCTCATTGACGAGTCTTCATTGTGCTCTCGGTGTCATTTTGACTGGACGCCCACTTCTTGGTAGAGTAGCAACAGCCCCAAAGCGTCTCCATTTGTAGATTGTTTGCCTGTAGACCGGTGAATTTCTAAAGTTTTTAAAATAACTTTGTAACACTTTCCAGCTTTATGTAAAGCAACACTTGTTGATGGTAGCTCCTCTGAAAGCTCTTTTTGGTGAGACATGGCTCACATAAGTGTGTTGTTCTTGTGCAGAGCAAACTCCAAAAGTCTGAGAGGTTTTTATCAAAGTAGCTGTAGTCCACACCTCCAAACGTGTTATCTTAACAAGACTCCAGGTGTGCAAAAACATGAATCTAATTAGCTTTTTTGAGGTCATTAACTCAACTCACTTACTTTTTCCACAAGCAAAAATAGTACTTTTTTAGTTGTTCTCAGTAAAAACATAAAAGATCAGAATTATTTTGTGTAATTATTTTTAGAGCCATTATGTTTGTTAATACCCTTAGATGAAGACAAATTTATTCAGAAAACCATAAAATTCCAAAAGGTTCACATATGTTTTCTTGCCACTGTAAGTAGGTCTTTAACCTGGACTTGAACAGGGCCTGGTCAGCGAGAACACGCAGGTCTACAGGCAATATGTTCCAGAGTTTAGGAACAGTAACAGCAAATGAACAATCGCCCCACTGCTTGTACCGGGACCTCGGAACAACTAATCTAATCTGGTCAGCCGACTGTAGGGCTTTGCTGGGACGGTGGACAAAAATGTAATTTCAGATAAATAAAGCGGTGCAAGGCCGTTAAGAGCTTTAAAAGCTCACATTAAGATTTTAAAATCAACATGGTAACAAACTGGGAGCCAGTAGAGAGAACAGTGAACTGGAGTGATGTTGTGTGTTTCTGGATGTGTTTAAGAGACAAGCAGCTGCATTCTGTACCAGTTACAGACGATGGAGTGAGGACTGTTGGATGCCAACATAGAGTGCGTTGGAGTAATCAATGCGTGGGCTCATAAAAGCGTGAATTGCCTTTTCCAGATAACTGTGGGACAGAAAGGGCATAACTTTGGCTAAAAGGTGTAACTGAAAAAAGCTTGCTTTGACAACAGCATTGATTTATTTGTTGAAATTCAACTCTCTATCAAAAATTACCTTGAGATTCTTTATGGCCTCGCTGACATGAGTGGTTGTATTGAGATTTGGATTTACATCATGGTGAGAAACTGAGTAACCAAAAATTATGTATATTCTGTTTTACTCTCATTCAGGTGAAGAAGGTTTTGAGATGGCCACAGTTTTATGTCAGATAGGCAGCTTAAAACCTCCCAGTCAAAGACAAAGATATCAGTTCTTTCTGTTGATAGACTCATTTTTCTTTTGGCATGTTTTTTGATTACTTAACTTGCTATGTACAAATGTTTTCATAGCATAATTTGTCCAGCAGTAGGTACATGGTGGAGTGAATCTATTTCAATGTGGTGCATCAGTCACAACAGTTAACCCCAAATTTACTTATTTTTGCAAACCAATGAAATCCTCAATTTAGGTCTAACAGCAAGAATCTTCTAAAACCATTTAAGTTGCCTCTGTGAAATTGTCAGCTGAATCTGATCTGACATCTGAAAAAAATTATTTAGTTTGCTTCAAAGGAATAACTGTGGGCAACAGCTCCACATTTCTAAACAGTAACAGTCCAAGCCATGTAAAAAGTAAAATAAACAACATAAAAAAAAATCCTCTGCATTGCTTGAACTTGTAAAACAGTGTTCCCACATTGGGGAGGCATTGTACTCCTGTGGTCCTCATAAACAATGATGTCATAAAAGTGTTATACCTGTATGAAGCATAATTTGTATTTAACACAAACATTTAAAATGTAGGTGTGAAAGACTGGTGTGTAATGATGTGAGAGGTTGATGCAACAAGTAACAGAAAAGGTTTGGTTTCAGCTTTAGTGTCACCTGAGATCTCCTGTCAAGCAATCAACACGACACAAGTTAGCTCTAGATTTTAGTAACTACTGGAAACACAGCAAAAAGCCTAAATACATGTATTTTGTACTGATGCACCTAAAAGTGTCCTGACCTATACTGTACCACTCAAGTTGAAACATGGCTAAAGATTTATTTATATATTTACATTAACTAAAAAACACCATAAATTGTTACACCACCACTGTTTACATAATAGTAAATATTTGCCATTTAAAAATATTATTCTATCAGTGTTTCATTAGCAAATAATGGTGAAACATAATATAATATGAACACTATCCATTTACTAAACCAAAACAGAGCCTCTGTAAGTGCAGAGTTTGCTTTATCTTCACGTTATCTGCCTGTGTAGCAGTGACTAAATCCATTCTTTTTATTTCCTCAGGTTACAGTTGAGCCAGAAGTCGCCAAACAAGCCTTTCTTTACCACCAGGTGGCGCTGGTTCTGTTGCCTTGGTTATTACCGGGAAGTGAATACTTGGCTCATGAACTGCTCTCAACCATCATCTTCAGCAAGGATTTCATATCGTGAGCCAATTTAGAATTTGAGATGTAGCCTTGTGATCAACAAGAGCTTGAAGTGCTTTATTTGTTGTTTGCGTGTAATACTTGCTTTGAAAGTTATAGCTTTGGGCTGATGAATGTAATCTCTTTACCCTAATTAGGTCATGTTCATAATCTAATATGTGCATATGAGTTGGTTGTCTTTGTTGAGTTTGCGTCTCTGTTGGTCTTTTAGAGAGGGCCACAGCGGAGGGCCTGAGGCTGTTGAACTGGGGGAACTTAGACTCCAGGAGGAAGCCCACCGCCTCACTGCTCCCTCTCTGCAAACCGTCGGCTCTCTCCTCAGAGAAGCCTGCGTGCAGCTGCCCTCCATACGAGCCTGCTTTCTAACCCACTTGGCCCATTTAGAATCAGCTGTGGTGGTGTCCCGAGATTCCCTCTTGAGTCGAACCCCCTGGATCAACTCCCATGTCCTCCCAGAGCTCAGGGGTCCCACATTGCCGTCTGACTGGTCTTACCTGCCCCTGGTGAGCCTGTACGAGCGGGCTGGAGCGTCCAATGGCGGGGGGCTGGCAGTGGCTGAGCTCCCTCAGGGGGCGCTGTTAGCTGTGACCCACTGCCTCCAGTGGCTGCTGATGATAGAGGTCTGGAGGGAGGAAGCACTAAAGGTACAGGGGCCACAGTAAACTCTGTCAGGTCCAGGGTTTCTGAAGAATTTTACCACATAATTCATAATTTAAATAGAAAATTGTTTAAGGACTTTAACGTACTGTAATAGAAATGATCTGTGAAAAATAGAATACATCATCTTGACTTTATCAAGGATTTTAATAGATCAGCTCATACTGGAAGCTTTGGTAAATCCCATGTTCACATAATGGGTGAGTTAAGGACTAGCCAGTTACTACACTAGCCTGGCACAGCCTGTATATAGCTCTCTGTATAAAAGCCAGTCAGTTCCTCAGATATGTTTCATACCGACCAATCACATTTGAATGCCGGAATACTGGAGTGTCGCCTTGCGTCACATTTAGGCGACCCAGGTCCCTTGTTCAAAACAGTCAAGATGATTTTCTCTGCTCTTCAATCAGTTTTAAATAATCAAGACAACGTTGTTGTTGCAATTCCGATTGGTTGGCTCTGAGTAGAGTTGTCCTGCCTTGAGGAAAGCGAGCTGCTACATACAGCGAGGAGTCTGGCTTGCCAGGCTAGGTCTACACTGTGGAAAATACAGAGAAAGTGTCTGTTCCAGCACTGAATATCTCTGCTCACACAGAGAAACAGCACAAAAAGGGAAAAGGGAAGGGAAGCAAAGTGAAAAGACTGTTGACTTTTGTGTTGGTGCCCAGTCTCATGTTTTAATATTATACAATTTTTAGTGTTTGATTTTGGTCAGAGGAAAATATTGAATTTGAAGGATAATGCAAAGTATTAGAGTCACATGGGATATTATTAATTATATTACCCAGTATCATGAGCAAAAAAGTGCGCAGTACAACAGTTTCTTTCAACCCTTTCACAAGTTAATTTTACTATTACTTTGGCTTAAACATTAAATAAAAGGAGCAAAAAACCTGCTGGTCACCACAAGATCCTAGATGAAATTAAGAAATGTAATAAAAAAGAAAGAAACCTATATACGTATTATTATGATCCTTTTTTAGCGATTACACTTAAGCTACAGAGTACAGAAGGGGTCAAAAACTGAAAATATGTTTACTTACATAATCATTTTATTACCTCACACATCTAATGAATTGTGCCTTATCAATCTGTTTAAATAGCCTTCAGCATTAAATACAATAGAAATAGAATTGACTTTAAACCACCCAACTAAATACCCTCTTGACTTTACTTTACTAATTTATGAATGGAATTAAGAATAGCAACATATATTTTCCAAGGTTAAAGCACATTAAGAAAAAGTGAGAGTAAGATAAATGCCTTCTTGGCTAAAAAACTGAACCAATTTGAGAAACGAGTGAAGCAGGAGTCACTGACCCTGCATTAATGTTTTTATTGTTGGCCATCTGATATTTGTTTGTGGATTTATGAATAGATGTTGTTGTAGGTGATCCCGCCTGTAGCCAAACTGGCCCGCCTGTCCTGTGTGTTCCTCTGCTCCAGCGACCTGTTCCTGGAGGGACCAGTTCAGAAACTGACCTGGGCCCTGTTGAGGCTGCTGACCAGGTTTGATCCAGCACTGACAGATCCACTCATATATCATCCTATAGAAATGGTCAGGTTCCTGCTTAACTCCTGAGCCTTGTGTTTCCAGACAGTCCCGACTGGACTCTTTGGACCTGAGTGTGCCTCCCCCGGGGTTGGCCTCCTTCCAGGACTTGTACTCTGCCCTTTTGACCCAGTATGAAGGGGTGTCCTTTGGGGACCGTCTGTTTGGCTGCTGGATGCTGCTGCCTCTGCAGAGGAAGTACAGTGTAGCCATGAGGCTGGCTGTGTTTGGAGAACATGTGGGGATGCTCAGGTCACTCGGGGTCACTCTGGAACAGGTAAAAACGCTGTCAAATTAAAAATAACACTGCATTTATCCTGTGATTACATTACATACAATACATTACATTTAAGCCTCGGTTTACTGAGCAGCGCGCTCGGTTTGGTACAAGTCACCCCCAAAAGTATTCATATTTAAAAAAAAAAAAAAAAAAAAACTTTTAAATTATGAATATCTTGCCATTAACTTTAAAACCAGAAACTGATGCTAATACATTTTTGTTTCATTTTGACTTGTTTTGTGTGAGAAGATTTTCTTGACATAGATTTTTAAATCTTTTTTTTTAGCCTGTTAGTAATCAGACTGTAGTGTTTAGCTCAACCTTTTAGTAACCCAGAGTTGTACTGTACCTTAAGTGCTCTGTGCTTAAGTGTTCATTTCTTGTCCGTATTCTCTGTAGCTGTCCATTCCCATTGAGCGGTTCACCTCTCCCCCTGAAGACTCCCTTCCGCTGCTGCGTCTCTACTTCCGCTGTCTGGTTACAGGGGCTCTCAAACAGCACTGGTGTCCCGTTTTGTATGTGGTGGCCATTTGTCATGTCAACGCCTTCATTTTCTCCCAGAATGCAGCTGCACAGGTATTGTGTACAAAGTGCACATTTAGCTGTTAGAACAATTCTACATCAGAATCAAAGAGGGGGGGGGGGGCTCTGTTGTGTGAACATTTACAGTGTAGTGTCCGTGGTGAGCTGATGAGAACGCTGTGCGTCTGGAGCTGAACCCTCGTACTCTCTGCAGCTGATTGAACTTTACTCTAAAGCTGTTTGGCAGGCAAATTATAACCATTCAATAAAACATTATTACATTTTTATTGAAGTCTGAGCAGAGACCTGTGAATCTTTTTTTTACAGTCTTTGCTAAAACTATCAGATTGGCAGTTTATGAATTAACGTCATCACAATTGTGGCGCTGACTTTTTTTTAGTTTTCTGAGGTTGTTCTTTGCGATTGCTCTTAAGTGTCGCTGCATTGAAAACTGAGGCCATCTGCTACATGTGTAATAATTTAACAGATCAAGAGAGGCACTGCAGCTCCTCTGAATACGCTGCTGGAGACACGCAGCTTTAATGGGGATCTATAATAATTTTCTGTGTCAAAGAAGAGCCAACATTTTCAGAGATCTATGAGTTTATACTGTCCATTAAACTGCCTCAGAATGCACTCTTTTCCATAAATTCTGGATTTAAATAATTTTTTGTCTTTATCTCAGTGTAAAAAGAACACATTTCATAACATGGTATAGAGTTTGAGATAATCATAAACCTAAATGTGTGTCATTACATCAGTCGACCTTTGATCAGTGATCCTCTGTGTGTTGCAGGAGGTGGAAGCCGCTCGCATGAGTATGCTGAAGAAGATCTACTACCTGACTGATGAGGTACTACTCCGCCATTTTCTTTTGCACATTCCTCTGTTCAGGCTCCTCTCTGATGTTTCAAGGCTCTGTGCTTCATATCAACCGGAGTACATGTGCAGTTTCTCTTATGTTTTCTTCAGACCTGAACCACCTGTTCTGTGACTTAGGCCCAATCCCAGCTCTGTTCTTAGACCTTAGCCCTCGTTTCACAGAACCTTAGAACCCAGTGCGTTCACCAGCACCACAACTTATGCCAGTATATTCAGGCAGATTTATTAACCTTTTGGATAAAATGTACTAATTGTTGGTGTTCACTCTCTGTAAAATACATTCTAAACACTCTATGTGAAAAGAACATAATTGTTAGTATAAGTACACATAATGTCATTACTCATGGTATTAAAATATATAAGCTCTGCATGGGAACTGCATGTAAATGTCAGGCCCAAAGTAGCTGGGATAGGCTCCAGGCCTCTGCAACCACATAACAGGATTAAGTGGTGCAAGACAAATGAATGAAATACTGAGCAAAACTATTTAAGATACAGTGAAATTAAATGGTATTAAACACAGAGAGAATTATTTTGTCAAACATGCCAGTGTAGGGCTACCAAACAGTTTCAAATCTAGTTTGGGATGATGTGCACATTTCGTGTAATACCACGACTGAACAGAATGAGTCAAACTGAACACAAAAATATCTGTTGAAATTAAAGGTTTCATTTTAATGAAAATAATTTCAGTTTAATGGTTCAAGTTGGTTTCTTTTGACTTATGAAAGGTGTACTGTCCCTATTTAATCTTTTTGACAGATCTTGAAGAATCATCTTCTTCTGTTCCGTTTGCCCCAGCAGCACTCGGAGTCTGGATTTGACATGTACGAGCAGTTGCCTCCCATCAGAACCAAGCGTTTGGAGACGGTTCTGGGTTTGCAGGATCGCAGTATTGACAAAGGAGACTGAAGGGGACACAAAGTGATCGATCAGAACAGTTAGAGTGACGAGTATATGGCAGAGCAGGGAAAGAATGACGAGGACCAAGAGCCTCCACATCCCCAGAGAAAAGTTACATTTGTCAAAAGAAACTTGGTGAAGTAGCATTTGCAACTGAAAAAAAAAAAAGTATGAGAATATTTTCATACATACCGTTACTGGCAATAATCATAGTCTGTTTCATAAATTTTATGGTTGTATCTAAACCACAAAACAACCAAAAGTTTAGAGTCCAAAAATTGCAGAATAAAGTACAGATGGAGTGGGAAAGGAGTGCCACAAAACTGTCCTCCTTCCAAATGGAAGAAATTAAGTGTTTTTTTCATCAGTTATTTTATGTCTGCGAATAAAACCACCCAAGGACATTTCTTGGGTTTGCAAAGACAAACACCATGTTTACAAGTATCTGTCTTTTTGTGAATAAAATATGATGCACACAAGAAAGATTCTATGCCGTTTCTGTTAAATACTAAGAAACTCTTTCACTAAGTAAAAAACAGACATAAATGCAACACAAAAGAATGTGAAGAAAAACTGCAGTTGAATTCTCCAAACGCTGAATAGATCAACAGGATAATTACAGCCCTGTTTTCTGGTTTGTCACTGATCAATAACTCTCTGAGTTTTTTTTCACAGACCGTTCTGCTTAATTAGGATTAATTGTTGTCTTTGTTGAATCGGATTGGGAAAATGCCCATAAGGCACTCTGCTTTACACAACCATTTGACAATATCCAGTGGTGATGGATTTAGTCTAACAGCCTCGAGCAGCAGTCACTTTTAAACAGTATCTTGTGTAGTACGCAGTTTAAGCAGCAAAGTAAAACGCAATATAAGTTCATGTAAGAAAGTAGTAAGGGGATACTTTTGACTTTTACTGTACTACATTTGCTGTCCTTCCTGTGTTCCCGTGGGTTCTTTCTGTGTTCGGCTTGCAGACATGTAGGTTAATTGGTGAATCTAAATTGTCCCCAGTGAGTGAATGGTTGTCTGTGTTTGCGAACTTGCTATTGTCCAGGGTCTAGCCCGCCTCAGGCCCAAAGCTGCAGCGGTAGATGAGTGAAAAGATAAATGAATGTGGCATCAATTATTGGTCATTCCACTGCATCTGAAAGAGTTGCCTGCCTTGAAGAATTTGACATAGATTTGTGTGTAGGGGTTAGAAATTTAATAACCCAACTCAAGCTTGTTGTATATGACTTAAATTTCTTGGTGGTTACAAAAAAAGAATTTGTTAGTTAAACCTCGGATTCAGGAGGAACAGTGCGGCTGCAGCTCGATTCTCGCGAGATTTGGGAGTTTCCAAACTTGTGTAAATCCATCTTGTATTTCTCCAAGACAATTGGTTGGTTAACGTTCCTTTTATTTGCAGATTTACTTTGCAAAAACTGTTACTATTACAGCGGTCTGTTGTTTCATTATATCTGCCGCAGCCTTGGGAATGTCTAATGAATATTTGCTATGATTGGCTGAAACAAATCTCGTGGTAAACGGATACTAGTTGTTGCATCATCCAACCCATTCAGGTTACTCCAGGTGCTGGAGGGTTCATTGGAGTTTTCCCAACCAGTCCAGTGTTTTGTGGATCTGGAGAAGGCATTCGACTGTGTTGGACTCCAGCAGAGCTGTCCTTTGTCACCGGTCCTGTCCATAATTTTTTTTAGACAGGGATTTCTAGACACAACCAGGAGAGTCCGGTTTGGGGACAACATGATTTTGTCTCTGCTTTTTGCAGATAATGTTGTCATGTTAGCTTCATCAGGCCAGGACCTTCAGTGTGCACTGGGACGGTTTGCAGCTCCAAGTCCGAGGCCACTGTTTTCAGTCGGAAAAGGGTGGCTTGTCCCCTTCAGGTTGGTGGGGAGTCCCTGCCTCAAGTGGAGGAGTTCAAGTATCTTGGGGTCTTGTTCACGAGTGAGGGAAGGAGGGAACGTGAGATTGACAGATGGAGCTTCTGCAGTGATGCGGTCGATGTACCGGTCTGTCGTGGTGAAGAAGGAGCTGAGCTGTAAGGTGAAGCTCTTGATTTAGCGGTCAATCTACGTTCCAACTCACCTATTGCCGTGAGCTTTGGGTCATGACGAAAAGGACAAGATCCCGAATACAGGTGGCCAAAATTAGCTTACTCCGCAGGGGGGCTGGACGCTCCCTTAGAGATAGGGTGATGAGCTCGACCACACAGAAGGAGCTCAGAGAAGAGCCTCTGCTCCTCAACATTGAGAGGTGCCAGCTGAGGTGGCCCGGGCATCTGTTCCGGATGCCACCTGGACGCCTCCCTAGAGAGGTATTCCGGGCATGTCCCACCGGGATATATTCTCCCCGAAGAGCTGGAGGAAGTGTCGGGGGAGTGGGAAGTCTGGGCATCTCTGCTTAATTTGTCAGAAAACAAATTAACACATCCAAAACGCAGACAAATGAGGGGTGAGTGGAAGCACGATGTAAAGTGCTTTGGGTGCCCTATAAGGGTGCAAAAAAGTGTTATATAAATGCATGCCATTTTCCATATACCATTTACTTACTGCTGATTGGATAAGACATCTTTCACAGCTCTTTTATATATCTACTGATCACAGTAGATATTTGACCAGCACAAAGTAAACACAAAAATTGTTGAGACTTGCTGGTTTCAGGTCAAAGGGCCTGTAGGTTTGGGATCAGGGTGTTGACTTGGAGCATTTTTAGTGTCTTAAAACATGGAGTCAGGAATGTCCTGTGTGGTATTTATTACTTTGGATCCCCACAGGTTTTGGCGCAGTGTTAACCAAATACAGATACTGAAAAAAGTAATTTTGCGCCATTTATAAAACACATACAAATACCACAAGAGAGTTTTGTGGTCTATTAGACCGATTGTAGAGAGCTACAAAGCATAGATTGGGTATAAAATTATGAATTTTGCCTATTATATAGAATTTTAGGGTTTTTAGTATATTTTTTATTGCCTAGTGGCAAACAAGTTACCAGTAGGTGCAGTAGATTCTCAGAAAACAAACCCAGCATTCATGATATGCATGCTCTTAAGGCTGTGCAATTGGACAATTAGTTGAAAAGGATGTGTTTAAAAAAATAAGTGTTTGCCGTTGACTGTACAAACTCAAAAATATTTTGTACAAATGTTTTTGTTTCTCGGATTTAGCAATCCTGTGAATCACTAAACTAAAATTTAGTTGTATGACCAAAGATTTTTAAAACTGCTTCACATCTGTGTGACACCAACTTATTCCACTCCATGATTCTTTAACAACATTCTACAATTCATTTACATTTCTTGGTTTTGCTTCAGAAACAGTTTCTTGATTGAATTAAGGTCCGAAGATTGGGCTGGCCACTCCATAACATTAATTTTGTTGGTTTGGAACCAAGACTTTGATTGTTTACTCGTGTGTTTGGGGTCATTGTCTTGTTGAAACAAACATTTCAATGGCATGTCTTCTTCAGCAGAAGGCAACATGACCTCTTCAAGTATTTTGACAAATGCAAACTGATCCATGATCCCTGGTATGTGATAAATAGGCCCAACACCATAGTAGGAGAAACATGCCCATATCATGATGCTTGCTTCACTGTCTTCACTGTGTACTGTGGCTTGAATTCAGAGTTTGGGGGTCGTCTCACAAACTGTCTGTGGCCCTTGGACCCAAAAAGAACAATTTTACTCTCATCAGTCACAAAATGTTCCTCCATTTCTCTTTAGGCTGCACATGCTTTTTTTTTTTTTTTAACAGAGGGAGTTTGTGGGGGATTCTTGAAAATAGATTAGCTTCACACAGACGTCTTCTAACTGTCACAGTATTTACAGGTAACTCCAGACTGTCTTTGATCATCCTGGAGCTGATCATTGACTGAGCCTTTGCCTTTCTGGTTATTCTTTGATCCATTTTGATGGTTGTCTTCTGTTTTCTTCCACGTTTCTCTGGTTTTGCTCTTCATTTTAAGGCATTGGAGATCATTTTGGCTGAACTGCCTATAATTTTTTGCACCTCTTTATAGGTTTTCCCCTATTCCAATTACCTTTTTAAATCAAAGTACGCTGTTCTTCTGAACAATGTCGACACATTTTCCTCAGGCTTTCAAATGCATCTTCAACAAGTGCTGGTGGCTTCATCCTTAAATAGGGGCCACCTGATTCACACCTGTTTTTCACAAAATTGATGACCTCAGTGACTGAATGTCACACTGCTATTTTTAAACACACCCCTTTCAACTTAATTGCCCATTTGCACAGCCTTAAGAGCGTGCATATCATGAATGCTGGGTCTTGTTTGTTTTCTGAGAATCTACTGCACCTACTGGTAACTTGTTTGCCACTTAGCAATAAAAAATATACAAAAAACCTGGATTATTCTGGTTAGTCACATTGTACTGCTATTATTTTGAACAATACTGTATATTTTATTGAAATTGAAGTTCCTTTTTGACTCATTCATCGAACCATGACCCTCAGTGTGCATTGGGACGGTTTACAGTTAAGTGTGAATACGCACCCGAGATATTTTTTCTCAACACATCCGACCCACCCAAATCCGTGGGTTATGGGTCGACTCGAGCATCACTAGTGAGAACGCCGTTCTTGTTAAAACAAGGAGCCAGTCCACAACAGAACAATTGTGGTTTTGGTAAAATGTGCCATTGTGTAAACAGCTTCTTAGTCCAACATTATTAGCAACATTGTTAACCCTTTAAACCCGAGCCTGTTTTTGGTGTTTTGAAAAGACAGTGTTTGTCTTCATCTCTGTTTATCTCTCTTTATTGACTGTATCTCTGCAACTACAAAGTGTATTTCAATAATTCTGGTGTCAAAATGAACGGGGCACTTGTGAAATTTCCCAGAAGGGATTTCTTTCAATGTGCATGTTACAGTTTCAGAATAAATCATGATGGAAAACAGAAAAATACCCCAAAAACATTTCCACCTAAAAAAAAAACAATATTTGGATTAATATCCCCTTTAGATGAAGGCAGTTGCAGCTTAAACACTATTTTAAATTACAGCCACACATGTCAACATTACCTGCACCAAATATACAGTATCTCACAGAAGTGATCACCCATCACATTTTTGTAAATATTTTATTATATCTTTTCATGAGACAACACTGAAGAAATGACACTTTGCTACAATGTAAAGTAGTGAGTTTACAGCTTGTATAACCGCATAAATTTGCTGTCCCCTCAAAATAACTCCAAACACACCAAATAATGTCTAAACCGCTGGCAACAAAAGTGAGTACACCCCTAAGTGAAAATGTCCAAATTGGGCCCAAAGTGTCAATATTTTGTGTGCCCACCATTATTTTCCAACACTACATTAACCCTCTTGGGCATGGAGTTCACCAGAGCTTCACAGGTTGCCACTGGAATCCTCTTCCACTTCTCCATGATGACACTGTGGAGCTGGTGGATGTTTGAGACCTTGCACTTCTCCACTTTCCGTTTGAGGATTCCCCACAGGTGCTCAATAGGTTTTAGATATTGAGACATGCTTGGCCAGTCCATCACCTTTACCCTCAGCTTCTTTAGCAAGGCACTGGTCATCTTGGAGGTGTGTTCAGTATGACACAGTACATGTTGGCTTTTATGGTTCCCTCAATGAACTGTAGCTCCCGGTGCCGGCAGCACTCATGCAGCCCCAGACCATGACACTCCCACCACCATGCTTGACTGTAGGCAAGACACACTTGTCTTTGTACGCCTCACCTGGTTGCCGCCACACACGCTTGACACCATCTGAACCAAATAAGTTTATCTTGGTCTCATCAGACCACAAGACATGGCTCCAGTAATCCTTGTCCTTAGTCTGCTTGTCTTCAGCAAACTGTTTGTGGGCTTTCTTGTGCATCATCTTTAGAAGAAGCTTCCTTCTGGGACGACTGCCATGCATGGTCTGAGCACTGACAGGCTGACCCCCCACCCCTTCCATGAAATGGTCAGGCGGAGCCTCCATTATAAAGAATAGGGAAGAATTTGGCATATTTTGACACCACCTGTTTTTGTTTGCTGGCTGTTTTGGTCTGTTGAATTTGAGTCAAATACTTTCACTTTCACATTTTCTCTACTGTGTTATTGCAAATCTTACCTCGTCTCCAATGAACATGTACTTCAATTAGACCCCCATCTTTCTCCAACACACCTCATTATGGTTTAATGCAGCTGTAAAACACACTCTTTCTGCTCAGTCTCCACCTGAAGTCCCTTTGCGTACAAGGAGAGCAGTCTAATTCAGGAAGTAACAGCTCACAAAACTTGACTCCGCTGTTAGTGTCTTCAGATGCCAGCTGGCTTTGTGAGCACCTTGTTTACCTGTTTAATGCCGTTTTTTGAAACTGGTGTCAAAGTGGTGTTTGGGGCGAGGAGTCTGGTTTGTGTCAAGGAAGATCTACCGTCATCTTTGAGTTAAACACCAAACTCCAGCCAATCTCACAAGGCTGATAAATTGTTCACATTTGTTTTATTTTGACTAGAATCCTACATTCTGGTGTTTTAATTTTTCACTCAGATGGCATGTCCCTCCCGAGAGATAACCTAGGACACACATCTGTATTACCAAGAACAGCCTCTGCTTAGACTACGGCCCGGCCCTGGACAAGAGGAGTAAGACGAATGGATGGATGTCATATGAATTTGTGCGGGTGTGAACAATACGGCAGGTCGACATAAATATTTATCTTTAACAGCCCTTTACTTTTTTCACACAATAAAGACTTTCTATTGTGTAACTGTTGAGATGAGAAGATAGTGGGAGATAATTGCACTTCCTGTGCCAAACTAATTTTGGCACAGGAACTACATGTGACCTATCCTTGGCAACTTGGGTTTATTGAAATATGCGAAGATCCTCGTATCTTTTGTAAAATTGTAAATCAAATGCTGTCTGTCACAGATAACAATTCATCAGACAATAAAGACTGCTTTATTTAAAGTGAGCCTGTGCTTCTCTTTAATTCTGTCTGAGTAGCTCCACAGCTCTCTGGCTGGTCTGTTTCTGTAAAGGCTCCAGACGATGATCTAAGATGAGCCTGGAACACATGGTTGACATAAGTTCAGCCGATCGGATAATGCTCTGAAGTCTGATGCTCTAAAATAAATTAGTGAATGATCTATTCTAGATAATCACATGTTTTTTTTAGAATTGAGATTTATATCAGCCTGGTGTAACTACTTTTGGTTCTGTCCTCATATCTGGGGACCTCTGAGGGACATTGAGGGGGCTGTGCAGGGCCACATCTCTAGGGACCACTGAGGGGAGAAGACTCCAAGGGACTCTGAGGGACACAACTCCAGGGGACACTGAGGGGACACTGGGGGCACATGGGGAGGCACAACTCCAGGGGACACTGAGGGGACATGACTTAAGGGGACTCTGAGGAGACACTGAGGGGACATGACTCCAGGGGACTCTGAGGAGACACTGAGAGGACATGACTCCAGGGGTCTCTGAGGAGACACTGAGGGGACATGACTCCAGGGGACTCTTAGGAGACTTGACTCCAGGGGACTCTGAGGAGACACTGAGGGGACATGACTCCAGGGGACTCTGAGGAGACATGACTCCTGGGGACTCTGAGGAGACACTGAGGGGACATGACTCCAGGGGACTCTGAGGAGACATGACTCCTGGGGACTCTGAGGAGACATGACTCCAGGGGACTCTGAGGAGACACTGAGGGGACATGACTCCAGGGGACACTGAGGGGACATGACTCCAGGGGACTCTGAGGAGACACTGAGGGGACATGACTCCAGGGGACTCTGAGGAGACACTGAGGGGACATGACTCCAGGGGACTCTGAGGAGACATGACTCCAGGGGACACTGAGGAGACATGACTCCAGGGGACTCTGAGGAGACACGACTCCTGGGGACTCTGAGGAGACACTGAGGGGACATGACTCCAGGGGACACTGAGGGGACATGACTCCAGGGGACTCTGAGGAGACACTGAGGGGACATGACTCCAGGGGACTCTGAGGAGACACTGAGGGGACATGACTCCAGGGGACTTTGAGGAGACATGACTCCAGGGGACTCTGAGGAGTCACTGAGGGGACATGACTCCAGGGGACTCTGAGGAGACACTGAGGGGACATGACTCCAGGGGACTCTGAGGAGGCATGACTCCAGGGGACTCGGAGGAGACATGATTCCAAGGGACTCTGAGGAGACATGACTCCAGGGGACACTGAGGGGACATGACTCCAGGGGACTCTGAGGAGACACTGAGGGGACATAACTCCAGGGGACTCTGAGGAGGCACTGAGGGGACATGACTCCAGGGGACTCTGAGGAGACATGACTCCAGGGGACTCTGAGGAGACATGACTCCAGGGGACTCTGAGGAGACATGACTCCAGGGGACTCTGAGGAGACACTGAGGGGACATGACTCCAGGGGACACTGAGGAGACATGACTCCAGGGGACTCTGAGGAGGCACTGAGGGGACATGACTCCAGGGGACTCTGAGGAGGCACTGAGGGACATGACTCAGGGACACTGAGGAGACATGACTCCAGGGGACTCTGAGGAGGCACTGAGGGGACATGACTCCAGGGGACACTGAGGGGACATGACTCCAGGGGACTCTGAGGAGGCACTGAGGGACATGACTCCAGGAGGCACTGAGGGGACATGACTCCAGGGGACTCTGAGGAGACATGACTCCAGGGGACTCTGAGGAGGCACTGAGGGGACATGACTCCAGGGGACACTGAGGGGACATGACTCCAGGGGACTCTGAGGGGACATGACTCCTGGGGACTCTGAGGAGGCACTGAGGGGACATGACTCCAGGGGACTCTGAGGAGACATGACTCCAGGGGACACTGAGGGGACATGACTCCAGGGGACTCTGAGGAGACATGACTCCAGGGGACTCTGAGGAGGCACTGAGGGGACATGACTCCAGGGGACTCTGAGGAGACACTGAGGGGACATGACTCCAGGGGACTCTGAGGAGGCATGACTCCAGGGGACTCTGAGGAGACACTGAGGGGACATGACTCCAGGGGACTCTGAGGAGGCATGACTCCAGGGGACTCTGAGGAGACATGACTCCAGGGGACTCTGAGGAGACATGACTCCAGGGGACTCTGAGGAGGCACTGAGGAGACATGACTCCAGGGGACTCTGAGGAGGCACTGAGGAGACATGACTCAGGGGACTCTGAGGAGACATGACAGGACTCCAGGGACTCTGAGGAGACATGACTCCAGGGGACTCTGAGGAGACATGACTCCAGGGGACTCTGAGGAGGCACTGAGGAGACATGACTCCAGGGGACTCTGAGGAGACATGACTCCAGGGGACTCTGAGAAGACATGACTCCAGGGGACTCTGAGGAGGCACTGAGGAGACATGACTCCAGGGGACTCTGAGGAGACATGACTCCAGGACTCTTTAAATTTTATTTGAATGTGTATTAATTGTTTGTGTCCCAGTTTCCTGCCGAGGGACCCCAGATTTGGGAACGAACAATCTTGGTACAATCTGCCAAATTCACACTTGAGTAATTTATTACAAATGTTAATCTGATTGCACAGTCCATTTTTGATAAACTGAAAAAGATAAGATGTAATAAAATAAAAGCCTGCAGTTTCAGACTTAAGAGTTAAGGCACAGACGTCTGGTTCCTCTGCCCATGGTCAGGATTTAAGCTGTTTGGTGCCACTCACAGCTGACACTAATCTTTTTACATTCTCCCTGCACCTACAGTTAACACAGGAAATCAAAACCAGTAAATGCAAATGAAATAAATACCTCTGGGATGTAACCTTCAAAACCAGAATACAGACTTTGAACAGCAGCCAAGCAGTAAGTGGTGTTCGGTCTGCTCGGGGAATAACCCTCTGCCATACAGGAAATGGTTGGAAATCCTGAGTAAAATTTGAAACAACTCGGAGCCAACGGTTGCACAAAACCCCAAATGTAATAAGAGTGAAAAATTTCTGATCTAATCTTAAACATCCAGATGATTGAGAAAGGCACTAAACATCAGTACAGCTGTGCAGCAGACCCACGGACTATGTTAGTTTGTGGCTTTAGTCAAAGAAAGCTGTCATCTGCAAAACTGGCTGCTCAAATTTACCCATTTTATTTCTCACCGATAGCTCTGTTGTTTAAAATGTTTGGATGATAGATGTTACTTTCTGCAAGAGAATAAAAGAGCACTGTCGAAGACTGGCTCTGGATAATAGAGAAATAAAAATGAATGTGCAGAGTTGGAAAGTGTTCAGCCATAAATACAGCATTTGTGTGAGATGAGGCAGCGGCTTTATTGATGAGCTTATTCTCTCTTTTAGATTATGCTATTTAGAAGGTAGTGCATCAAAACTTTAGAACTGTATCAATGTTCATCACTAACCCTCTTCACTGATTTTCTTTCTTTTGGAGCCTTACCATTTTAATCCATTTCTGTTTTCCTTAATTGCTTTGGGGTTTTTTTGTTTTTAATCTATGTTTTGCTTAAAGTGGGATGTGTCACAACTGTTGAAAGTCAAAACTCAGCTGTAATTGCTCCACCTTTCCTTGAATGAGTTTATGAAGCTGTAGTATGGCTCAGGGCCACGACTCCAAATGTGTTTCATAAACACATTCAGGGTCTGATGCTCGTATATTTCCAGCTCCAGGTGTGAGCATGTACAAATATATTTCTGTATGAGGTTTGGAACAAAAGGTGAAACAAAAGGTTAAAGCAAAAGCATCTGGACTTAGTTTTCAAGGTGAAAACATTTTGTCTCTTAATTCCAAGAGACTTTTTCAATTTCAGAATTGAAAACGTCTTCATCTTGAAAACTAAGTCCAGATGCTTTTGCTTTAACCTTTACTTCAAGATGACCTGGATGACTGACAACCTTTACAGACCACCTGAATAAAACCATTTGCTGTTAAGGCTCAAATGATGAAACTGGATGGATGTACAGTAGGTTGTAAAAACTTGGATAATTATGCTAAGACAAAATGATGACGTTTAGTGAGACATACAAGTGATTTTTGAACAGATTCCAGAATCAAGTCTATTAACAGTTAGCTGTGCAAAACACAAATTGACTTACTTACTTTACCTACATAGATCCGTTGCCCTTTGTGGAGCATAGGCCATCAACAATTCCCCTCCAGTGTAGTCTATTTTGAGCTGTTGTCTCCAACTGTCCCCAGACCTGTCAGTTTGATTTCCAGGTATCTAAAAGACTCGACTTCCTCTATGGCCTCACCTGACAGCTTTACTGGATCTTCAGGGGTTGCGTTAATCTTCAAGATCTTTGTCTTGCTTCTATAAATGTTGAGCCTCACCTGAGCCGAAGCTTGGGGCAAGAGTGAAGACTTGTCTTGCATCTGCTGTTGCGTGTGAGACAGGAGTGTCAGGTCATCCAGCTTGCTCCACAGTGTCCACTGTATCCCGTTTCCTTTCCCTCTGGTTGTGGTATTCATAATCCAGTCAATAACCAGAAGGAACAAGAAGGGGGAAAGAAAACAGCCTTTCTGTCACTCGACACATGAATGGAGCAGTGTCACTAACGACTCTCCTGAGCCTTTAACGACTCTCACATCAGGAGTCACTCTGTCCTTTCAGTGCCAACGACTATGAGACCAGAACAGTCTGGTCCATCAGGTTTAGTTTCAGGTCAAACCCCTACCTCTAGAGATATAAGCTCAGCTCTCTTACCAGTTGATCTCAGAATTAATAAAGTCTCTTGGAATTAGAGACGAAACGTCTTCACCTTGAAAACTGAGTCCAGATGCTTTTACTTCAACCTTTTTTTCAAGATGTCGTGGATAACTGAGAACATTCACAGACTCATTATAACCTTGTTACAAACATTTTCTCCAATATTTTGGAAAACACTGGAAGCAACAAGACTTGCCTGTAGTTTGAGAAATCATGTTTATCACCATTTTTGTAAAGAGGTACTACTTTTGCTATATGTTTTTTGGGGAAGTAGTAATAGTGAGAGATTACAGATGTACGTAGGTGAATGCTTCAATGACAGATTCAATTATATTTCTTTGAGTTTTTTTCTTTTCACTTTTTTTTTTACTTTTAATTTTCAATATTTCATCTTTTTCCACATTGTCAAAAAAAAAATACTATTCAAACTATTAGTTATTGTATTTTTGGTTATGTTTTTACTTTTGAGTTCATGTCTACAAGACTGGGACCCACATTTGCAAAATATTTACAAAATTCATATAGAATGTTTTTCTCATTTTATATGTCAACATTTTCCTTTACAAAAAAGTTTGGATATGTAGTTTTAGCTTTGTTATTTTTAATCACACTGTTTATTATGTCCCATGTCACCTTTGTATTGGTTCTCTTTTCATTTAGCTTTTCACTGTAGTATTCTTTTTTTTGTTTTCTTATAATCCATAATCATTTATTTTTATATTTTTATACTTGTTTTTAGCTTCTTTTGTTTTTGTATAAAATGTCTGTTTAAATTTTTCTTAATAATAATAATAATAATAATAATAATAATAATAAATAGTTCTTTTTAAGAAGGTTTTATTTTTCATACAAATGTATCACCTTTTCCATGAAGGAGTTATAAGCTGCATTTACATCTTCAAACATAAACGAGATCTTCGTTTAGTGCCTTCAGGGCTCTTATTGACCTGTTTCTGTTTACCTTTACAGCAGTATTGTGCTTTATCTTGTGATTGTATCTAAATACAGTAAATATCTGTAAATGGTTCCTTATATCAATAATCAAAATTCCACTCATTACACTTTCTTCATTTATATTTGTAAAGATTAAGAGTAACAAGATTACTCTGTTTAAGAGTAATGTTAAAGTGTTTGAGTAGTTTGAGAGTGTTGCCTGGAACTGACAGACGTGTGAGCCCCTTGTAATTAGGAAATTATGCCAGGGATCTGATCCATGTCTGCTCCCATTTGCACATCTTTGTCCTTGATGGGTCCTTCCTGACAGCTTCTTTGTGATGTCATAGAGCTGCTTCAAGTTTCTGCTTGCTGCTGCCAGAAATTACACCACAATAAAAACAACTAAGATAAGATAATCTCACTGTGTACAACTGCACCATAGGCTGACTAGTCACCATCAGAGATGAGTCCAATGAGGGTGGTGTTGTCAGCAGACTGTTGTTAGAGAAATGTGCTCACTCATTTGAACATCCCCATGATGCTGTGGGAAACAACGACATCAGACTCTGCTGTGAACAGGAAGTGAGCAGAACCGATGTGTCTCGCTCATGTGTGCCTCACTTCAAAGGGATGGATTGTGATAAATGTGCTTCGGGTTTTTATTCCTAAACCAATGAATCACTCCTGGATACAACTGGACCCCTAAAAGTAATTTTTATTTATGGACATCTAACTTTTGAAGTCCCCAGATATGAAAAATATATAAATAGAAAAACATTAGGGTTTGTCTTGGTAAAAAATAGCTCTTCACCTCAGGCTCTCTGTGGATTTCATTCTCTTCTTTAGTTGGATGGAATGGTAATGAACTCTCTGGGGCTAATGACATAGATATGACAAATTTAAAAAATAAGATCTGTCAGACTTGGCCTGTAGATAAAAAGCCCCTCATTTCCTCTTGAATATGTGCTTTTGTGTGGCGGCACAAATTGTTCAAAGTACATATATACATATAGCTACTGGGGCACAAAGAGAACCTCCTTCCTTCACTTCCCACCACTCACTCACAGTTCATCCCCTACATTAAGCCCATACACAAGTTAAAATGAGCAGAAAACAATTATCACCGGAGAGCTATTTTGATCAGAGGGAGAGAGGCAGAAGGCAACAAAAATCAAAACAAAACAAAAAAGATACAGGAGGTGTAATAGCTGTCGATAAAATGAAAAATGTCTTTTAACACAGAGAAACACCTCATAAAAGAAACATATCAACAGAGAAAAGCGAGGCAACGTAAAACGCAGATAAGTACTGTTACGTAATGTTTTACGAGGCGGAGATAATTGCAATTCGGACGCTAAAGTTGCACGCTAAGCTAACTTCAGTTGGTATACTGTAATAGTATTTTGTTGAGGAAAAATTGGTTGATTTAAATTTTTTTTTTTTATATAAAAGAGAAGCAGGAGAGGTCCCTAGGCTGCTTTTGGGGAAGAGCAGAGTCTGAGACAGGGATGGCAACAAAAAAATCAGGTAGTGCAGCTCGGTCTTCCTTAGGTCCTATTTTAGAATGAACAATAGCCGTGCACCTGGTGATGTGTGTCTAACTACAAACAACTTTAAAACCAAGATGCTTGGGACCAGCCTAAAACTGGATTTAGACTGGTTTAACTTGGGCCTTAACTAGTTGTAGATTTATGTGGGTGGGTTTTATGTGGAGATTCCTTGAGCTTAAATCTGCTGGTTGTAATTCTGCCTCTCACCAGGCAAAGATGCTCTTTCAACAGCTTTCCGAAGTCTGAAACATGCTGGGACTAAGTGAGCTAAATGAGTGTCACCAGGTCCTAATGGCATTAGGCGCTGTTGTAATTCACTGAAACTGATTCTATTAGAGACAGGACACGGTGCGCTCACATTGTCTCTGAACAAAGGCCTCCTTCAGGCCACAGCCTCTGCAAAACAAGCAGTGGTCAGCAGACTGAGAGAGCAGCTCAGATCAAGCACAAGCTGCCTTTTGTGTTAGAGCAACCAAAACGGAAAGGTCTTTGGTCATTATTTGAGCCACAGTGGGAAAAAACTTTAAGGTGTCTTAGGTAACTTAAAGCAACTCAAAATATGTTTCACCACATGTTAGTTTGTGGCTTTAGTCAAAGAAAAGCAATCTGTAAACTCACAGTCTGCTGATATTTATCTTGGAGATTTTCCTCTGCAGCACTGATACCATTTTTTTTCTCCTTTGTTCTAAATGGTTTAAATAATAGATGAAAACAAAAGAGCATGTCCAAGAGACTGGCTCTGGATAATGGAAAAAAAATAATAATGTGCAGTGTTCATCCAAAAGACTTAATATCAGCCATATCAGACAAACTAGACCTCCTTATCAAATGTCTGTATGAATGTTCAGATTGGCCTTTTGCCTGGTGGGGTTTAAATGATAAAACAGTGCTAACAGGTTATATAATGCTTCAACAAAATATGGAATACCATCATGATTATTGTTGTTCATTCGTCTCCCAGTATTGCAGCAGTAATTGGTCACTCACCAGAGACTACAGCATGTTTTTGATGTTGGTGAGAGAAACCGGAGTACCTGCACTCAAGCACAAGGAGAATATGCAAACTCCACACAGAGAGGTGGATTTTTTTTTTCTAATAATAGATTTGTGTGAAAATATCAACACTGTTGCTGCTGTTTTTTTGCCACTTGTGTTCCTCCTTCTCTGCTCTTTCAAAAAAAAACAGGCCGCACTCACACTAGAGCCATTTGAACTTTTCTGTGCCCATGTAGATCTGGGGAGAGGTCTTGAACCACCATTGACCTGCACTCACACAGAAACAATCAGAGCCTGGGGCCAGGTACGTCATCAGGTTGGATGTTGCTAGACTCCTACATTGACTGTCTTGTCTTTTTGTCTCTTGTTTCAGGCCTGGGCACTGAACGGTTGGCTGAGTGTGAGTGCACCCTAAATAAGTGCACCTGCCCCCTCCTTGAACCAACCTTATCGTTGTGGAGGGGTTTGAGTGCCCGAATGATCCTAGGAGCTATGTTGTCAGGGGCTGGACTGGGACAAAAAAAAGGCCCTGGCATTTTTGCTCAGACCGGCCCACCACAATCGGTCAGACACAACCAACTAGTACACCATCCTTGCGGTCCCTGTAGATATGCATATCTACTGTTCCATTCCAAAAACCCCTACAAAGCTGAGAACTAAGTGCCATGGACCAGTGTACCAGTGCAAGTGGCCCAGTGTACTCACTCTCTCTTGACAGACTCCCTGGTGATCAAAGGTTCCTCCCTGTCTCTCTCCTCCACTGCTAACTCAACCTGGCTTGACTATACATAAGGACAGAGAGAGAGGGGATTACAATTATTTGGAAGAGTTATTAAAAGTACACTTAGTAAGGATCCATTTTGGTTATATAGTCCTGTATTCTTGAAGAGCAGGATTTCTAGATGGACAAAGTGCTCCATGTTATAAAAGCTAGTTAACCCTTTAGAACCCAATATAATGTGGATGTAGAATACTGCTAATTCTAAAAAGAAATGTTTTTTTTTTTTCAATGAACCGGACAGCAGAAAAACTAGTTTACAATTGCAAGTATAGGCTACTTTGTTTTAAAGAGCACAAACCCCTCTTTAATATGACACCAAACAAGATTTCCCTCTCATTGTTGAGATACTCCCTTAAAAAAAAGAAAACCAACCTATACTACCAAATTACTCACACAAAACGTCCTAAAAATATATGATATTCATATTATTCACTCACTGTAAATATTGCATATTAATGATGTTGGAAATTCATTAGAAACATGAACAAATATCTACTTCGTTGAATATACAGCTAAACAAAAATATACAGCTTTCAAAATGCAAGGCGGGTTTTAATCTCCAAATAGCAACTGCGGTCAAGCCATCCCCGTTTCGCAAAACACCAGTCAAGCCAGCCCGTCTTTATTTGAGTGCTCCGTATTAGCTGTTTTACGGTAATGCAAGGAAACAGCGCCTAGACGTCCTCCCGAACTGATGAATGTTCGTTTTTTACATTTTCAACTCTCAATAGCTGCGTCTGTTTTGAAAGTTAATATTCAGTTTTTTACCATAAATATATATTATTCACACACTCAATAATCAATTCAGTTTTGAAACTTTATCTTTTAAGTTTTTCTAGAGAAGGGGCCGTACGGCCATTATGGGTATTAAAGGGTTAACATTAGAACAGTCAGCCAAAGTTGCAATTGAATAAGTTAACTCTGCTAACCTAGCTTATGCTGTGTTATTTGACTTTAGCTGACTGAGTGGCTAGTGCAGTGGGTGACAATCTGACAGACTATATAATGGCAACAACGATGTAGCTAACATGCTTACCGTTTCAATTACACTCTCCATGTTTCTGCAAAATGTCGTCAGGTACTGTAGGCTTGGATACTGAAGCTACAGCACTAAACATGTCTGTTATTTTTGCACATGTTGAGGCATAAACCTCTAGCATTTTTATTTTTTTGGCCCGCAACTTCTCCGCACCCCCCTTGCACTTTTGTTTCTCCATCCTAAATCCACAGATTTCTGTCTCTGAGCCACTAACTGCATCTGACACAAGAAACAGAGAAGGAGGGGTGGAGCCTGTTAAGAGATGATTGGGCCAGCCCAGTGTCAGTATGAAAAATGAACCAATGGGCCGCTGTCCCTGCTTTATGGGCCGGTCATTGGCCAATTAAAAAAAAAAAAATCATATTATATGGACCGGCCCCCAAGTGCGTCGGCCCACCGGGCATTTGCCCGGTATGCCAGATTACCAGTCCAGCCCTGAGCATAAGGGTGTCCATCAGTGCACGTGGCACCAGGACACCTTAGGCCCGAGATCGATGATCTACTTTGTAGTTGCTTCATCTGACCTCCGGCCGTATGTCTTGGACACTCGGGTGAAGAGAGGGGCGGAGCTGTCAACTGATCACCACCTGGTGGTGAGTTGGATCCGATGGTGGGAGAGAAAGCTGGATAGACTTGGCAGACCCAAACGTACTGTGAGGGTCTGTTGGGAATGTTTGGCCGAGCCCCCTGTCAGAAAGATATTCAACTCCTGTAATGCGGGAATGAGGACTCAAGTGCGCACAAGACAGTGAAGGTAAGTGATACTTTATTAAAGTACAGATAGTGATAGGAAGCTGGAGAGATGGGCTGAGAGTTGGAGTTGAACCGTGAAGCTGAACCGAGACCTGGTGCTGAACCGGTGACTGGAGACCAAGCTGGAGAGCTGGGATGAGAGTTGGAGTGAGCCGTGGAGCTGCGCCGAAGCCTGGAGCCGAGTCGGTGACTGGGGCCAAGCTGGGGAGCTGGGCTGAGAGTTGGAGTGAGCCGTGGAGCTGCGCCGAAGCCTGGAGCCGAGTCGGTGACTGGGGCCAAGCTGGGTAGCTGGGCTGAGTGTGAAGTCCAAACCTGAGACTTGGAGCGAAGGCTGGAGAGAGGGCTGAGACAAGAGCTGGAACAAACGCTGGAAACATTCACACAAAGTATGCTCAACGATCTGGCAGGGAAGAGGTGGACAGGAGAGGTTTAAATACCTCACTGATGGTAATAGGTTACAGGTGCTTGGAATAGGTGGCAGTGATGAGATGAAGGAGAGAGAAGGAAAGTGGAGCGGATCCCTGAGAGACACGGAGTGGATCTGACAGAACCCCTCCCTCAAGGAACAGCACCGGACGTTCCAACTGACTGCCCGGGGTGTGAAGAATGGAAGTCCCTAATTAACTGTGGATCGAGAATGTGGCGTGCAGGAACCCAAGAACGTTCTTCTGGGCCATACCCCTCCCAGTCTACCAGGTACTGAATGCCTCGACCACGACGTCTAGATCTAAGGAGCCGTCGCACCGTATATGCTGGAGCACCTCCGAGCTGGGCGGAGGCGGGGGCCTGGTGGCGGGAACCAGAGGACTCTCCCGAAGGGGCTTGATCCTGGAAACATGAAAGGTTGGGTGAATCCGCATAGACCGAGGAAGCTTCAACCTTACCGCCACCGGGTTGATGATCCTCACTATAGTGAAGGGACCAATGAATCGTGGAGCCAATTTCTTCGACTCCACTCGGAGAGGAATGTCTCTGGTGGAGAGCCATACCCGGTCCCCTACCTTGTACTGGGGACTCTGCTTGCGATGGCGATTGGCCGCTGTCGAATACTGGGTGGAAGCTGCAGGAGAGCCGCGAGCCCTGTTCCATGTCCCTCTGCAACGTCGGATGAGGGCTTGGACAGACGGGACATTAGCCTCCCTCTCCTGGGCAGGAAATAGTGGTGGCTGGAACCCGTAGACGCACTGGAAAGGAGATATTCCAGTAGCCGAGCTCGTCAAGGAGTTGTGGGCGTACTCCACCCACAACAGCTGAGGGGCCCAGGAAGATGGTGTTTGTCCAGCCACACACCTCAAGGCCGACTCCATCTCCTGGTTCAACCGTTCCGTCTGTCCATTGGACTGCGGGTGAAATCAGAGGACAAACTGACTGTAGCCCCTAAAGAGAGCAAAACTCCGCCAAACTGTAGACGTAAACTGGGGTCCCGGTCAGACACAATGTCCATTGGTAGTCCATGGATCCAGAAGACATTCTGGAGTACCAGTTCTGCCGTCTCTTTTGCTGAGGGCAACTTAGGCAGAGCTATGAGGTGAGCCATCTTTGAGAAAGCGGTCAATGATGGAAAGGATCACCGTGTTGCCATTAGATTCGGAAGACCCGATAACGAAATCCAGGGACATATGAGACCAGGGTCGTCTGGGAACCGGAAGTGGCCGAAGAAGCCCAGATGGAGCATGATGAGAGGGCTTCTGCTGGCTGCAGACAGGACATGCCGTGACAACGCCCGAACATCCTCTTCCTCCTTAGGCCACCAGAATCGCCGTTGGAGAAAGAGAGTGTCCGCCGTATCCCGGGGGTGGCAAGCGAGTCGAGACGAATGGAGCCACTGAAGAACCTCCGACCGCAGACCCGCAGGAACAAATAGTTTTCCTCTGGACAGGAACTGGGGACAGTAATGGTGTTCAAGGCTGTTTTAACGCGCTCTTCAATGGGCCAGGTGACGGCTGCTACCAGCTGGGATGGAGGTAAGATGGAGGTCACCTCAGAAGAGGTCTCCTCCTTCTGGAATTGCCGAGAAAGGGCATCAGGTTTCTGATTCCGGGACCCTGGTCGGAATGACAAAACAAAATTAAATCGAGTAAAGAACAATGACCAACGAGCTTGACGAGATGTCAAGCGTTTGGCTGACCGGATATATTCCAAATTCTTGTGGTCAGTCCACACAAGAAAAGGTTGTTCGCTCCCTCCAGCCAGTGCCGCCATTCCTCCAAGGCTAGCTTAACGCCAGCAGCTCCCTATTACCTATGTCGTAGTTCTGTTCAGTGGGAGACAGGCGGCGAGACAAATAGGCACACGGGTGTAATTTCTGGTCTGAAGTGGAGCGTTGGGACAGAACTGCGCCTATTCCCACGTCGGAAGCATCCACCTCTCGACAAACTGGCTACCAGAGTTTGGGATGATAAGCACTGGAGCTGAAGAAAAGCGAAGCTTCAGGTCCCGGAATGCTGAATCGGCCGCTGGACCAGATGAAGCGGAACCTTAGATGAGGTAAGTGCTGTCATAGGAGCCGCCAAGGTACTATAGCCACGGATGAAAGCGTCTATAGAAGTTGGCAAACCCCAAGAAGCGTTGCAGTTGCTTTCGACTGCACGGAGATGGCCAATCCAATACTGCCGACACCTTGGAAGGGTCCATCTGAATCTTACCCTGGGCGACAATGTAACCCAGAAAAGAGGCTGGAGTGCGTGAAATTCGCATTTCTCAGCCTTGACAAAAGCGAATTCTCCAGCAGGCGTTGAAGGACTGACTGGACATGATGAACATGCTCCTTGTGATTCTTGGAAAAGATAAGGATATCATCCAGATAGACAAATACGAACTTGTCGAGCATGTCCCGCAACACATCATTAACCAGGTTCTGGAAAACAGCGGGAGCATTAGTCAGTCAAAGGGCATCACCAGATATTCATAATGGCCTGATGAGGTGTTAAATGCTGTCTTCCATTCGTCCCCCTCTCGGATACTGAACCAGGTGGTATGCATTGCGAAGATCCAATTTGGAAAACACCGTTTGCCCCCTCCAGGAGTTCAAAGGCGGAGGCCAGAAGGGAAGCGGATACCTGTTCTTTATGGTAATCTCATTAAGTCCACGGTAATCAATGCAGGGTCGGAGAGTCTTGTCTTTCTTCCCCACAAAGAAAAACCCCGCCCCCGCTGGTGATGAAGAAGGTCTTATTATTCCAGCTGCTAACGCATCTTTGATGTAAAGATCCATGGCCTCTCTTTCAGGAGCGGACAATGAATATAGTCGGCCTCTAGGAGGCGAGGTGCCAGGAAGCAAGTCAATAGCACAGTCATATGGCGATGCGGGGTAAGGCTGTGGCTTTGGCCTTATTAAAGACCTCCTTATAATCCTGGTACTCCCTGGGAACGTTGGCCGGCAGAGAGGATACAGGTGTACCAGGTAGTGGGTTGGGTAAACCCGCTGACTGAAGACAAACAGAGTGACAAGAATGACTCCACCCCAGTATTGCCCCAGTGTCCCAATCAATGTGAGGATTATGGCGTCGCAACCAGGGTAGCCCAAAATTAATGGAATCTCCGAAGACTGAATTAGGAAAAATCCGAGCGTTTCTTGATGGTTCCCAGAGATCAATAGAGTCACGGGACTGGTTCGGTGGGTCACGGTACCCAGGAGGTGTCCATCCAGGGCCCGTGCAGGAACTGGTTTGGGTAGGGAACTCGTGACAACCCCAACTGAAGTGCCAAGGTCTCGTCCATAAAACTGCCGTCTGCCCCAGAGTCAATGAATGTAGTTAAAGTCTGTGGGCCCCAGGAAGCAGCAGCTGGACATGGACAAGCGGGCGATTGATGGAGAGACCCCTCTGTAAGACTCAACAGTACTCCTCCATCTACTGCTGAGCCTGTCCTTTTAACGGACAGACCAATGCAACATGGCCCGGACCCCACAATACATACAAAGGTTCCTCCTTCGACGCCGTAGCTTCTCCTCAGGAGTGAGATGAGAGCGGCCAATTTGCATGGGTTCACTGGAATCTGTTGTGGAACTGGAATCTGTTGTGGATACAGAGAGCTGTGTTCGCTGGGGTCAAGAGGAAGGTAAGAGAACTCCGGGTAGCCCGCTCCCCTCGACGAGCTCGGACCCTCTGATCAACCCGGATTGACATACGGATTAAATCATCCAAGTCTTCTGGAAGCTCCCGAGAGGCAAGCTCATATTTCATGTGCTCGGCCAACCCGAGAAGGAAAGCCTGGTGCTGTGCAGGAGCGTTAAATCCACTCTGCCGAGCAAGCGTCCGAAAGGCAATGGAATAATCCGCCACTGAACGAGATCCCTGTTTTAGTTGAAAAAGGCCCTGGCACGCGCCTCCTGATCCTCAGCGTCAAACACCTTCCGGAGTTCAATAGATAAGGATTGGAAACTAGAGCAGGCTGGAGTACCTCTCTCCCACTCTGCGGTTCCCCAGAGACGTGCGTTAAAGTAAGGTGATTAATGACAAATGCCACCTTGGCTTTCTCTGTGGCAAATGTGTGGGGTTGCAGAGCAAACAGAATTGAACAGTTAACCAGAAAGGGATTACAACCACCTGCCTCTCCGGAGTAACGTTCTGGAATTCCGACCCGAGGCTCCTGGACCGGAATCGGTTGAACCACCGGGGAAACAGGATCTGAAGGTGGAACGGAGGCCCGACTCTCTGTGGTCTTCGGAATACTCGATAGCTGAGAAGTCAGGAGATGGATCTGATTTGACATGTCCTGTTGAGACACAATCCGCTGGAACCCGGCGGAAATAGTGTTCATTTGGGTTTCATGATTCTGGAGAGTTTCTTCAATGAGGGTAAATCGATTTATTACTTTCTCTGCTTTGGCTGAGTCCATCTTGGCCAGATCGTTCTGTAATGCGGGAATGAGGACTCAAGTGCGCACAAGACAGTGAAGGTAAGTGATACTTTATTAAAGTACAGATAGTGATAGGAAGCTGGAGAGATGGGCTGAGAGTTGGAGTTGAACCGTGAAGCTGAACCGAGACCTGGTGCTGAACCGGTGACTGGAGACCAAGCTGGAGAGCTGGGATGAGAGTTGGAGTGAGCCGTGGAGCTGCGCCGAAGCCTGGAGCCGAGCCGGTGACTGAAGACCAAGCTGGAGAGCTGGGCTGAGAGTTGGAGTGAGCCGTGGAGCTGCGCCGAAGCCTGGAGCCGAGTCGGTGACTGGGGCCAAGCTGGGGAGCTGGGCTGAGAGTTGGAGTGAGCCGTGGAGCTGCGCCGAAGCCTGGAGCCGAGTCGGTGACTGGGGCCAAGCTGGGTAGCTGGGCTGAGTGTGAAGTCCAAACCTGAGACTTGGAGCGAAGGCTGGAGAGAGGGCTGAGACAAGAGCTGGAACAAACGCTGGAAACATTCACACAAAGTATGCTGAACGATCTGGCAGGGAAGAGGTGGACAGGAGAGGTTTAAATACCTCACTGATGGTAATAGGTTACAGGTGCTTGGAATAGGTGCTAGTGATGAGATGAAGGAGAGAGAAGGAAAGTGGAGCGGATCCCTGAGAGACACGGAGTGGATCTGACAACTCCCACCTCCGGCAGAACTTGACCAGATCCCGAGGGAGGTTGAAGGCATTTAGTCTGAGTGGACCATGTTTTTGCAGATGATGTTGTCCTGTTGGCTCCATCAAGCCAGGACCTTCAGTGTGCACTGGGACGGTTTGCAGCCGAGTGTGAAGCGGCTGGGATGAGGATCAGCACCTCCAAATCCGAGGCCACTGTTCTCAGTCGGAAAAGGGTGGCTTGTCCCCTTCAGGTTGGTGGAGAGCTCCTGCCTCAAGTGGACTAGTTCAAGAATCTTGGGGTCTTGTTCACGAGTGAGGGAAGGAGGGAACGTGAGATTGACAGACGGATCGGTACAGCTTCTGCAGTGATGCGGTCGATGTACCGGTCTGTCGTGGTGAAGAAGGAGCTGAGCTGTAAGGCAAAGCTCTCGATTTACCGGTCAATCTACGTTCCTACTCTCACCTATGGTCATGAGCTTTGGGTCACCTTAGCTGGCTCCTCCACATCGAGAAGAGCCAGCTGAGAGGGAAGTCTGAGCGTCTCTGCTTAGACTGCTGCCCCCGTGACCCGGCCCCGGATAAGCGGTAGAAGATGGACGGATGGATGGATGGATAATGCACCTGCTTTTATAAAAGTAGACAAATCAAATATAATATATATAAAATATTTATATATATATATATATATATATATATATATATATATATATATATATATATATATATATATATTGTGATATTTGTATTTACAATACACTGACAAACAAACACAAACAAATGAATATGGGCTCCACCAACAGAGCTCAGTGTTTGAACAAGAACACAGTGAATATATAAATGTGAAAAGGATGGTTTGTTCATTAGTGAGTGAGGGTCCAAACTCCCAATCTGCCAGAAGCCCCATCTATTCAGGCATTAACCCTCAATGAGCTGATAATGCGCTTCATTTGCTTCACCTAATCCTGTGTTTGCCCAAAAAAAACAGACCTGAGCTCTCTGCCCTGCTTTGCATTCTCACTGCACACTCACTGTTACATGTATGACTCAGTTTGCACCAATTTTTTCCCTCTGTCTGTGTAGTCTGTGCTGGATGAAATATTTAGCAAAAGGCTAATGAGGGCCGTTCCTTTGGAGCCGAGCAAAATGTGCTAAAGGCCTGCGTTTCCTCGGCACAAAAAGAGAGCAGAGCGGGTTTACTCTTTGAGTCTCTCTTACTCAAAGGCCTTGTCTAGTGAGGTGAGCTTAGTGTGAAAGAGTTCAGTCTGAAAGCACCAGGGGGTACTCGCACTTCCTCTGTGAGCATGTGTTGATAGGTGTGGGTCAAAGACAGAACAGGTTAATCAAAAAGACAGAATTTGTGGTGGAGGAAGCGGTACAAGAGTCAGAGGGAGTGTGAGGAGAGTGCAGTCACATGAGGTAGACTGATACAGAAACACAATAAAGAAACAATGGTGGAAAAGAACATGTATGATGCAACTTGATACTAACCATGGTTCAAATATTTCTTTTCATTTCAGTCATTTTGTTGTTCTGGAAGGAAAACGTGACATGCTTTAGAAATAACACATAAAACACTAAAAACAAGAATAAAAGATAAAGCACATTACACAGGAATTCATTCCAATCATAGGATTAGAACTATACCTCACTGAGAACACACAACATGATCTCCTTTTAGGTTCAGCCCCACCCGACCCATTTTAAAATTCAATCTGACCCATCTGACTTGAACAGCTGTGCTTAGACCCTAACGGACCCTATTCCAAACGCTGTAGTCCTGTGTAAGAAAAATGGTTGTGCAACTGTTAAAACAGTGTTATTAATGACTTAATAAAGGTCGGTTTGCAGACTTAAGTAACAAAGGTCTATATAAAAAGTCTAACAAAAAGCCATAATACACTATTATAAACACAAATGCCCTGAACAAAAACAATCAGCATACTTTATCTTCCTTATGTTTGAAATGATTTTGAGCTGCACTGTGCAAGATAACACTTAATCCTTATATCGACCAGGAGTGATGGCTCTATTTTAACAAAACTATCTCAAATTAAACCTGGTAATTCAAAGTGTCTTTCTGTACAGAACCACAGACAGCGCCATGTGTCCAGTCATGTCAGCGCTGTACTTATTTAAGAAGCACAATTTTATAAAATGTAAAGGCTTTAGATATTTGACCAGCACAAAATAAACACACAACTTTGAGACACAAATTGTCGAGACTTACTGGTTTCAGTAGAAAATCCTGAGAGGGCCGGTAGGTTTGGAATCAGGGCATTAACGTGGAGCCTTTTCAATGTCTTAAAACGTGGAGTCAGGAATGTTGTGATGTCTTTAGTGGCATTTATTATAAACTTTTTGTTAAGTCAATAAAGACATCTGAACTGTAACATCCTTATGTGACATTGTGTTGATCAAGCTGGGTCAGATATCAGATAAATTCAGATATATTCTTTGTTGGTGTCAGGCTAATCAGTGCCACGACACCTAAACCAATCTTCAAGGATACTCTGTTTTCCAACGGGGCGTCCACAATCATATAAAAACTGTCTGTATGTAATGCTCGTGGAACCATTTCATGCTGTACTACCAAAATGCTGTATGAAGTGTTCCTCTTGCAAGATAATAAACTGTGACCATCTATTCCAAATCCGTCATCTCAATTCTTGCCGAACCTAATAACTATTTTAACACTTTTCACGTAACAGCCCTCAGCACGGTCATTTGTAGTGCATGTGGTCTGGATCCCCATCGACACAGCTCCCTTTGGAATTTCAAAGAAAACACTAATAACAACAAAAAAAAAAAAAAACTTTGCACATCAATTTAAAAACAGGTGTGTTTTTTCCGGTAAAACTAATGGTACAGAAAAATCCTGCACACGTCTCTCCTTACAATAGAAATCCACCTTCATTTTAGGTAGACCATTTGCCTGATGAAGGCCTAGTGCCAAAAACATCACATTGTACCTAAAATAAAGGTTGATCCCAAGGAGAGAGCATGCGCAGGATTCTTCTCTTCCAAAGAATACACTGATAAAAAAATGTATCACAAAAAAAATTGAGTCCTCCACCAGGTGATGATCAGTAGACAGCTCTGCCCCTCTATTTTCCCAATGGGTCCGATGGAACACGCTGACTTTGTTTAAAACCGGAAACAGCTGTTGCTAATAAATGCTAACTTTATTGTTGGTAGAAGCACATCACTTATCAGATTTTCTGTTGGAATATGTGTGTGATGTGATGATCACAACAGACAACTTGTCAGTGCACCTGGTTTGGGTGCAGGAGATTGTGGGTTCAAATCCCCTGGGGAGCAATTCCAGCCAAAGTCTACCTGTGCCGGTCCCAAGGAAGGGCATCCGGTGAACTACATTGCTGTAGCGATGCCCGAAAGAGGATAAGCCAAAAGGCATTTCCTTATTTATTAGAAAAGCTTCTCATTTTCTCTCGAGTGAGGATTATCTATCGTCCAGTCAGCGCCCCTCACAAAGTTAACCACTTGGGACCCCAAGCCGGGGCATTCCCAAAGTGGTACGGTTGGCTATCTGGGGTCTCTTCAGATCCTTTTTGGTAATGGAAATGCATCAGAACCAACCCGGACTGTTCTGTTCCAGTGGGTGCTGCCTCAAGGCTTTTGAGGCAGATCTGAAACTTCTTGATGAAAGCTGAAATTGATCAATACAAAATATAAATTTAATTATTTACAGAATGATCAGGCTGTGTTGTGGTGTTGCACAGACTTTCATAAGGCTATTAATGCTCTCTTAATTATCTACTACAGTCTGATAAATGGAGCCTGGTTATGTTCCCATTTTCTTCTGTCTAAACTTCAGAGCTCCATTCTGGCTTTGAAAACACGGCTGTTTTTAGATTCAGTTTTCCAAACACGTTTTCAGACATTCCTCTTGAGGCTTGCGGCGCTAACCAACACCCCTTTTTTTCCACCGATATTTCAGCGCATGTGTAACTGTAATTTATTGAGAGCATAAATATCAGCCATACATGAGTAGGGTTTGCACCAAATTGAAAATGAAGATAAACACAGAAAAAAATATGAAGGACGTGTCCTGTGATCAGTTTTTGTTTGTCTAAAGATACAAAAAAATTGGTACAGGGGCAACAAAAGTAAGTGGTACAAAAAAAAAACAGCTGGAGGAGCATTTAGCAACTAATGAGGTGCAGACGGCAGTGTTTCTGGATGTTGTTCATATATGGCTTCTTCTTTTCTTAATGCAGCTCTCATCAAAGAGTTTTATTGTGGAACCAATTTGGGAAAAATAAGTATGTGCGCCCAGAATTGGGCAGCAATGGTAATTTTGCTTTACACTTCTGTCAAAATAACCCTCTGTGACACCTTATTAATGAAAATGTCTTTGTTAGAAAGGAGAAACGTAGACACTGGGTGTAGCATCTTCCAAGAAAATTGTTTCCCATTATTCACAGAGGAGAATGGGAAACCTGTGTGTTTGGTGTGTATGCAAGTTTTAGTCTCAAGGAATATAATATTCAGCTCCACTGTGACACTCATCATGATGAAAAATACAGCTGCAGGACAACTGAGAAGATAAATGAACTGTTAACAGGTCTGAGGGGACATCAGTCTGTTTTTACCTGGAGCTGAGAGCTCAGTGAATGAGAGTTAGCTGTATCATTGCTTTTTCGGTTGGAATTGATGAGAGCACTGACATTATAATACTTCTTTGAACTAAAACAAAGTGAAAAAATTGAAGTTGTTCTGCTATTATTTTACTGGTCAGATCAAATTGGGCTGGATGTGGCCCCTGAACTAAAATGAGATTAACACTCTTCCAATAGAAGAAGGAAATTGAGGCATAGCACATTTTCTCATCAATATTTTCAGCACGCACACATTTAACTGATACAAAGCCAAGTACATGCCAGTACTTTAGGTTTAGGTTATAGAGACCTTGGAGGAAAATATCTTGTCAAACAAGTTGTATTGAAATAAATGTTTTCAATGTTTCATTCATTCATTCATTTTCTACTGCTTGGTCCCGTTAGGGGTCGCGGGTGACTGGAGCCTATCCCAGCAGCTTTGGGCCTGAGGCGGGGTTCACCCTGGACAGTGGCCAGTTAGTCACAGGGCTAACATTTAGAGACAGACAGTGACAGACGACCATTCACTCTCACATTCATTCACTAGGGACACTAGTTGCTGATTAACCATGTCTTTGGACGGTGGGAGGAAGCCGGAGTACCCGGAGAGAACCCACAGTAACACGTGCAGAACATGCAGACTCCTAACAGAAAGACCGGAGTTGGCCAAGAATGTTTGAGTCGGCCAGGTTTTGAACTCACAACCTTCTTACTGTGAGGCAGGAGTGCTAACCACTCTCCTGTTCATCAACAGTTAAAGTTTAAAAAGCATTGTTACACCAAAAATAGCTGAACAAAAGCAGGCTGATTGATTGTGGTCACGGCAGGGCAGCAGTTGGAATCACATGACCGGTTCAAACTCCAGACTGTGACCCTATGAAAAGGTGGCGATCCAAATGAAGCTGTTCCATTAATGCCATTAAGTGTCCGGTTGATGAGGTCAGATCCAATAAGTCACTAATGAATTCTACTGAGAAGCACTCAGCGTAACACTGAGGGGGCCGTCTGCTGAGAACCCATTTAGATGTCGATACTGCAGCGATCGCTCGGCCGTTGTAATCATTATTGTAAACAGCCTCAGTGTGTGGGGTGTGGGGCAGCGAACTGTGCAGAACAATTACACAAACACATCATCCTAAAACATACACAATTTAGCCAAATGGGAAACTTTTGTGAGTGAAAATGGTGCTCTTCACACTGTGTTGTATACAAGGCTTGACATTACCACTGGTGGCTGGTGGGTTTTTACAGATTTGCGGGATGTTCTGCTGCGTTTGGTGAGGCTGGCCCTGCCCACAAGCAGTGCACAACTTCTTGCTTCTTTACTCTTACGTGGCCACATTTAAACAGTAACTGTAACTGCACAGAGTGGACATGCAGAAGTCATTAGGTCATTGTTTTATTGGCAGTAAACTACTGTCTATCAGTAAGGTCTGATCAGATGGTAAACTCATTTTTCAGGGCGTGTCCAGAGCTGGTGCATCATTTAAAGAAAGGGTGGACATGGCAAAGTCCGAGTTTTTTTTAGATTGACTGGTCAGGTTGCGTATGCCAGAGGTGAAAGCACAGTCTGAATTTGGCCATTTAGATGTTATAACCGGCTAATTTCACCTGTGAACTCAAAAGACATGTACGTATTTACAAGATGACAAATAACATGTATTAAATCATATTTTACACAAATCACTTTTATAGAATAGAAATGGAGAACAGGGCTGGGGTGGGACTAATTTTCAGCCCTTATTGATTATTTGACTAAAAATGGGGCGGCAGTGGCGGTTCAATTCCCGTTCTCCCCACAGTTCATACTGTGGTTGTGTCCTTGGGCAGGACACTTAACCCACCTTGCCTCGTATGAATGTGTAAGAATGTTTAGTGAATGTATGGTGGTGAGTCTCTGTCAGTCTGCCCCAGGGCATCTGTGGCTACAGTTGTAGCTTACCACCACCAGTGTGTGACTGTGGAGTGAATAAATAATGGACGGCCTGTAAGCGCTTTGAGTCCCATGGTCCCTTAAAAAAATAAAAACCAATATAATGTAGCTGTAGATACAATAATATGCATGCTGAAAATCAATATTAAAATATTAATTAAAAAATATTTCTGAATCTGTTCAAATACAGTTCTCTCCATAATTTTGCTCAGCACAGGCAATAGGCCACAGAATGGCGCAGCAGCACTCTTTGACAATGGTATTATTTTTACTATTTTCCAAGCCTGCGGATAGACACCCTTTTTAAGGCTTAAGTTTAAAATGTGAGAAACAGAATTAGCAATAAATCTTGCTACTAGTTTCAATAATTTTGAGTCCATGTTATCTACTCCAGATGTTTTTTCTTTACACTCAGCAACTTTTCCACTTGATTTACGGTAACTTTGGTGAAGTCAAAACTACAATTTTGACTTCTTTCTTCGATTAATGTTTTTGATTTTGTGTAATTTATTCATTTATTTATTTTCTACCGCTTAGTCGCGTGTGACTAGAGCCTTTCCCAGCAGCTTTCTGCCTGAGGCCGGGTACACCCTGGACAATGGCCAGCTAGCGACAGAAAACAAAAAAGACACGCTGCTAAATGGACAATTCTGCTTTAAGAGATTACCGGATGGTTCCCTAGAAAAGAGTAAAGTAATATGCATGATTTGACATGCTTACACAACTGTCAAATAAGGTTTATAATGAATAAATAAATAATGTTTTTTTCCAAATAAGTTTCACTTCTTAAGTTTCATTTCCGCTCAGAAGGCTAGATAGATGGGCAGGTCTCGCACCCCGGGTCTACAACTCCCGAAAGAGAGCAGAGAAAGGAGGGGCTAGAAGTGTAGCACAGAGTGATATAAAACTTTTTTGGGGGTGGACGGCAGGAGCAGCACTGTGGCAAATGTTCTGTTGATCATCACCACTAATCTGAACCTGGGGAGTGAAGTGAACACAGAATTCCTTCACAAAGTGAATGTATTGGTAATGCTTTAAGTTACTGTATTTTATAAAAGTTTCTAATTTATTTCACTAACCCTGGTGTGTGTGTGTGTGTGTGTGTGTGTGATTGTATGATTGTGTGTATAATTTTCTATTTAAAATCACAATTTACATGCTATACAAAAGTTAAAGTATGGCAAAGTTAAATGATTAAAAAGAAAGTTAATTACCTTCTGTGTTTATTAAAAGTTGACAAACTGTGCAATTGATTTGGAAATTTATTTTAATCGATTCACAGCCCTGGTATCTACGTATATTATAATTGTTTTACGGTCAGGTCTATAAATATTGGGACATCAACACAATTCTAAACTTTTTGGCTCTATACACCACCACAATGGATTTGAAATGAAACGAACAAGATGTGCTTGAAATGTATGATTTAATTTAACTTATAATTCATCAGGAATTACAGTGGAGTTGCCTCTCCACTAACCCAACTTATTTCTACCGTTTCTCCATTTGCCTGGAACGCTGAGGCTCAAGGCACGCAAGTGGATGCATCTGATAGTGTTGGAGTGGTTCTTTCCCAGTGCTCCCTGGAAACTAACAAGTTGCATCCATGTGCTTTCTTTTCCAGACGTCGTTCTGATGCGTAACTATGACATTGGAAACTATAAGCTATTCGCAGTGGTTTTGGCCCTCCAAGGATGGAGACATTGGCTGGAGGGAACTCAAAGTTCATTTGTCATCTGGACTAATCATAAAAACCTTTCTTGTCTCCTCTCAGCATGCAGACTCAATTCCCGCCAAGCACGCTGGGCCCTGTTCTCAGGAAGGTTTAATTTCACATTCGCCTATTGTCCTGGGTCCAAGAATGCCAAGCCTGATGCTCTTCAATCCAGATTCAGCTGCCTCCAGTCCGGAACCTATCATTCCCTCACCTTGTAACGTGGAGACGACTCACTGGGAGATTGAGGAGGCTGTCACAGGACCCTGCGCTCAGAGCCAGCCCCAGGAAACTGTCCAGTTAGACTCTTTGTTCCAGCATCAGTCCTTTCTCAAGTCATCCAGTGGGGTCACTCAAAGCTCTCATGTCATCAAGGAATCTATCGCCTTCCTCTTCCCTCTATCGTCTTCCTGTGCCCTCTTGCCCATGGTCCCACATTGCTATGGATTTTTTTACCGGATTACCCCCTTCTGAAGGTAATACTGTGTAATAACTGTTGTTGACCGCTTCTCTAAAGCTGTTCATTTGTCCCCTTACCTAAACTTCCGTCAGCTCTAGAGAACGCCAAAATCCTGGTCCAACAGGTCTTCCGGTTCCGGTTGCACTGCACTGCATCCACTGCACGGGATGCAGTGTCAGATCGGGGCACGCAATTCTTCTCTCAGTTTTGGAAGGCATTTTGTCTAGTTCTGGGAGTCTTAGCCAGCCTTTCCTCTGGGTTACATCCCCAGTCTAATGGTCAAACGGAGCGAGCTAACCAGAGTCTGGAGACTGCCCTCCGTTGTGTGACAGCTCGCCATCCTTCAGCCTGGTCCACCTTCCTTCCATCGGTTGAGTATGCCCACAACTCCATGACTAGGTCAGCTACCGGTATGTCCCCTTCATGACTTCCTTGGGCTTCATGGAGAGGATTGTGAAACAAAACCCATTCAAAAATGGGGGGGCGATTCAGAAAGAGTGGACTGCAGCTGGAGTTAGTGCTTCAAGAACCACTACGCACAGACGTATGCGAGACATGTCACAAGGAATGCTGTTGCAGAGTCAAGCCACTCTTTAAACAACAGATAGCGTAAGAAGCGTCTCGCCTGGGCTAAAGACAAAAAGGACTGGACTGCTGCTGAGTGGTCCAAGTGTTCTCTGATGAAAGTAAATTTTACATTTCCTTTGGAAATCAGGGTCCCAGAGTCTGGAAGAAGAGAGGAGAGACACACAATCCACGTTGCTTTAGGTCCAGTCTAAAGTTTTCACAGTCAGTGATGGTTTGGGGTGCCATGTCATCTGCTGGTGTTGGACCACTGTGTTTTCTGAGCTCCAAGGTCAATGCAGCCATATACCAGGAAGTTTTAGAGCACTTCATGCTTTCTGCTGCTGACCAACTTTGTGGAGATGCAGATTTAATTTTCCAACAGGACTTGGCACCTGCACACAGTGCCAAAGCAACCAGTGCCTGGTTTAAGGACCATGGTATGTATCCCTGTTCTTAATTGGCCAGTAAACTTGCCTGACCATAACCCCATAGAAAATCTATGAGGTATTGTGAAGAGGATGATGTGATATGCCAGACTCAACAATGCAGAAGAGCTGAAGGCCACCATCAGAGCAACCCTGGCTCTCATAACATCTGAGCAGTGCCACCACCTGCGGGAGGAACCGTAAGGGGCCGGTGCAAAGTGGATTGGGCGGGAGTCAAAGGCAGGGGCCTTGGCGACCCAATCCCCAGAAACGGAATCTGGCACTAGGGACATGGAATATCACCTCGCTGGCGGGGAAGGAGCCTGAGATTGTGCGGGAGGTTGAGAGATACCGACTAGAGATAGTCAGGCTTACCTCCACACAGCTTGGGCTCTGGAATCCAAAACCTTTGAGAGAGGCTGGACTCTCCACTATTCTAGAGTTCCCTGTGGTGAGAGGCGGCGGGCTGGTGTGGGCTTGCTCATAGCCCCCCAGCTCAGCCGCCATGTGTTGGAGTTCACCCCGGTGAACGAGAGGGTCGCTTCCCTGTGCCTTCGGGTCGGGAATAGGTCTCTCACTGTTGTTTGTGCTTACGGGCCAAATGGCAGTGCAGAGTACCCGTCCATCTTGGAGTTTCTGGGAGGGGTGCTGGAAAGTGCTCTGACCGGGGACTCCGTCAAACTACTAGGAGACTTCAACGCTCACATGGGCAGCGACAGTGACACTTGAAAGGGCGTGATTGAGAGGAATGGCCCTCCTGATCTGAACTCAGGTTCAGATCAGGAGGGCCATTCCTCGCCGGACTTTTGTGCTAGTCACAGTTTGTCCATAACGAACACCATGTTCAAGCATAAGGGTGTCCATCAGTGCACGTGGTTCATCAATAAATACAACAGAATCAGTTCCATTGGCAGCTATACATGCCCACACCATGCTTCACTGATGAGGTGGTATGCTTTGGATCATGAGCAGTTCCTTTCCTTCTCCAGACTCTTCTCTTCCCATCACTCTGGTACAAGTTGATCTTGGTCTCATCGGTCCATAGGATGTTGTTCCAGAACTGTGAAGGCTTTTTTAGATGTTGTTAGGCAAACTCTAATCTGACCTTCCTGTTTTTGAGGCTCACCAATGGTTTACATCTTGTGGCGAACCCTCTGTATTTACTCTGGTGAAGACTTCTCTTGATTGTTGACTTTTGTTAAGAGCATAAAATATGTTGTGCAATTACATACATTAGGTGCCCCATCAAACCTTCAGTTTAAAAGTATGTGTGTACTGCATGTATCATGTAATCTGTGTTACAGGTAAGAGTAGCCACCAATGATGAATTACGGAGTCTCACTGATCTGCTTTCCTGTGGATATATGGGTTTTATAAAAACAGACAAAAGAACCAATAAGGTCTTTAGTTAGTTAAATGTACCTCTTTAAATTACCAACTGCTAGAGCTTTTTACGTATACAAGTATACAAGTATACAAGGATCTTTGTGTTTTCTAGTACTTAGCCTAAAATCTAACATTATGCAAAATTTATCTTGCGTTATTGAGAGTGTAACACGTTTATACTAAATAATACTGTTGATTTTAATCATTCTACACTCCCTGGCCTGAGTTCTGCCCATGCTTGAGCAAATGCGAAAAGGCTAGCAGCTCTATAACCTTCCAGATGTGATGGAAAAAAACATGGACCTTTGTCGGCCCTTGTTTGTGCCACTTCAGGATGACAAGGTAAAATAGTTCAAATTTAGTTGAAGCTAGGCATAAATTCTGTGATTTTTATTATTCTTGTCTATTAGCCTGATGCAAACTTCCTTATGGCAAGCTGAAAACCTGACTTGAGTGAAAAAGGCACCTCAAGACACCATCTTGAACAAAGTATCCTGAACTACTTTAATTTTTCCTCAGAAAATAGAAAATTATGTTAAGAAGCTTTAATTGTGCATTGAGTTGCTTAAGTTTTTTTTTTTTTTTGTAAGTGAAAATTAAATGTAGTATTTTACTTTATTAGATGCAGTTCCCGAGCACTTTGTCGAAAGCGAAGACTCAGACACTGACGTGGTTTCAAACACCAAGACACTTACAGTTCCTGCAGTCCTGCAGTGGTTAACCAGCCAGGTACACAAGCCAGGACAGAAAGTGAGCCAAGTGAGAAAAACAATTTTGAAATTCATGTCAAATTCAATTATGTCTGTCTAGAGGAAGCACATGCAATTTGTTTTCCAATAGTTAGTGCTTGTACCGAGACCATATCTTTTTCAGTGGCACACATGAGCTCAAACATGTGCTAACTCTGGCTCTGCGTTTTGGGAATGTCTTTGGTAGAATTTAATTTGTGGAACAATGATTGTAGTATAGCATAACGTTTTGCACAGTTTACATTTTATCTTCCTTTGCACTGTAATGGGGAAAAATGAGAGTGCCTTGATTGTTACCAGTTATTTTGGGTATATGCAGCATGTCAACCATGACCTTGTTAGTCATTGTGGTTCAAGTTGGCAAGAATTCTATGTATGTTCTGTACCATGTTCAAATAAATGTCTCTGCCAAAGTATTGTGATGGTCATCTAGGGTTAACGGTAGGTTGTAGCTCTTCCATTTCTTCAGGACTAAATGGGCTGGTACTTCAATTCCAAAATGAGACCCATATTGGATCCCTACATTTTCCCAGTCAATGGTGATGTCCTGAGTAGGCTGCAGCAACACAAATGCAGACATTCATAGGAAGCTGTTCTGAACTGGCTATACTTTGTTATAAATCGTTAAGTGTTTTTACAAGAATTTGAATTTGTTAAAGGGACTATATGCAACTTTTTAAGCTCAAATAACATTTATATTTGCCCAAATATAAGCAGACTAAAACTGTTGTATCTATGAGCCTGTAGGCTCATTTCATTGTGCAGAATTGTGACATCGAGTGCGCGCTCCCGTGTACAGCTCTGACTTCCTAGTATAGCCGCCATGATAGCGAGCGTTTGTATCGAGAGACTCTGCGAGCAACAAAAAAATGACTGGCCTCTAGCACAGCCCGGACACCAACTCGGAAAAATAAAAAAACAATGTTTTATTGAGCAAGTCCTGCAAAGGAAAACAGGAGTGTGACCAACATCGGGGGAGGAGTGAACATAGGCAGAGTGGAGAGAACTACGGTACTGCTGACATCATTACAGACCATATATAATATATTGTGGTATTTTGTTTTCAGTTGACTAATGCTAAATAACAATAGCATGCTTATAAAACATGGATGCTAAGCAACTAACAGGAACAATGAATCATACGTTACTGTCTTGTGAATTCTGAGAAATCTGAGTTAATAATGACCCTGACTGCAGAGGCTTATGAATCTTATACATTTACTGTCTTGGCTTTTCAAATTATTTATTCAATTGTCTTTGCAAAGCAGCTATTGATAACTCTGTGGCATTTTGGGGTTACACTTTGCAAGGGATTGTTTTCTTCCTGACTTCAGTTAGCTTGTTTGTTCAATAACCTTCACCATTTTACATTTATTCATTTAGCACTTATCCAAAGCGACTTACATTGTTCTAATGTAATTACCAGTGTTACAGCCACTGGAGGCAAGGTGGGTTAAGTGTCTTGCCCAAGGACACAACGACAGTATGAACTGTGGGGAGGGCAGGAATCGAACCGCCTACCTTCCGGTTGAAGGACGATTGCTCTACCCACTGAGCTACTGCCGCCCCAGAAATAACATGAGCCATGACGACGTTATAAATGTAGCCAGGATGTAATATAGGATGTAATTGATATCACAGCCCATCTAATGCTAACTCTGTCACATGTCCAGCATTGGTTGTCTCGTTATATTTATATAGTGTATATCACATCCGTTTGTCTCTCAGTTGTGATCCAAAGTACAACATACAATAGCACTTAGACTAAATTCAATATATTTTAGGGTATTGTGGTGAGGTGTACTGCACCACGTCAGCAGCGAGCACGAGATGCCAGCATGCTCCTCTGGATGTGGGAAGCTCTGACAAAGAGGTCATACCATCAGGTTCTGCAGCACGAGGCCCTGTCACAGACTGGACTCAACAGACGTGTCTGAAGGATACATTATTTTACTAACTGAAGTATGTTTTGTTAGTATATGCCAGAGCTGAATGTGTAAATAAGGAATATTTATTTACATTATCAACACAATGAAACAACAACATAATAATAATACTAATAATAATGTTATTATTACAGCACTAACGTGTCCACACAGTAAAGGTGGCCAAAGACTACAGCTACATCCCTCGGCTGCAGAGCAGAATTTTGGGGAATCCTCTAAAGTCTCCAGGGGGACTCCCAAGAGGACAGATGACCCCCGGGTCCTTGGTTTTCTCTCTGGTGTTGTGCTCCCACCTACAGCTGAACTGGCACAAACACAACTCAACAGAGGACAGTTATGTCAGTCACTATCACAAGAACCATTATGTTTAGGTCTCATGCAGCAGTGGAAAAGTCTTTATTTATCAGCTTTAAACCCAAATTTTTAGATGGACTTATCTACACTGCTGTAGACATGTGTGTTACCTCTCAAACACTATCTGTATGTCTGTGTAAAATATGTGTAGCAGATCGGCCCTCAGAATCTCCACGGATTAACTGTCCTGTCTTTTCTATCATTGCCAGAGGCCTTCAGAGACAAGCTTGTATCTAAAGTCTGAAGGAAGACTGGGTTAACTTCTTTCAGACTAAAAGGACGGCCAAAGTGTCTTTGAAAACAGACTTCTACAATGGTCAAAACACCACCCCCCTGGTGGTCAAATGGATGAATGACTCTATCCAATCATCAAAAGACAATTTCGTGATTATTACATTAAAGGAAAATGTATTTTTGATATTGTGTTGTTTATACTGTTCTTTTCCAGGACACGGAGTTGTGACCAAATAACTCTCTTTATGGTTTATGGTTTCCGTTTTGTTTAAATGTAATGAATGTTTCAACAATATTCTACATATTCATAATACTCTACTTTTCTTTGTATAATCCTACAAGTATAAATGTTTTGGTGTGTGTTATGAAAATATGGTGAAACAAAAGCAATGTTTTAAAACTTTAGTTTAACTCAGTTTAAATGTTCCCAAGCAACCTCCTCTTCCGCCGGAAGAGCGCCCCCGACTCAAAGTTGATTAAAGCTGGCTGCTAGCCAAAAATCGTCTTTTTGGCTTCCTGTTTCCTCGGACCCTGCGTCTACGGACGGTCCGCTCCCTGCGGGGACCGCCCCGCCTCGGCAACCATGGCCAAAGCTTCGAGCCTTGTGTAAGCACGAGTAAACTTTCCTTTGTTCTAAAGACCGTGCCTGCTAAAGCGTCTGCTCTTCCCCAAAAGAGCGCGCGCAGAAGCAAGTTTTTAACCAGCACCGCAACAGCTGAGAACTCTTTCATGGACATTGCAATGACTTACACAAACTCAAACTTTTAACGGTACACGGAGGCCCAGGCAGTGCTAACTTGGACAGCAACAGGACGCCCTCTCTCTCTCTTTCTCTCTCTGGACTGCAAACCCTCTGGACGAGACGTGCACGCGACGGCATCCTTGGTGTGGAACGCTTCATCAGTAAGCGACGAACTTTTTGGAGAACATTCAGGACGCTCTGACTACAGAGTAAGTCCGCACGTGACACACAACAGCCTTGGTGTCGTTAAATGTCCTCCTCCATTAAAAGCCACTTTGTTAAATTTCCATCATTTAGATTAACATGTCTAAACATTCCTTTGGTTCACAAACCATCTGAAAGTAAATGTTATCCCTGTGTTTATTCCTGTGTCCTGTTGTCAATTCCTTTCCCTGTTCCAATGTTATTTACCATTATAGATTTGTGTAATTTTTAATAAAATCCCATAAAAGACATTAATGTTTCTCTGTTTATATTAAGAAATGTTCGAAAACAAGACGAATTCTCTTCCTTTAAGATTAATGAGACTAGCTTAACAGTTTCTCTGGACCTGTTCAAAACCAGGGTGGTGCCCCTTTTTAATCAGAAATTAATTTTAATGAATTAATATTAATATCAAAATTAATTATTAAAAATATTAAAATTAATCTTCAATATGTTTATACAAACGTACCCTCGTACACTACATATGCCATAAATAAGTAATGAAATTAATATTACACCAATACAAGTGGCTCATTGATAGAGCAGGTCGTCCTTCAACCGGAAGGTAGGCGGTTCGATTCCCGCTCTCCCCACAGTTCAAACTGTCCTTGTGTCCTTGGAAAAGACACTTAATCCTCCTTGCCTCCAGTGACACAGCACTGGTGTATGAATGTGTGTGATTGTTGCTTTGGTCAATGGTGTGAGAATGTTGGGACAACGGATGGAAATTAGCCTACGGCTACAATCTGGCATGTTTACATTCATGTGGTTGCGTCTCATGTATTAACATGCCAATCAAATAAATAAATTAATTAAACTTCATGTTGGAGGTATTCTGAATGACACTAACAGTGAAATAATTAATAAGCTGAAATGATACAGTGAGGTCACATTTGTGTTGTCTCAAACTAATGCAAAACTAATTTTGTACAGTTATGGTACATAGAAACAAGACAAACTCCTTCACTCAGTGATATTCTTTTCTCTACATAGGTTTTACTCAGAGTTTTACTGTGGAGCTTGTCACTGATGTGCTACAGAAGGTGGTTTAGGAACAGGGCAGCTGTTTAGACTTTAGTTGACCAGATAAAAATGAAGTGCTCGACAAAAATGAAGACTCGACAAAATAACAGTAATAGTAACATGTACAGTATCCTGTCTGGTATAAGTTCATTAACTTTAGCCGTTATCCTGCTGAGACTGCGGGCCTAGGTGAAAGCTACGTGAGTTGTCGAGGTAGCTGCTCAGCTAACAATAGCTATTTTAGACAAGCGTTGATAATATATCGTACAAAGTTAGCGTTAGCTCTAACTGCTGTATTGTGTTGAACAACGCTTTATAAAACATACCAACAAACTTTAGTCGCCCTCTTCTCTCCCATGTCCCATGCTGTGGCAGCACTCGAGAGTCAAACATAGTTTACTCTCAATAAAGTTTGTCAAACAATAAACCTGCAGAAGTGTAACTTTTCTTACCTTCTCTGTAAATGTTGAAGTCCTGTGAACACCTGTAGATTGCTGACTGTTGCTCTAGATACCCAGTCGTGCACGCCAGTAACAGCGAGCAGGACACTGACTGTAGTTCTCCTAACGACCACTGGTGTCAGTAGCTGTTAGGTTTTTCTGAAAGTTACGCAATGCCCCTTTAAATTTATTCTGTTATTGTTTGTTACTCCTATAATATACCTGCTCAACATGTCCTGGTTAAGTGGTGGAATTTTGAATTTGGCCCATGACCCACAGCTGGTGTGGAGTCAGGTTTTGCTCCGTGCGTAGTGGGTGGTTGTCCCAACCATCACTGAATTTTGCCAGGTTGTCGTTCAGCCGAGGTAGGAAGACGTAGTGAACACAAAACATGGGAATTTTATTGGAAGTATCAAGTTGGCCATCTTCTTCCAGACCACGCAGAACCTCATAGTAGATTTGGGTCACACAGCCATCCATACATCCCTCCACAAACGCTCGATTCTGAAATTGTTAATATTTTAGAGTAATTCATTTGCATTTTCAATTTCTCGGGATGGATTACAAATTACTCACAGCTCTTACTATGTACACTTTTTCCTGACACAAAGCTGGCTCGTCCAACCCCCGCACTGTAAACATGCAGCATTAATGCCCAGGTTCTCAACCCCTTGATCACCTCTTACTCTGCATTTAGAGACAAAGAAAACTGTTTGTCTTTTGAATTAAATGGGAGTCTGTGCTACTGTGTCGATTCAAGAAAAATGTCTATAGGGATACCACCCAGGTGAAAAAGTACACTTCAACAATGTATTAAAAAAATACTAAAAGTATATAGTTACCACTTGTAGTGAACTTGAACCTATCTTTCATACAAAGATGGATTTCTAAATATATTTTTGCCACATTTTAGTTCATATTCATGGTGTCTTAAAAAAGCACAGATAAGTACACTTGTATGTTCTTCTGATTCTTTAAGTAATAAAGAATACTTTTTAGTATATTAAATACAAGATTTGTGTGAAAATAGAGCACTTTAAGTGCATTATAGAAATGTACTTTATCTTTAAAAAACACCTGAAAAAACATCTTTTCCATCAGCACCTCACTGACAATCACAAACCTCTACTTTCTATCTCGTCTCCTTTCTATTCTAGTTTTGTATACTGTGCTATGCTTTAATAGACACGTTGCATTTTGTTACCTTGTGTTGTTATAATTGCTTCCATTGTCTTCCTCATACGTACAGTAAGTCGCTTTGGCTAAAAGCGTCAGCTAATGTAAAAATGTAAATGTGATTTTTTTTACCTGGGCAGCCTTGGATGAGTAAAGAGCCAACCAAACCGCTGCACAGATCCAGGAAAAAAAACAAGAGCAGTGCTCGACTTGTTATTATTTCAGGTACAGCACCTAACAACAACAAAACAATGTTATCCTGTCAGAGAAAGACCGAAGTCGTCCGAGAATGTTTAACCGGGTTTTGAGCTCACAACCTTTTGGCTGTGAGGCAGGAGTGCTAACTACTCTGCCACATGTACTCCATATTTATTTCAAAGGGGGGCGTCCCCTTTCCCCTTGCTCAAGTGTTGATTATATAGGTTGTTGCTCTTCTTCTATGCCCGCATGCACAAGTCTGCCTAATTTTTTCAGAACCTCTGTTATGGGGAAAGGTATATCAAGGATTCGGGATGCTGCATCAATTAAGATGTATTCTTGATTGCAAATATCTCCAAATAATTAACAGAAGACTGTTTAAGGATCCACTGAAGTCTTGTCGTCAGACATTCCAGTATGCTACGTAGGATTTCCTAAAAGACCAAGGAACACTGTGTTAGCTAACTCTTTTTGAGCTACAATAGACTAGCTTTACTTTAAATTGTGTAATATAAATCCATTGTATTAAAATCTGACTTACAAGTGATCATTTCTGTAATTAATGTGAAAACTGTTTGATTGATTGACTGCATGATTGAAATACGTCAGTTCATAAACTAGCTGGCTACTGCTTTTGCGGTTATTTGCTTAGGTCGGTAGTTTTAGACAAATTTCTTTTTAAAATTGCAGCTTTGGCCATTACAATCAAACACAAAACTCATTCACATTTCAGTCGCATACGCATCAACATGTGCTATATTTTAAACTTACGTTTTCTCCTGACTCCATGGCTTTTAACTCCATTAATTAACTCCAAAGTTGCAATTCTGATCTCTAGTGGCAGTTTTTAGTAAGGCAGTTCAATCAATCAGTGATCGTCTTGCTAAGCCTTGATCCATGGCTTGTTTCCGGTTGGAAGAAAATCATTGAGAACAAGGAGAATTTTCAAACTGAGAAAGCGCTAGGGTGACCAGACGTCCCAAAAAATTCGGGACAGTCCCGAATTCGAAACTGTTGTCCCGAATCCCGAATCTGGCCCTAATTGTCCCAAAAATTATACTAAAGCAAAAGCTTGAGAAGTTATTGTCTGATAAAAATTAAAAATAATAATAATTTAATAAATTGAATTGAATAAAAACTGTCTGCGGAGGTTGAGCCGTCCTGCAACCATCCCCCGCCGCCGCCGGCTGCTCATTGGCTGCAGCATTCTAAGTTTAAAAAAAAAAAAAAAAAAAAAAAAACTTATAATATATAAATTTAGATATTGATAAGCTAATTTTCATTCATTCCTTTGAGATGGCTGGTGTACCGGAACCCCAACATGCTGCTAAAAAGCAAAAAGGCCTCTGCAGGTACCGGGAGGAGTGGGTGGGGAAGTATCCATGGATTGCTACAGCCTTAAGCGATGAAAGTAAAGCGTTCTGCAAAGTGTGTAGGAAAGAGTTTGGTGTTTCTCACGAAGGGGAGGCAAATGTTAAGCTGCATGCTAGCAGCAAATTACACTGTACACAACACGCGACTGTACAGACTAACACGTTGGTCTCGTCCTTCTTTAAGAAGCAGGATGATTCCATGTATAATAAAATAGTTGCTGCTGAGCTGACCTCCGTGTTCCACTGTGTGGCCCACCAACAATCATACAGATTGCTTGACTGTGCGATGAACCGCCCCCTTTATTCGCCACAAGATTATTTTTTACCTGTTCAGTTTCTGTTTTTACGCTTTCGATTTCTGTTCCTGTGCTTGCTTCTATTGTGTGTGCGCTCTCATAATAAAGACAGCTATCTGACGGCAATACAAGTTGCAATCATATTAAAATAGGCACCTTCCAAACAACAGCAAGTTAGAAGTAATAGATCTTTTTTTTTTTTTTTTTTACCAACTTGTAGCTCATGTAACTGTGTTTAGTGGCTTGGTTTTGACCAGGTTTCATTACCATGGTAACTTCCACAACACGTCTACCCTGCTCCAGGGCAAGTTTAGTTTTGGTTTAGAGTCCGCAAAACCAAAGTGGACCAGTCAAATGTGAGCAAAGTCACATCTGACTCTGCATCAACTTCATACCTTTTGTTCCTAACCTTTTTTTTCCTTTCGGTCCAAAAAATATAGGTTTCTTTTATTAAACTATGCACAAAACAATGTAGAGGACATCAATTACACTTTGAAAGCTTTTTCTGTATTAAAATTTTATTTGCTGTTACAATATTTTAGAATTTGGGTTTTATTACAAAATGTGTACATTGTTTTTAATTCATTATATTTTTGAGTATTTTTTTCTTTGTTTTCATGTTTTAATGTCAAAACAATTTATATTTATTGTGAAACATCATGAAATACTGTATGTCAAAGCAAGCATTTAGTTTGGTCTATCATCAGAGTGAGCGAATTAAAATTAAGTCTCAGAAAATAAACTCTGCACAAAAATCATGTAGGACATTAATTACACTTTGTTTTCTGTATTCAAATTTTAGTTGCTGCCACATTATTTTTCAATTTGAGTCACCTATGTTTAATATATGAGATGAGATACGCCCTGAGTACCCCAAGTCTCTGGATGTTGTGGGGCTGTCTTGGTTGACACGCCTCTGCAACATCACGTGGCGTTTGGGGACAGTACCTCTGGGCTGGCAGACCGGGGTGGTGGTCCCTCTTTTCAAGAAGGGGGACCGGAGGGTGTGTTCCAACTATAGAGGGATCACACTCCTCAGCCTCCCCGGGAAAGTCTATGCCAGGGTACTGGAGAGGAGAATGCGGCCGATAGTTGAACCTTGGATTCAGGAGGAACAATGCGGTTTTTGTCCCGGTCGTGGAACACTGGACCAGCTCTATACCCTCTCCAGGATGCTGGAGGGTTTATGGGAGTTTGCCCAACCAGTCCACATGTGTTTTGTGGATCTGGAGAAGGCCTCGTGGTGTCCTGTGGGGGGTGCTCTGGGAGTATGGGGTCCGGGGCCTTTGCTAAGGGCTGTCCGGTCCCTGTACGACCGGAGCAGGAGCTTGGTTCGCATTGCCGGCAATAAGTCAGACCTGTTCCCAGTGCATGTTGGACTCCGGCAGGGCTGCCCTTTGTCACCGGTCCTGTTCATTATCTTTATGGACAGGATTTCTAGGTGCAGCCAGGGGCCGGAGGGAGTCTGGTTTGGGGACCACAGGATCTCATCTTTGCTTTTTGCAGATGATGTTGTCCTGTTGGCTCCATCAAGCCCGGACTTTCAGTGTGCACTGGGACGGTTTGTAGCCGAGTGTGAAGCGGCTTTGTCCGCAGGGTGGCGCTCCCTTAGAGATAGGGTGAGGAGCTTGGTCACTCGGGAGGAGCTCAAAGTAGAGCCGCTGCTCCTCCACATCGAGAGGAGCCAGCTGAGGTTGCTCGGGCATCTGTTTCTAGGAAACGCTGGAGGGACTATGTCTCTCGGCTGGCCTGGGAACGCCTCGGTATCCAACCGGAAGAGCTGGAGGAAGTGTCTGGGGAGAAGGAAGTCTAGGCGTCTCTGCTTAGACTGCTGCCCCCGCGACCCGGCCCCGGATAAGCGGTAGAAGATGGATGGATGTTTAATATAAAAACAAAAAGAAATGTGTAGTTGTTTTTTATTCCTTTTTTTAAGCATTTTTTTTATAGTTTTACAAAATATTTACACTTAGTGTAAAATATGTAGATGTTTTAGTGTAAGCCAATTCAAATTACCGTCTGAAAACTTAAAAACTAAATAGCTTGTTTTCCTCCTTTCTCATCATAAATAGCCCCTCCCCCTTTCCCTCCAGGTTGTTTGCTATTGGCTCTTCACTGCGCAGACACACCCAGTAATCATTGGTTCAGGGTTTAAACCCAAGCCTCTCTCATTGAAACCCTTAAAAAGGTCCCAGAGTAAGGGCGCCGCTATACAGCGATATGCCTCCGTCCACCAGAGGGCAGGCTCCAAAAACAGAAATATAAGGAGAAATCCAATGGCAACTTTAGAAGTGTAAAAATCCTGTTTTCAGCCTGGTACAAAAGATGGCTACGTGACAACTCTGGGGGGGGGGTTATTGTTTTACTATGCAGTAAAAGCAGGAAAAGCCCGGATTTAACCGCCATTTTATTGCCCTGTCATAATGACAATATTGGTGAATAGAGGACCAATGGGCGGAAGTTGTCCATAGTATATACTGTCATTGGTTTAAATCTGGGTTAACCCAAGTTACCCAGATTTGTTTGCTTTTATCAACTCAGAAGCAAGCTTCTCTCATGGAACTCCTTAAAAGGGCCTCAAGTAAGGGCGCCACCATGCAGCGATATACCTCCGTCCACCAGAGGGCAGGCTCCAAAAGCAGAAATACACCGTGTGCACAATTAATAGGCAAGTTAAATTTTTGAGGATTTATTTTGTTATTGTACAACTACAGTGCTCTTGGTCAATCCAAAATGTTAACAATGTACAGCATTATTATGCAACTAAATGAAAAACAAAGATTTTACCATCTCACTTGTTTATTTTCACCTGTTAAAGTGAGAATAATAAACTCAAAATTTACCAAAAAAACATTTACATAAAATTTAGTCATTTAGCAGACGGCCCCTGGCCCTATGTGTGTTTGGGGGGGACTGTTGTACATGTTTTTTGGTGGTAGGGGAAACCAGAGTACCTGGAGGAAACCTACGCAGACACAGGGAGAACATGCAAACTCCACACAGAAAGGCCCTGCCCTGGATGGGAATTGAACCTAGGACCTTCTTGCTGTGAGGCAGGAGCGCTAACCACTCTGCCACTGTGCCGCCAGAATCAATAGAAAGGAAGTAGAACTCAGTGTTTGTCAGTCAGGTGTTGACGTAAGAGATGTGTTTTCAGGCGTTTTTTAAAGATGGCTACAGAATCTGCTGATCTTGTAGCAGCAGGTAGATCATTCCACCAATGTGGAACAGATCCAGAGAAGGTACGTGAGAGTTTTACCTTTTTGGGACGGTACCACCAGACGTTGTTCATTTGCAGAGCGCAGGGATCTGGTAGGAACGTAGGTCTGTATTAGTGAGTGAGTGATGATATGGTCAAAATAATCACTTGCTTAATAATTGTGCACACAGTGTATAAGGAGAAATCTAATGGCGACTTTACAAGTGTAAAAAACCTGTTTACAGCCTGATATAAAAGGTCTCTAGAGCTAAGTTATTGTTACGTGACAACTCTGGGGGAAGGGAATTTTTGAAAATTTCTTTACTTTAAACTTTAGAATAGAATAGAAAACTTTAGAATTATGCATTATGCAAACTTTGATTGGCATGTGGGTGCCACTAAGAGCCTGGGTGGCCGCTAGGCCTAAGGATGCTAACGTCTGCTACCACTGAGTGCTAGTTGTTGCTCAGAGAAGTTTTGCTGTAGTACTATGTGCCCTTCATTGACAGATCGGCCAAAATGGCTCTTAATTTTTTGGTGAGTAAAATTCAAATTGTATTGTAATACAATGGCATCATATGATCATGATTCTTTCGTCTGTACATTGCACTTGCAGCTGAGTGATGCCTCAACCTCCCCAAAACTGTATTAATCAAACAATTTTTATTGCATGTTTTCATTGTCTTTTGTAAGAGAGTAGAGCTTAAAGCCTTGCCGCGTTGGGACTTGTACATTAACATCAGACTTTATTAGTTTTGACTTAATACAGAGGTTAGAACAAATTAATGAGATGACTGCAACATTTTTCAAAAATAAGACACGCTTCCAACAAATCTTGCCAGAAGACAATGTGTGTAAAAGAGCACACACACTACAGTCGATATTGTTAGAAGCAAAAATATCTGGCATTGTCCAAGAATAAAAATGCAGGGCTGATTTAAAAAGAAGCACTGTGTGTACTAAGTGTTCTCATCCATCACCCTTTAATAAACAATAGACAGTACTGTTTTTCCTGCTCCCTTTTTTATCTGGGTAAAAGCTGACAGAGCGCTTCACCTTGTGGATTTACAGAGCTGTCAGATTTGCCTCCTTCTGCATATATATGCATCTTTATAGATTTAGATCTGCTGTTCTGAGGCACGCATGGCCCCTCTTCACCATTGGCCTTCACAGCAACAAACCTCAACTAGGTCTATATATGGCACAGTACAGGCTGGCTCTATAGCACAGTTTGGTTCAGTTTCCAAAAAGTGATGTCACAACGTTGTGTGTTATTATATGAGATAAAAACTGACTATATTGGTTGCCATAAAAAAGAGTATAAAGTAGTTTTGTGTCTTTTATATAACTGATTTTTTTTTGCATAAAATTCTGATAAACTTTGTATCCACTTTGTACTACCTAACCATATAAGTAAATTTTGTATGAAAACACATGTAGAATTTGATTTTATTTATGTTTATTTATAAACTTACAAATGGACAAACATTAGCCTATATTTAAAATAAATATTGGAACATTTGACATTCACTTAGGAACTGTTGAAACTGGCTTTCAGGACAGTGATGAAAAAAGTTAGTCTAGAGCCCTGATTTTTGAAATAATAAAAGGGCACTTGTTCACTTATAATTTGTCTCAACTAATTTCATAAAAGAAAATCGTGACAAACTTGAATTGTAAGATCAGAATTGTGAATTGTGTTTCGTGTATGGACTTTTTATTAGACAGTGTGTTAGAGTGATTGGTATTTTATCTGATGGCATTATGCCTCTACTGGTTCCCCCCAAGGCTGCTGTCTCTCCCCTCTTCTGTACATTCTGTTCACAAACCAGTGTCGCAGTGTGTACAAGGATAGACACATCTTAAAGTTTGCAAATGACTCTGTTATCATCAGCCTGCTCAGAGGGGATGAACAGGACCATGGGCCAGTCCTTAATGACTTTGTTCAGTAGTGTGACAGTTCATTCATTCATTCATTTTCTACCGCTTAGTCCCGTTAGGGGTCACGGGTGACTGGAGCCTATCCCAGCTGCTTTGGGCCTGAGGCGGGGTACACCCTGGACAGTGGCCAGTTAGTCGCAGGGCTGATATTTAGAAACAGACAGTGACAGACAACCATTCACTCTCACATTCATTCAATAGGGACACTTTAGAGTTGACAGGTTTGTCTATACATGCATGTCTTTGGACGGTGGGAGGAAGCCGGAGTACCCGGAGAGAACCCACGGTAACACGTGGAGGACATGCAGACTCCTCACAGAAAGACCAGAGTCGGCCAAAGATGTTTAAGTCGGTCGGGTTTTGAACTCTCAACCTTCTTGCTGTGAGGCAGGAGTGCTAACCACTCTGCCACGTGCACCGTTAATTTTTACATATGAATGTGTTAAAAACAAAGGAAATTAAAATAGACTTCCACAAATCACCACCTTGCCCCACTGTTACTGTCATCAACAACACGGACATTGACCTGGTCGACAGCTTCAAATACCTTGGAGTCATTTCGGACAATAAACTGTGTTTTGAGCCTTGGGTGGATGCTGTTTCTAAAAACGTCCAACAACGATTGTACTTCCTGAGGAAGATGAACATTTTTAATGTCTCCAGTGAAATGATGACACTGTTTTATTGTGCTATTATTGAATCGGTTTTATCTATTGCTGCCTGGTTTGGAAGCATCTCCCTGACCAACAAAAACAGACTGGGTAGTGACCAGTGAGATTTTAGGGAGGAGTCAGGCTCAGCTGGGGACATTTACGGCAGACAGGTGCAGATGAAGGCTGATGCTATAGCACAGTCCCAAGACCATCCCCTCAGAAGGGAGTTTGAGCTGTTGCCCTCTGGCCGGCGCTACAGAGCTTTGGGCTGAACATGTCGTTTTTACCGACAGCTGTGATGCACCTAAATGGCACCTAGCACTTTGTAATCATTTGCACAATAATAACTGCTTGTTTGCACACTGTATTTGTTCATGTTTTTAATTCCATTTTGCACTTTTTTATCTTTGGGTTTTTAGTGATTTCCATTGTTGATCCTGCTCTTGGGTTGTTGTTGATGTTTACTTTTATGTTGTATGTTTTTAAGGAGCATGATGCTGCGAGAATAATTTCCCCAAGAGGGACAATAAATAAATAAAAAAACTTTGAACTTTGATTTAAATTGTGAGTTGAGTGAACCGTTACATCCCCAGTCAGTGGCGTTTCCTCCCAGATGCCAAAGGAAGTAAGGCTTCCTCAGTTTTTCAGACCAAAGTTATCATTGATATAAAAATAATAAAAAAAATAAAAAAAATAAAGTTTATCTTTTGTGTTGTTTCCACTAATTTCTTCTTTATTTCTCTAGTTGAATGAGCGGAGAAGCATGGTGCCACTCTGAGCTCTCAGGGGAGGCAAAGCTGAGGTTGGCTTCCCTTCGTGAGTAAAAACAAAAAAAAGGATTTTTAACCAATCAGGTGAGGCTTTGTCATGGCACTGCCCCTCTGTGATTGGTCAGAATTGAGTCAGAGGAAGCCACTTTGCCTCTGGCTTCCCTTTCGCTTAACACAAACCAGATGACAGTATTGATGTCACATGATTTAAAGCAGCTGAAGAGCGCGACATTTTAAGCAGAACAAAGTAAGATTTGCTAAGCTCCTAGCTAGTCTTTTTGGTGGCTCCGCCATGACTGATGATGATATAAAATGTATGATCTTACAATGATCTTACGCTCATCATACTGCGGGAGGTCGCTATGTGTATAACGGCTTGCCTTCCCAACCTCTACGTCACTACCGCGGCCAGAGCAACTAGTTTACTCCTGTTTCTTTCACTGATGTTTGTCAGAGAGTGGGGAAAAACGACGTGTGCTTCGTAAACACTGAGAGAGGCACCAGCCGCGGCGCCGCACAAGTCACACATGCACGCACTCATTCTTGCTCTCATTCTCACTTTCACTCAGCTGAAAAGACTCTAAAGGCAGAAGTTCTCCTTGAGAATCAGAGTCAGCCATTACTAAAGCCAAAGCTTCATCACAGGTGTGTTTTTTATTTGCCATTTTTGTATTTGCAGCTCGCTTCCACTGAACCGGATATGACACTCCCACTGAGACGTGGTCTTCTTCTATAAAAATTTTTAATAGCAACACATGGTAATAGTGACTAGAAACAAAGTACAGGGTGTCTGACATCTGGTGGAAGAGAGTGGAAACATGATTCAGCACAAAAACCAAAAGTAGCGGCTGTTTCAGTTACGTTGCTTGTCGCAATTGTGTAACCATCATTGAAACCAACAAGCTGATATACACTTCAGCAGCAGTGATCATTGAGGTGCTTGGCTTTCGGTCAAAGGGCAACCATAAGGAGCAAGTTCCACCATGGAAGAGATGGTTGGGGGCTAAAATCAAGACAGCACGGAGAGAAGTGAGACAGCTGTCAGAGTTCCAGAAATGTGCAATGAAACACCAAATGCCCAAGAGGTACAGCCAGATGCCCATACCTGAAGCATTGGAAACTGCCATGGCCAACCAACTAAAGAGATACATGAGAGAACTTGAAGCCAGACGAATAAACCAACTGTATTCTACTCAACCAGCTAGAGTGTACTCTCAATGGCAGCATAACAACACAATAAGTTTGCCAAAGGAAGAGATACAGACCACAGATGTGAAAACACGGAAGCAAATCCAAAACCAGCACACTGAGGAATGAAACCTTGAATCCTTGAATACATCAGGAAAATGGCCTCGATGGACAAAGTACTTACTGAATGTCTCAATGTGAGGAAGAAAGAGGAGGAGTTGCTGGAGGTACCATCATGGGAGGAAAGGCCCCTACATGGCAGAGGTGTAAAGTACTTGAGTAAATGTACTTTGTTACTGTACTTAAGTATTTTTTTGGCTACTTTGTACTTGTACTGAGTATCAAAAATATACATTTTTATATATTTTATACATATACTACATTTTTGATTGAATACTTGAACTCTTTACTCCACTACATTTGAACTGACACTTAGCGTTACTCGCTACATTGTGTTTGTGCACATCAAGTCAACTTTGTCTGCCGTGGCTTGTTTCTTAGGTATAAGCAAGCCGCTAGATATTTATGGACAAAAGAGAGACTCCCGGAGTGCTAACTATTTTAAATCGGTGAAATTTAAGCTTTTTCTAATACACCAAAATATTGTTTTTGGTTATTCTATGTTTTCCGAAGCTTTTTAGCCAGTATGTCTTCGTTTTTTGTTAGTTTGTTAGTTGCTGCTGTTCATGAATGGAGATCGCTAACGCTAGCTGTGTTTGGTTTAATTCAAAGATTCAAAGATTCAAAGATTCAAGATTCAAAGATTCAAAGTGTTTATTGTCATGTGTACAGACAGAAAGCATGTTTCCCTGTACAATGAAATTCTTACTTTGCCGTCCACAGTAAAATGTCACACAAGTAAGTAAAAATAAAAAATAAGACAAATATACAAGTGATAATAATGCAGTACAAAAAATACAAATATACAAAAAAAAAAAAAAAAATACAAGAGGGCAAAAGGAGTAAAGTAGTAAAGTGAGGTAGTGCAGTTGTGATGGTGTAAAGTGACGTGTAAAGTAAAGTGACGGTGTAAAGTAAAGTGAGGTAGTGCAGTAGGTAACAATTGTTCATGTAATGTTGTGATTGTGATTGTAGACTCCTATCTGCTGTTTAGGAGTCTTATGGCAGAGGGAAAGAATGAGTTCTTCATTCTGGAAGTCTTGCATTTCACACTTCTGTACCTCCGTCCTGAGGGTAGAAGTGTGAACAGACCATGTTGGGGGTGGGAGGGGTCTTTGAGGATGGAAGCAGCTCTTCTGTGGACTCTGCGGTGGTAGATGCTCTGCAGAGAGGGCAGTGGAGTCCTGGTGATCTTCTGCGCAGTCTTCACCACTCTCTGCAGGCGTTTGCGGTCCATGACAGAAGTGCTGCCGTACCACACAGTGATGCAGCTGGTCAGGACACTCTCAATGGTGCAGCTGTAGAAGTTGCTGAGGATCTTGGGCGACATGCCAAACTTCCTCAGCCTCCTCAGAAAATACAGCCGCTGTTGAGCCTTCTTGACCAGCTGCGTGATGTGAGGTGTCCAAGTGAGGTCCTCATTGATGTGGACACCCAAGTATTTGAAGCTGCTCACCCTCTCCACTTCAAGTTCCCGGATGAACAGTGGCTGAGGCGTTCTCCTCTCTCTCCTCATGTCCACTATCATCTCCTTTGTCTTGTCCGTGTTGAGGGTGAGGTTGTTGTCTTCACACCATGACACCAGACTGGCCACCTCCCTCCTGTAAGCTGCCTCGTCACCGCCAGCGTCGTCCTATCACTGCGGTGTCATCAGCAAACTTCAGGATGATGTTGTCCTTGTGAGAGGCGACACAGTCGTAGGTGTACAGGGTGTAGAGGATGGGGCTGAGTACACAGCCCTGTGGAGTACCAATGTTTGTGATGGTGCTGGCTGAAGTCCTATTACCAATCCTGACAGACTGAGGCCTGCCAGTCAGGAAATCTAGAAGCCAGTCACAGAGGGTGGGGTGCAAACCAAGTGTGGACAGTTTGTGGGTGAGTTTGTGTGGGATGACCGTGTTGAAGGCGGAGCTGTAATCTATAAAAAGTATCCGTATGTATGAGTCCTTGTTCTCCAGGTGTGAGAGGGAGTAGTGGACGGCAGTAGCGATAGCATCCGAGGTGGACCTGTTGGGTCGGTAGGCATACTGCAGGGGGTCAATGGTGTCCGGTATGCTGCTCTGAATGTGGGCCAGCACCACTCTCTCGAAACACTTCATAATGATTGGAGTGAGTGCCACTGGCCTGTAGTCATTCAGGCAGGTGGGTGGGTTCTTCTTGGGCAGGGGGACGATGGTCGTGGTCTTAAAGCATGATGGTACAATGCGCTGGCTGAGGGAGAGGTTGAAGATGGAGGTGAAAACATCAACCAGCTCGTTGGCACATGCTCTGAGGGCCCGCCCAGGAATGTTGTCTGGTCCTGCTGCTTTGCGGGGTTGATCTTCCTCAGAGCTCTGTGTACCTGTGTTGTTGAGATGGTTGGTGGAGGAGGGGGTTGGGTGATCCAGGTGTGTGTGAGCTCCTCTCTGCAGTGTTGCTGGGAGCCTCAAAGCGGGCGTAGAAATTGTTGAGGTCATCCGGCAGGCTGCCTGTTGTGGCGATGTTGTTGGTGGTGGTCCTGTAGTCTGTGATGTGCTGCAGGCCTTGCCACATCCGCCCTGAATCCGCAGTAGAGTAGAAGCTGTCCAGCTTCTCTCTGTACTGCCTCTTGGCCGCTGTGATGGCTTTTCTCAGTCCATACTTGCAGCTTTGTACTCGTTCTCATTGCCTGATCTAAATGCAAGAGAGCGAGCACGCAGCATGTGACGACCTGACTGTTTATCCAGGGCTTCTGGTTGGGAAACTTCCTGATTTGTATGGTGGGCACGATGTTATCAACACAAGTGCTGATGTACCCAGACACATACTCAGCATAATCCTGTACACTGATGGAAGAGTCCTCCACAGTGGCTGCAGCTTTAAACACATCCCAGTCTGTCAGTGCAAAACAATCCTGCAGGGTGATCTCGCTCTCCGGGGTCCAGAGTTTGATCTGTTTGGTGACAGGGTGTGCTTGTTTCAGTCTTTGTCTGTAAGCAGGGTACAGGAACAAAGAGATGTGGTCCGAGTGTCCGAAGTGGGGCGGGGTGCAGCCCTGTATGCACCACGTATGTTGCTGTAGACGTGGTCAAGAGTGTTTTTATCACGGGTGGGAATGTCAACATGCTGGTGGTATTTGGGGAATACAGTCCGCAAACTACAGTGGTTGAAGTCACCAGCAACAATAAAAACAGCGTCAGGATGAGCCGTTTCTAGCAGCGCTGATGACGTCATGGAGTTTGCTGAGTGCTGCTGTGGCGTCAGCACGCGGGGATGTAAACAGCGGCCAAAAACACAGCGTAAATTCCTCGGTAAATAATACGGACGGCACTTTAGCAGTAATAACTCCACATCTGGTGAACAGTGCTCATCAACAGTCTGTATATCTTCGCACCACGAGTTGTTTACAAACACACACACACCCCGCTTTAGACTTACCGGATGCCGCCTCGGTCGTGAAGCGAGTGAGTCTGTAGCTGAATGGCGTTGTCCGGGACCTTGTCTGAGAGCCAGGTCTCGGTGAAAATCAGGCGCAGCACTCTCTGATTTCCGATGGGTTGAAATCCTGGCTCGTAGCTCGTCAATTTGTTTTCCAGGGAACGTACATTCGCTAACAAGAGGCTGGGTAGCGGTGGTCGGCTAGCGAGCTTTTAGCCTAGCATGTAGCCCTCCTCTTGCCTCGCTTGCGTCGCCGTCTCGAAGCACTCTCCTGGGGTCAGCAAACTCACTCGAGACCGGTGCTTCGTGGCCCTCGGGGTAAAAGTTTTGGTGGTATGGGCGAACAATGAGCTGCAGCTCCAGCGGAATAGAACCACTAAAAACAAAGTTTCGTGAGTTGGCGATGTCCAATAATGCCTGTCGGTTGTATGTTAGCAGTGCATGGCATTTGTGCACTGCAGAAAGAACGAAAAACACGAAAAACATACAAAAAAGAGAAAAAGTTCGAAATTTTAGCGCGGAGCTGGCAAACACGTCTGCCTCGGGGGGCGCCATGGTCCACAGAAGTCGGCACAGTGGCAGATTTAAATCACTTTTTCATCGTCCAACTGCACTAAATGAACCACACTCCAGTTTCTAGGTGAGTACATTTTTGCATGTGTTAAAATACTGTTCAGAATATATACAGTTGGCTAAACTATGAGCTTTTGTTAGCTGCCCCCATAGGTGGCTGCTAAAGGCGATAGTTTAATACGATACACTGGACCAAACTTGGTTAATAATATAAAGATACATACGATCATATCTAACCTTCAGTTTTGGAAAGAGCATAATGCTCTTATAGTTTTTTTTAAATAGTAAGATAAGGATAAATGTCTTTGACTAAATAAGTACTGTGTAGTTTGCAAACCTAGTAAAGACCATAATATAATCATGATAATAAAAGCAAAAATTAGAAGTGGGCTTAAAGTACTCTTTTACAAAGATCTGGGTTGTGCCATTTTCCTTAAACATTACTGTAGCTAAAGTGCATGTGTTAGTTTTATATTTGTACATTTGTCATCTGTAAATCATAACAACAGTAGACAGGTAAATGTTTATGTCAGGTTTTCAACATGACAGACATTACCTCTAACCCAGTACAGTACACATTTACTAAAGTATTATATTTAGGCAAATGTCAGTTCAAATCAAAGTCCACTATTTTCTAAAAACAGTCCTTACACACACAGTAACATACAGTGAGCTGGTGAATAAAAGACCAACATTAATGTTGTAATATGTTCTGTGATTAACAGTCTCATGAACAGAGGTGACCGGTCCCAACAGGAAGACTTGTTTTAAACACAAGTTTTTACTTTGTTTTCTGTCTTTGCAGAGCCCCTCTACAGTTACCTGCCTGCTGCTGCTTCTGTCGGCCCTCCCCAGTCCAGTACTGTTCAGTTCAGTACTGTTCAGTCCAGTACTGCTCAGTCCAGTCTAGTCCAGTTCAGTTATCGGTCTGCAGCTCTGTCGGTCCTCTCTGATCCTGCACAGCTGACATAGCCCAGCCTCGTCTTCCTCACCTTCATCTGACTTCACATCCTGGTCCATCTACAACTTCAGCTTCTTTTAAATAAACTTAAACTCAATCAAATCTCTATTCATTTGTGCTTCTAGGTTTAATGGCATATTTAAACTGTATTTCAAGCTCTTAAATCTGACATAATTGATACACTTTGTATTTAAGTGCACAGAGTTAATAACTTGTAAAAAGTGATCAACGAACAAGCGAGCTTATGATTGGCTCACTGGTTACCATGCAAACGGGCACTGAACTCAGTCCATATGCCTAAATTAAGACTTCTGGCTCCCTAATATCAACATGGCGACTTCCATAAAGACTAAAAATGGCGCCTGAAAGAGGTCAATCCCGAGGTTCGTAACGCTATGGGTGACGTCACACTCCTTATGTCCAGCCCCTTCTACAGTCACTGGGTGTAAGAGGCAATACCCCAAACTGCAGGCTATTGAAGGTACTGGATGCTATTTGCCTAAATGCGTTACTCCGTTGTGAACGTGAATTAGCAGCCTGTCGAACTCCAGGTGTTTCACATAAATTAGCGATGGCTGCAACTACTGATGAAGCTGAATCCAGCACTTCATTCAATTTCTTTGTTTTGTTTTTGTTTGTCCATTTTACTGAAAATACCTTCTTTGAAAATGTTTTATATATGCCTTTTTTGAAAATATTTAACTTTTTTTGAGCACTTGAGTTTGACTTGGACAGACTTGTTTAATCTGTGTTTTTGTTCTGCCATGTATTTAATTTCTTTTCTATATTAGGAAGTAAAACCATAAATAAACTTTCTTATTTTTTTACTGACCTACAATATATAATAGTGTTGAGGACTAGTGCATCTTTGAGCCAACATTCAGTACGAGTAAAATACTTAAGTACTTTTAAAATGGGATACTTTAAGACTTTTACTCAAGTCGTATTTAAAATTGGTGACTTGTAACTTGTAGTGGAGTAATTTTACTGTAAGGTATCTGTACTTTTACTCAAGCATGGCTTTCAGGTACTCTTTACACCTCTGCTACATGGGATGTACTACTGCCAGATAACGGAAGTGGCTGATATCAAGAAATCCTACCAATGGCTAGAAAGGGCTGGACTGAAGGACAGCACAGATGCACTAATTGTGGCTGACCAGGAGCAGGCCTTGAGCACCAGAGCTAGTCTAGTGTACAGGAATATTTGTGCAGAGTATGGATTGGAAGCCTCGAGGTCAAAGTGGGAAACACCTCTGAAGATGGTAGAGAATAACTAAGCCAAGATCCTGTGGGACTTCCAAATACAGGCCGATAAAATGGTAATAGCAAACCAACCGTACATTTTGGTGGACAAACAGCAGAGGAAAGCCGATGTGGTTAACATAGGCATACGGAATGATGGCAACATCAGGAAAAAGGAACTTGAGAAACTAGAGATATTCTAAGGCCTAAAAGAAGAACTTGAGAAGGCCTGGAAAGTGAATGCAACAGTGGTACCCATGGTCATCGGAGCGCTCAGTGCAGTGACCTCCAAACTGGAGGAGTGGCTACAGCAGATTCCAGGAAGAACACCAGACATCTCAGTCCAGAAGAGCGCAGTCCTAGGAACAGACAAGATACTGAGTAGAGGAGCCAAGCTTGGATGGATAGGACCGCCCGCTGAGGGCAAGGTGAGAGTTTATACTGTAAGACGTTTTAAGGCAGTTAAACTTAAAAACCTGAGTTCAGTTTCTGCCTTAAAGTTTTAAGCTCAATCAAGTAATGAAAGTAAGTTATAAATAAAGCTTAAATCAACAACATTAATTGTTCTAACTAGAAACTACAAGTTGTTACCATGTACTGTTGAGTTTAATCTCCAGAAAATATGTATTCCTTCCAAATAAATGATAATTTTTATATTGTGTTAACTCATCAACCCAAGTTGTGTGCACTATTAACTAATGACTCTGTGTTACTGAAAATCAATGTCTTGACCTCCAACATCATGCCTTTGGACTCACTTTCTATAGTTTTATAAACTTGCTATCATTTGCCTTGTCTTTAGCAGTTATAATTTGCTCTTTTTAAGGCATATTTACATAAAAAAAACATTTAGTTAGTATTTGTGTTGCCTATCTAGTCTAGTTGTCCCCTTTAACTCCGGTCAGCTGAGAGAAAATGGCGCAAGTCTAAAGATCCTGCTAACCTCTCTATCTACCAGTCTCTCCTCTCTACTTTCTCCGCTGATGTCACCTCTGCAAAAACTGTCTACTACCATTCTAGGTTAATCAACTCACCTGACTCGCGCACTCTCTTTAGAACCTTTTCCGCCCTCCTTTGTCCGCCTGCTCCCCCACCTTCATCGGATCTAACAGCTGATGATTTCGCGTCTTTCTTTGTAAAGAAAACGACCACCATCAGCAGTCAGTTCTCAGCGCCACCACCTGTCGAGCTCATTCAGACCCCTGATATGTGTTTGCTCACTTCCTTCTCTCCTCTAACTGAAGCAGATGTTTCCAAGGTCATTAGTTCTAACCACCCTACTACCTGCCCGCTGGATCCCATCCCCACACATCTCCTTCAGGCCATCTCTCCATCTGTCGTGCCTGCTCTCATCCACATCATCAACTCATCTCTTTCCACTGGGTCCTTCCCCACAGCTTTCAAAGAGGCCCGCATCACACCACTACTGAAGAAACCCACTCTTAACCCTACTCTGCTTGAAAACTACAGACCGGTTTCCCTCCTTCCCTTCATTGCCAAAGCTCTGGAGCGAGTTGTGTTTACTCAGCTCTCATCCTTTCTCACACGGAACAACCTCCTGGACCAGAACCAGTCTGGGTTCAAGAGCGGTCATTCCACGAAACTGCCCTGCTCTCAGTCATCGAAGCTCTGAGACTGGCAAAGGCAACATCCAAGTCATCTGTACTCATCTTACTGGATCTGTCTGCTGCTTTTGACACTGTTAATCATCACATCCTCCTGTCCTCTCTCAGGGCGATGGGTGTCTCTGGAATGGCGTTGCAATGGTTCAAGTCTTACCTCTCGGATAGGTCATTCAGAGTATCCTGGAGAAATGAGGTCTCTGAGTCCCAACATCTCAATACAGGGGTGCCACAGGGCTCAGTGCTCGGACCGCTACTCTTTTCCATATACATGACATCCCTTGGCTCTGTCATCCAGAAGCATGGCTTTTCCTATCACTGCTATGCAGATGACACTCAACTCCACCTGTCATTTCATCCTGACGATCCGACGGTCTCTGCTCGCGTCTCGGCATGAGCGACATCTCACTTTGGATGAAGGACCATCACCTGCAGCTGAACCTTGCAAAAACAGAACTGCTTGTGATTCCGGCCCATCCAAAGACCCACCACAACCTCTCCATTCAACTAGGCCCATCACCCATTACACCGTCCAGCACTGCCAGAAATCTGGGAGTGGTAATTGATGATCAGCTAAACTTCACAAGTCATGTCGCCAGCACCACCCGGTCCTGTAGATTCATCCTCTACAACATTAGAAAAATTAGACCTTTCCTATCAGAGCACTCCACGCAAATTCTAGTCCAGGCTCTTGTCTTGTCCAAACTGGACTATTGCAATGCCCTACTGGCTGGACTCCCGCCTGCACAACCAAACCTCTGCAGCTGATCCAGAATGCAGCGGCAAGAGTGGTCTTTAATGAACCGAAGAGAGCGCACGTATCTCCTCTATTCATTAGGTTACACTGGCTCCCGGTTGACGCCCGCATCAAGTTCAAAGCTATGCTCTTGGCCTACAAGACCACCTCTGGTTCTGCACCCCCATATCTCCACTCACTAATACAGACCTACGTTCCTACCAGATCCCTGCGCTCTTCAAATGAACAACGCCTGGTGGTACCGTCCCAAAAGGTACAAAATCACTCTCACGTACCTTCTCTGGATCTGTTCCACATTGGTGGAATGATCTACCTGTTGCTACAAGATCAGCAGATTCTGTAGCCATCTTTAAAAAACACCTGAAAACACATCTCTTCCGTCAACACCTGACTGACAAACACTGAGTCCTACTTCCTTTCTATCGATTCCTTTCTATAAAAAAAAAAAAAAAAAAAAAAATTCTCTTATCCTTAGCATTGTATACTGCGCTGGGTTTAAACTGACTAGTTTTTTGTGCACTTATGCTTTTTGTACCTTGTGTTGTTCAAATTGCTTCCATTGTTATCCTCACTTGTAAGTCGCTTTGGATAAAAGCGTCTGCTAAATGACTAAATGTAAATGTTAACTGTTAAAAGTTATAACTAAAGGCTGATAAAAAGGTTTACGTAAAAGCATCTGGACTCAAGGTGAAGACGTTTTGTCTCTAATTCCAAGAGACTTAATCAATTCTGAGATCAACTGGTAAGAGAGCTGAGCTTATATCTCTAGAGGGAGGAGTTTCCCCTCATTCAAGATTCAAGATTCAAGATTTTTATTCGTCACGTACAAAATTATATACAGCATATATAACCAGCAGTGAAATGTGAGTCAGGTCCGCTCCATGGACAGTGCAATTATTAAGGAAAACACACAGATGAAAATATACATAAATGTAGCTATGCAAGAATGAGATAAAAGTAAACAATAAAAAATATAAGAATAAAATCTAAAAAATATAAAAAGTGTGTAATGTGGGAATAAATCTAGATCGCAAATAATGTACATGAATGTAAACTGTAGACTTAAAATATTAAAAAATGTACAGGGATGTACAGTGTGCATATATGCATTTAGCTGTGGTCTTAAATATTAAGAATCACATGAAGGTGCAGGAAGCAAATGTGCAAAACAGTTTGTAGCAGAACAGGGTGACACTTGTCAGTGTGTCAGTGTGAGGTGGCTGGTTTAGAGTTCAAGAGCCTGATGGCCTGTGGGAAAAAACTCCTCCTAAGTCTCTCAGTTTTTGCCATCAGGCTACGGTAGCGCTTACCAGATGGCAGCAGAGTGAAAATATGATTACTGGGGTGGGTGGAGTCTTTGGTGATTTTTGCAGCTCTGCTTCTGCAGCGTTTGTGGTAGATGTCCTGCAGAGAGGGGAGAGCAGACCCTGAAATGCGCTCAGCTAAGCGCACAACTCTCTGCAGGGCTTTGCAGTCTTGACTGGAGCTGTTCCCATACCACACAGAGATACATTGAGTCAATATACTTTCTATAGCTCCAGAATAGAAAGTTTTCAGGATTGCTGGTGAGACCCTGAATTTCCTCAGCTGTCGCAGATAGTACAGTCTTTGCCTGGCTTTATTTACCTGAGTTTGAGTGTGAGTAGTCCAAGTCAGGTCCTCAGAGATGTTTACACCAAGGTACTTGAAGCTACTCACCCTCTCCACAGGGGTCCCGCTTATCATAAGAGGAGTGTAGGGCTGCTGCTGCGTCTTCCTGAAGTCTACAATCAGTTCTTTTGTTTTGCTCACATTCAGGAGAGGCAGTTGTCCTGGCACCATGATGTTAATTTCCCTACTTCATCCAAGTATGCGGTCTCATTGTTGTTGTGAATGAGGCCCAGAACCACAGTATCATCAGCGAATTTGATAATGGATGTGGAGCTGTGCGAGGACACGCAGTCGTGTGTGTAGAGAGAGTAGAGCAGGGGACTCAGGACACAGCCCTGTGGGGCTCCTACGTTCAGTGTGATGGAGCTGGAGGTGTACTGGCCTAGTTTCACCACTTGAGGTCTGCCGGTGAGGAAATCAAGGATCCAGTTGCAGAGTGAAGGATTCAGTCCGAGGTCTATGAGTTTGGAGGCTAGCTTTATGGGGACTATAGTATTAAAAGCTGAGCTATAGTCAATAAATAGCAAACCAACCAACCCCTGAAACCAAACCTGATGGACCAGGATGTTCTGGTCTCATAGTCGTTGGCTCTGAAAGGGAAGTGTGACTCCTGATGCGGGAGTCGTTAAGGCTCAGGAGAGTCGTTAGTGACACTGCTCCATTCAGTTGCAAGGTGGTAAGTGCCGTGGTAGCAAATTAATATGGTTACGAGATTCAGCTCTCATGTTATAACTCACCACAAAAAGTCAAGTTTATGCATTAAAATTTTACAGTTTGTTGGTATAGCTCAATGAATGAGTTGTGATCCTTTCAACTTATAATTTAAAAATAAAAAATTCTTATTGTTGGGTGAAAACAAATCATAGACTAAAGTTACTATAACTTATTGGCATTACCGTGAAATCCCTGCTACAATGAACATATCACTTTCCACAATAAAGTAAGAGGCTGAGGGAACTAAATGGCGGGGCTCCCCTTCAAAACAATGTGTCATGATGCATAATACAGTTTTTAGGTAAAACTTATAATATAAGAAAACCTTTATTTGTCCTACAGTGGGGAACATGGCAAATCGTGCCAAGTAGCAACAATCAAACAATATCAGACAAAAATATAAAACCAGGAAATATCAAAGAAACCTGTCCAGAACAAAAATCTAATAAAAAAATATGCAAAAACTATACTAGAATAGACTATACCTATGTACAGTATATGGATATTAATAAATAGTAGTCATTTTAACAAAGTAATTTTTAGACGTGTGTCTCTTAATGACTTGAAACCAACATTTAAGAAATGCCAGTATTGTACATTTTCTACAGTACCGGCCCATTCAAAACCTTTTAAATTAACCAAAACAAGATACTTTTAAAAATGTGAACAATGTTAAAACCCTGCAAAGGTTGCCTTCTCATATCATACTCATCAAAGTTGATGCAAAATCTCGATTTTAACTTTTGCATGATTTGAGAGAAAAGAAAATTGAGTTACACTCTCTCCAACAGCTGGGTCTCCTTAAGGATGAAAGTATTTTCAGATTGAAGAAAGAAAATATTTGAATTACATTGACATTATCATATTATCATCATTAGTTCCATGTCCTGTTCAGTAGGACTTAATCTAATGTCCATAGTCTAGATACTCTACAAAAGAAAATACAATAAGTTGTATAACTCAATAATCAGGGATCAAACTGCATTAACTCTTCACTTTCCTATATTACCACTTTCCCTGAGGAGCACCTACCATCTGTTCCTGAGTTAAAAGTTCGGGAAGGTCTTGGTATTGCTGATGCTTCTCCACTGACAGTACTTATCATCTCATTTCCTGCACTCCTTACATGACCATTTTACATTACTTGTACTATCTATAAAATACTGAGTAAGGCAACTTTTGCTGATGGGCGGAAAAAAATTGTATTTTGATACCTCTACCCTCTAGGTTGATACCTCTGATGAGGTGTGTTCCTCAATGTCATCAGAAAATATATTTGTGCACACTATGTGTTATTAAAATATTAAAATTATAACAAAACAATTGATGTAAAAACAGTTATGTTACATATTTTTTTAAACATAAAAAATAACTTCATATACTCAGCATTCATATTGGTCAAGTCATCACTGAGGATTTCCAAATCCGACTGACATCAAGACTTATGTGCTTTTTCAGTAGCTGTAAGCACATCAAGTCTTGATGTTAGTCAAAGACCCTCTACAGTTTAGAGGAACAGCTACACAATATGTGTGACATGTGGCTTTAGGCATCCTGCTGAATTCTTCATCAGTTAGTGGTAGGGGATTGGTAGACACAGAAAAGACACTGAAAAATCCAATCATGTGACTACGTGTGCTGTTATCCTGTTTGATGTCTGTATGTTTATGTTTTGTATGTTGTAACGGCAACTGTAGTTGCGACTACGTATGTTATGTTGGTTTGTCTGTACAATGCTCAATTTCATTTTCCTAAAGTTCATTGCGCATGAAAAAATGGGCTGCATAGTTTGGCTTGTAATCTTTGTTGTGTATATTTATGTATACATGTAATATGATCCACACGAGACTAGTTTCCCCTTGGGGACCAATAAAGTCTATCTTGAATGTTGAATCTTGAATCTATAAAAACATAGCAAAAAAATCCTTGTGAGATACAAATTCCAAGTCAAAATCAAAGCACATCATAAAGTAAAGTAACAATTAATTCTCTATAAGATTGCCTACCTGAAGATTTATACGTAAATTAATCACCCACCAGTGATGGTTGCCAGTTTGGGAAATAACTTGTTTAGGTTGTCACATAACTCTGTGTAACTCTCTGTGGTCCACTTGGTGTTCCCATTTGAATCGAACCATACCAGAGTTCCATCCAAGTCCCGTGTTTTGAAGAGGTCTTGGCACATGTTTGGCACGTGTTCTTGACCCTCAACTCATGACCAAAGATGATAGTAGGAATTGGGATTGACCGGTAAATCTAGAGCTTTGTCTTTGAGCTCCTTCTTCACAACAGACTGCTACATAAACCACATTACTGCGGATGCTAAAACCGCTAAGCTATCATGGTGGTGGGGTTTGAGTGCCTGAATGATCCCAGTTGTTGGGGACTTTAGACCCTGGTAGGGTCTCAGATAACAGGTTCAGTAGACCTTTATGTTAAAGTCCAAAGAGCTCAAGACAACTTTATATATACACTTGTGCATTACCATACCCTGGCAGAATTTGTGATTTTTGGCCATTTTTCAGAGAAAATAAATGATAACACAAAAACTTTTCTTTCACTTATAGTTAGTGGTCGGGTGAAACCATTTATTGTCAATTAATTTTGTTGACTCTTTTCAAAACAGAAACTACCCAATTGAGCCTGATCAAAAGTTATAAAACAGCCCAGTTTGTAATACCGTGTATTGCCACCTTTAACATCAATGACAGCTTGAAGTCTTTTGTGGTAGTTGTAGATGAGACTCTTTATTTTCTCAGATGGAAAAGCTGCCCATTGTTCTTGGCAAAAAGCCTCCAGTTCCTGTAAATTCTTGGCTGTCTTGCATGAACTGCACATTTGAGATCTCCCCAGAGTGGCTCAATGAGATGGCCAGTCCAGAACCTTCTCTTTATGCTGCTGTAGCCAATCACAGGTCGACTCAGCCTTTTACTTTGGATCGTTGTCATGTTAGAATGTCCAAGTACGTTCCATGCGCAGTTTCGGGCTGATGAGTGCAACTTTTCCCCCAGTATTGTCTGATAACATGCTGCATTCATCTTTTCCATAGATTGTAAATAAAATGGATGTAATCTGCCCATTGGTCCCCTATTCACCAATATTGTCGTTATGAAAGGGCAATAAAATGGCGGTTACATTAGGGCCTTTACTGCATAGTAAAACAATAGTTTTCAGATAGCATAAACGAACATATTAATCAAAGATTCACCCCCAGAGTTGTCATGTAGTTAAAACTTAGCTCTAGAGACGAGAGCCATCTTTTGTACCAGGCTGTAAACATGAGTTTTACTCTTGTAAAGTCGCCATTGGGTTTCTCCTTATATTTTCGCTTTTGGAGCCTGCCCTCTGGTGGGCAGCGGTATATTGCTGTATTTCGCCGGATATCGCCGTATATTGCCGTATATTGCCGTGTATTGCCGTGCTCGAGGACCGTTTAAGAGGTTCCATAAGAGAGGCTTGATCTTTTACAGTGTCTTTGTAGCTCACACATCCCCAAAACATCACTGATCCATCTCCATGTTTCACAGTAGGAATGATGTGCCTTTCATCATAGGCCTTGTTGACTCTCCTAATGTAACATTTATGGTTATGGCCAAAAAGTTCAATTTGACTTTCCAAATGACTTTGTTCCAGACGTTTTGAGGCTTGTCTCTGTGCTGTTTGGCGTATTGTAAGCGGGATGCTTTGGGGCATTTGTGTAGGAATGACTTTATTCTGGTGACTCACAGCCCATTTTTCCCAGTGGGTGCCTCCTTATTGTGTATCTTGAAACAGTCACACCACCTTTTTTCAGAGAGGCCTGTATTTTAGCTGAAGTTATTTGTGGGTTTTCCTTTGCATCACAAAAAATTTCCTGCCAGTTGTGGCTGAAATGTTTGTTGGTAAGCTGACCTTTTAATTTTCCACTACTTAATTAAAGTTTGAACACTGCTGATTGGCATTCTCAATTCCTTAAATATCTTTTTATATCCCTTTTCTGTTTTATACAGTTTAATTACTTTTTTCCACAGATCCTTTGACAATAATTTTTCTTTCTACATGACTCAGAATACAGAAACATCAGTGCAGCACTGGATGAAAGATGCAAGGGTCTGTCAGGAGCCCAGAAACTCACTGACCTTTTACACAAGCAAACAGATCACAGATTACAAAATATTTGTGGAAAAATATTTTTTGTGTTTCAAACGTGTGGCGGCAGTAGACAGACACAAACAAATACAAATTATTTTTTTTAATGTTTTATCGTTTACAAGAAAAACTAATAAAACTAAATTCTTGACAGTTTCCATGTCAGTTCTCAACATTGTCGTTATCAAAGTCAAGAAATAACAGATAATGTTTTCAGAACTGAACAAAAAATAGATAAACCATCACATCATCAAATTAATATTTAGTAGTCTAGAAGTAGTCTTGAAGACTTGAAGAGTGATTCTTAATGCAATATTTGGGGTGTCCAAAAACTTTTTTCCACCACTGTATGTGTGTATGTAACACTAATACTGTGTATTTATAAGAGGTGAATGTATTTTAGTAGTTAGCTTTTCTGCAGAGTCAACACACACATTAACGTAGTGGTGTGGACTCTGCAGCAGCTTCAGACGTTCATCACTAAAATCTGTTTTTTGCTGATTCTGCTTTCTTCAAAGGCCCAGTTTTGAAGTTGCTGAGATGAAGGGCAAAGCGGTCAGAGTCTCATCCTGCCTTCAGCTCTATTATTATCTCAGCCATTACCTCATCTTTTGTTTTTCAGCTTTGGCTCCCATTCATCCAGCAGCAAACTAAGGCTCTTACAAAAAATGTTTTAAACAGAAACAGTAAAGGTCACATAAGGACAAATTGCATGTTGAACTTAAGAATTCTAACCTTTGTACTGACAGTAATGTTTTACACTGTTGTACTTTTACGAGCTGTGGCCTAATTGTCAACATCTTCTTCCTGCTGCTTCTTCTCAGCTGTTCAAACACACTGGTACAGTTTTAGGCCCTGTAATAAATCACACACGTCCCTTGTGGGGAAACATAAGCCACGCACAGCAGCACTCATGTTTTTCTCATAATTAATGATACAGTGGTTGACTATTTATGGCATTTACACCAGGACTTCTCTCGTTCTGAAGAACAGGAGTTTATGCACACACCAAGGTCAAGGCAAGTTCGAGTTTACACTGATAAGCATTCACTCTCACATTCATTCAGTTTGGGACATTTACAGGGGTGTAGCAAAGAACTCTGGACCCCAGGTACAAACCATCTTGGTGGGTCCTGATAACATGTTGTGTAAACGTAACCTTAAGAAATATACATTTTAAATCTATCCCTGTAAGTTTTTACAGTCTAGTTTATTATTTCAACCTTTTTTTCAAGGTGTCATGGATAACGAAGAACCTTCACAGACAAGTCTAGTTTATATATCACTATTTTAACTTTATTAGTCTGCTGGTTTATAGCCTGCTCTGACGGCTATATAACACTAATTTAATCGTTTTATTTTCAACCCATTTTTGTAACTGCAATCTTTAGTGTTTATAGTGTTGAGTGCATGCTTCTTATATTGTAAAAAACATGACAAATAAACTCAATTTCAATTCTGATCTTTATTATTATTTGCAAAATAATAGCTATTGATGAAAATGTTAAGAAGAAAACAATTTTACATTTAAAGAAGACAGCTCTTTTTATTTATTAAATCTTTTATTCTTTATTCAAACATATCATTGGCGCTTCTAAAGCTGTGCATTTGTAGTGAACAACCCAGCGTGTATAGAGGCAGATTCATTTGCATAATTAATTTCGCGAAAACAATGTAAACGATCTGCAAAAAGATTAGAGTGACAGTCTATGCCGGGGTCTTTAGGATTCCTACATAAACTGACACAACTTAAGGCAGACTTAACCTGTGTCACTCATCACAACTCACCACATTATTAGACGTCCTCACTTTCCTCTGAGCTGAGTCTTTTTAATCCTGACATGAAAACTGTCCAGTCCTGGTTCAGTTCTGGATTCATTTTCTAATTATCAAAGCAGCCGGGACTAGAGGATAAAGGGCTGTTGTTCAGCTTTGACACTGACACGGAGCTGAGGAGCTGTATTTTTTGGATAAAATAAACGTTCCCTTGACCATAACGTCAGTGAATGTCCGTAATGTTTTTCCATCGCAGCGTTAGACATGTTGAGTTTGAAGCTGCTCTGTCCGTAACCATAGTAACCTGAGGACTGCACGTGTACAGTATACATACTGTAGCTGTCCTAAAAGTACCGGTTCAAAAAAATATATTTTACAAAATGCACTTGTAATTATGGAAAATGTCTTGCAGTACAGATCAAAGCCTCTCGAGGCCAGTCCAATGCCCCTTGGACATTGATATTCACCAATTCAGCTATAGACATGGAAACTGTGCATAAATAAGATGGTTTGGGCGAATGACAACCAGGCTCTTTATTTCACTGCTTTTATAGGAGCAATTAGCACTACATAAGTAAAAGTATCCTTTTGCTTATGTTTTGATTTGTTTTCTCTGTCCGCCGTCTAGACTTGTCAGATTGAGAAACTGGGAATAACAGAAACACTATTGTAACAGAGTAATACTTAAGTGCTTGTAAATAGTACTGATATCAACTGCTGTGAAGTGAATGGCCCTTTTGTATGTTCATAATCTATATCCAGCCTCATAGTATGGTGTCATTCTAGGATCAGCTTGAACGTAAATGAAAAAAAAAAGTAAACTTTGTAACCAAAGAAAACATAATTATAAAAATAAAAACCTGAATTTTAACTGTAACCCTATAACAAAGAAAATATTTTCATAAATGTAGAAACCTTTTTGCTGCTTTTACTCTGTTCACAAGTTATGCTTACAATTAATCTACACCATAACACTTTTTCTACTGAACTCATGTTTCCACACCTGTCAACTACTTTTCCATCTTTCAGTTTACAATAATCAAATTTATGTTTACAGTGGCGAGACTTCATTACTGTCAGTGTAAAAGTGGTCAACACAGTAAACCCTTAGCTTGGACAAGTGGTTGTGGTCCACAGCCCCACGGTCCCCAAGAGCAGTGCACTCAATCAGGCTCTGAACCATCTTTATTGATGTTTCGTTTAAGCTGTTTGTTGCAGACACACAGCTTTAACAGGTCACTGAACCTATCTGGCATGCTTTTAATTCACCCTTTTGGTGAGAGGAGGCTGCTGGGAGAGGTCCATGAGCAACACTGCAGGTCTCTTCAGTGGTAAACAGCAGAACCCATCTTTCTCTTATGACCTCCCCACAGCAGCATAGTGACCTGTCCTACCTGTGACCCCCTCTGTGCAGATGTTAACACGTTTATTACAGATTATTGAGGTCAGGGGGCACAAGAAACGCCTCAGCTTAAGTGGGAACTATTCAAGGAGTGAAATACAATTAATAAACTGCTTCAGTGAGCAGTGTTTATGAGGGAAATATAATTGCCCTAACAACACTGCAAACAAAAAAAGTTAACTCTGGGAAGAAACATGGAACAGACTGATGAGATAAATAACAATAATATAATAGAATTGTGTACTCATGTGTTAAAAATTTAGCGCGATGGAAGCTGGACTTTAGCTCGAGCTGTGTCCCGTTCACATCTCTGGTGAGGACGTGTTTGTGTTGAAAACCCAAACCAGGTCATGTATTAATTGATTGGTAGCTTATATTTGACACAAAAGTGTGTTACAAGTCTGTATTATTCTAATAACGATTCTGAGAGCAGGTCAATTAGCAGCTAATGAGCAGAGGAGCGTGCAGACGAGCTACAGCCTACCACCGGAGGGTTAGAAACCAGAACTGTTCTTGGGTCTGACAGAACTGTGACAGAACCCCAGCTCACCCTCAGGAGGGTTCAAAGAATGTGTGAGTGATTGAAAACACACTTCTCTTTAATGAGGTAATGTCTTACACACAAGGCTTTGTTGGTTTTATTCTAGTGTCGACAGTGTACTGAAGATAAATAATAGTTTATCTCAGGTGTGCTTGTGCGTCCTCAGACACTGTGCCAGTGACAGGCTTCTTTAGACTTGTCTAAGTGCGCATGTTGGTGCGGCTAATTTGTATAATTAACAAACAACAGAAGTCACAAACTGACAAAGTTAATAAAGAAATTTAGATGTGTCATTAAAATATGCATTTTAAAGTAGTTTTTAGTTTTTATAGGCAGTCACCAGAGAAGAGAAAATATTAGTCATGCATTCCTTTTTGGGGAATAAGATTTATCTATTTTAATATTTTAACCATGATTGTTGTTATCCCTGACTGAAGTAAAAAGCTGTATATTACAGAATTAGAGGTGAAAAGCCTGGAAGGAGCAGGACTTCAGCAGTTTTTGCCATGATTATGTTTCAGGCTGATGTTAAAGTATCGTTCTATTGGTATTGTGAAACTCAAGCCAGGTATCGAACCAAACTCAAAATGTTAGTATTGTGACAACACCACTCCATACTAATACAATGCTGGCTTTATATCAACACTTTAGCTAACACATTAAATTCCGTGCTTGCTATGTGCTTTTAATCAAGTGACATCGATACTGTAATCTGATTTGTGTTCAGAGCAAGGCCCAACACTGAGCGTGCTTCTCCGCTCATTCAACACAAAACTTTTGGAGTTTGATGTGTCATAAAATGAGTTAAAATGAATTACATAAAAATAAAGAAGAAATTAATGGAAACAACACAAAAGATAAACTGTATTTTCAGTTTTATTTAACCTTTATTTCTCCAGGATAGTCCCACTAAGATTCAGCATTTAAAACAGACTCTACTCTTTTGTTATTAGTCTTTAGCTACTTGTTGTGTATATGCATTCATTATTTATATCATTATCGGGTGCTGTTTGTTTTGCAGGAGGTTAGAGTAATTTTGTGTTTTCCCTCATGTTAACTCTCCCACTGACCCACAAAACAGAACACAGCAGGTACAAACAATAGATTTATTAGGACAGGAGTGGAAAAGGTTTAACAAGGCAGGAGGGCAGGCGGGCAAAAGAGCAGACTAGCAGGCAGAAGAACAGACAAGGAGGTAGACAAACGGGCAGGCAGGCAGGACAAGACAAATTCAGGACGAAGGGTACCTGGACACAGGAACAAGGAAATACTCAAAATAACAAGTTTTACTAAATGGTAGCAGAACAACAGACTGGCAAGGACTGGATGAAAAGCCAGGCTTCTTATAATGCAGCTGATGAAGGTGGAACAAAAGATAGGTGTCTTCTTCTGCCCAACATGGAAAGATCACGCCCACATCACGCCCTGCCAGGGAGGAGGCAAAGACAAAACACAGAGAGGAGGGAAGACAAAGAGAAAGCAAAAACCAGGAGTGGATCCTGACACCAACATGTCGCTGTGATTGGTTTATTGCCGACTCCACCTGTTTCACATGAACGCGCTCTCACTCCACAAAGAAACCAGGGTTAACTCTAGAGTTGATAACCTGCTTCATGATACCACTGATCCAGACCGGGATTGTTAGGTTTTGTCATAAATATTGGGACATCGACACAATTCTAATCTTTTTGGCTCTAAACACCACCACAATGGATTTGGAATGAAACGAACAAGATGTGCTTTAACTGCAGACGTTTAGTTTTAATTTGAGGTATTTACATCCAAATCAGGTGAACGATGTAGGAATTACAACAGTTTGTATTTGTGCCTCCCACTTTTTTATGGGCGGCAGTAGCTCAGTGGGTAGAGCGGTCGTCTTTCAACCGGAAGGTAGGCGGTTCGATTCCCGCTCTCCCCACAGTTCATACTGTTGTTGTGTCCTTGGGCAAGACACTTAACCCACCTTGCCTCCAGTGACTGTAACACTGGTAATGTAATGTAAGTCGCTTTGGATAAAAGCGTCTGCTAAATGAATAAATGTAAAAGTAATGGGACAGATTAACAATCATAAATCAAACTTTCACTTTTTAATACTTGGTTGCAAATCCTTTGCAGTCAATTACAGTTTGAAGTCTGGAACACATAGACATCACCAGACGCTGGGTTTCATCCCTGGTGATGCTCTGTCAGGCCTCAACTGTCTTCAGTTCCTGCTTGTTCTTGGGGCATTTTCCCTTCAGTCTTGTCTTCAGCAAAAGAAATGCATGCTCAATCAGATTCAGATTCAGGTGATTGACCTGGCCATTGCATAACATTCCACTTCTTTCTCTTAAAAAACTCTTTGGTTGTTTTCGCAGGATGCTTCGGGTCATTGTCCATCTGCACTGTGAAGCACCGTCCAATGAGTTCTGAAGCATTTGGCTGAATATGAGCAGATAATATTGCCTGAAACACTTCAGAATTCATCCTGCTGCTTTTGTCAGCGTCACATCATCAATAAATACAAGAGAACCAGTTCCATTGGAAGCCATACATGTCCACGCCATGACACTACCACCACATGCTTCACTGAACATTAACAAATGTTTTGATTTGTGTATTTGTACGGCTTTGAACTAAAACAGAGTGAAAAAAATGGGAGTTGTCATTATTTCTAGGTTATTTTGTCAATATGTTTCTGGTCCGGCCCACTTCAGTTCAAATTGGGCTGTATGTGGCCCCTGAACTAAAATGAGTTAGATGACACCTCAGCTCTTAAGTGACACAACAATAATGTAAAACATGAGTTTGTTTTGTTATTTAATTTAAATTATATTATAATCCGCTCATGTAGATTATAATCTATTTTGCAATTTTTAATATGGCTTAATATATTTTTAAAACACAATAATGTTTCCATAACTGGTAAACTCAGAAAAATAAAAAGTTGTACACAAAATGAACTTTACTCAGTGAGTATTCAACTTATTGAAGAGTGATTTTCTGCTTTAGAGGCAAGCATTTATCTTGTTCTCCAGACGTCCTTCTGCACTAAACAAAAAAAATCAAACCCTACATAAGTCTGAAGGCTTTTATTGTTTGGGCTTGTGTCAATAATCTAGGTTCCAAGCTGCCAAAGTGAGCTTTTTATATCTCATGCATTAGCGAGCATTAGTGGTTAGCTCTCATTGTCTTTTAAAGCACTAGTGCAGCGAATCCACAAAAGATGAGCTACCTTCAACAAAGTGGTCACCACACACACATCTGAATTCATTAACCACAAACAAGGTTAAAAAAATATATTTTGTTTTTACCTTTGTAGACAAGTACTTTAGAAAGTACATTGCAAAAGATTGTGAGAAAGTGAGGAGTTAGTGATGGAGGGCGGTTTGGGGCCTCTGAATCATCCCTTACAGAGGGGGAGGGACACAGAAACGAGAACCAGGTGCTATTAAAGTAACACTGCATAACTTTTAGCTAGTAGCATTGCACAATTTTAAATTCCACAGATTTACATTCTTGTATTGATTTAATGATTCTTAGACATGATTGGTAGTATAATACCTATCTCGCTGTACCCTCAGCTGAACAGAAAAGTCTGACATAAATGATTTACACTCACCGGCCACTTTATTAGGTACACCTTGCTAGTACCTAGTTGGACCCCATTTTTCCTTCAGAACTGCCTTAATTAATGGCATAGATTCAACAAGGTGTTGGAAACACACTTCAGAGATATTGGTTTATATTGACATAATAAAGGCATCACACAGTTGCTGCAGATTCTTCCATGATGCGACTCTGCCGTTCCAGCACATCCCAAAGGTGCTCTATTGGATTGAGATCTGGTCGAAAAAAGGTTGAAGTAAAACCATCTGGACTCAGTTTTCAAGGTGAAGACTTTATCAATTCTGAGATCAACTGGTTGGAGAGCTGAGCTTATATCTCTAGAGGGCGGAGTTTCTCCTGAAACCAAACCTGACCAGGCTGGTGAAAGTGGAGGCCATTTGAGTAAAGTTAACTCGTTGTCATGTTCAAGAAACCACAAAGCTCAAACCAGAGATGATATGCTCTTTGTGAAAATTTTTCTGCTGGAAATATCCATCAGAAGATGGGTACACTGTAGTCATAAAGTCATTAAACTATGCTCAACTGGTACTAAGGGAACAGAGGGAACAGAAATAGGCCGATACACTGGACCCTAGCAGAGTTGTATTTGTACAGAATGCACTAAACTGACCCTACCGTTTCAGAAGACATGTTTTTTTTCTTCCAAACAAACAACACAGACAGTCTGTAGAGGGATCTGCGCCCCTAGTGACTAAAAGTTACATAGTGTCACTTTAATAAGGTTTTGACAGGAACAGGTGGGATTGAGGTGTGGTCCTAGAGGCAGTTTGGCTTCGATATCAATATTGTCTTGAAAGAAAATTAGCGAGTGGCTTGAGAAAGAGTCAAGAAAATGGTAATGGAACATTTGTTTTTTTGTTAGTTTTGCTGTGTTTTAAGTGAAAGTTTAGGTAGTAGTAGTCAGCCATGAGCTGGATGTCACTAACACATGGATGACACACAGTAGCGTTTTTTTACCACCACACAACTCCTTAGGGGCAGTTATTATACATGTTGATGGCTTTGACTGACAGACACCATCAAGCAATCAAAACAATAGTCATCATGAAGCATGGGCGGACTGGCAAAAGGGAATACCCTGGAATACTAGAGTGACCCGGTGGGTTGGTGGGTGGGTCGTCAGGTTGGCCTACGGCGATGCTGCCGCACTCGAAAATCGTGATACTGTAGCTGCATCAGCTTCTGACAGCGTCTGATGAACTGCTCATCTGCAAACTCAGTCAATCTTTTTCCTACAGCCACAAAAGTATTGTATAACTGTGTTTCAGAACTTCAGATTGTAATAAACCAAGTCACATTCCACAAAGAGAGTTTGGTTATTATCCTATTGTCTGTGCTGGTGCTATTTTTACTCACGGGCCACATTAGAACATGGGACTCTGGTGGAGGGCTGAGTCAACAGGGGAACTCACTTGTGCTCAATAAAAACACATTTGTTTTGCCAATAGTTTAAATTTTGTTTGTTATCAGCCAAACAAAATGTGCAATAAACTCTTTGAGAAAAAAGACCTAACAAAAAAGGTGAAAAAGAAGAAAACTCTCAAATACACCCTAACAGGGGTGCAAGTATCCAGTGCCAGAGGGGTATGCAGCAACATTTTATATATAAAATTTTTTTTTTTTTTTTAAACAGTGAGACTTTGCGAGGGATTCTTGAAAATAGATTAGCTTCACACAGTTTGTACAGGCAACGGCAGACACTGCTATTTTTTTAAACACACCTCTTTCAACTAATTGTCCATTTGCACAGCCTTAAGAGCGTGCATATCATGAATGCTGGGTCTTGTTTGTTTTCTGAGAATCTACTGCATCTACTGGTAACTTGTTTGCCACTTAGCAATAAAAAATATACTAAAAACCTGGATTATTCGGGTTAGTCACATTGTACTGCTATTATTTTGAACAATACTGTATACTCTGCACCTATTTCTGGTATATTCACTGAAATGTACTTTTAACAAACAAAACAATGTAGACAAATAAAGTTAAAGTAAGGTTTATTCAAAGACAAACGAGGGTAGAGGGAGTGTGAGGGGTGAGGAGGGTCTGGTCTAGGTTGTCCAGATCCCTAAAACCAGTGATGTTGCGCCATCCGTTCCAGAGGGACCCTTTGCAGTGGATCCATTTTCAGGCAGGATCCAAGGAAGTCCAGACACTCTGCAAGACCAGACATGGAAAACATTTAGACCAGACATGGACCACATTTAGACCAGACATAGACCACATTTAGACCAGACACAGACCACATTTAGACCAGACATGGACCACATTTAGACCAGACATGGACCACATTTAGACCAGACATAGACAACATTTAGACCAGACATGGACCACATTTAGACCAGACATGGACCACATTTAGACCAGACATGGACCACATTTAGACCAGACATAGACCACATTTAGACCAGACACAGACCACATTTAGACCAGACATGGACCACATTTAGACCAGACATGGACAACATTTAGACCAGACATGGACCACATTTAGACCAGACATGGACAACATTTAGACCAGACATAGACCACATTTAGACCAGACATGGACCACATTTAGACCAGACATGGACCACATTTAGACCAGACATGGACCACATTTAGACCAGACATGGACAACATTTAGACCAGACATAGACCACATTTAGACCAGACATGGACCACATTTAGACCAGACATGGACCACATTTAGACCAGACATGGACAACATTTAGACCAGACATGGACCACATTTAGACCAGACATGGAAAACATTTAGACCAGACATAGACCACATTTAGACCAGACATGGACAACATTTAGACCAGACATGGACCACATTTAGACCAGACATTGACAACATTTAGACCAGACATGGACCACATTTAGACCAGACATGGAAAACATTTAGACCAGACATAGACCACATTTAGACCAGACATGGACCACATTTAGACCAGACATGGAAAACATTTAGACCAGACATGGACCACATTTAGACCAGACATGGACAACATTTAGACCAGACATGGACCACATTTAGACCAGACATGGACAACATTTAGACCAGACATAGACCACATTTAGACCAGACATGGACAACATTTAGACCAGACATGGACAACATTTAGACCAGACATAGACCACATTTAGACCAGACATGGACCACATTTAGACCAGACATAGACCACATTTAGACCAGACATGGACCACATTTAGACCAGACATAGACCACATTTAGACCAGACATGGACAACATTTAGACCAGACATGGACAACATTTAGACCAGACATGGACAACATTTAGACCAGACATGGACCACATTTAGACCAGACATGGACAACATTTAGACCAGACATAGACCACATTTAGACCAGACATGGACAACATTTAGACCAGACATAGACCACATTTAGACCAGACATGGACAACATTTAGACCAGACATGGACCACATTTAGACCAGACATGGACAACATTTAGACCAGACATGGACAACATTTAGACCAGACATAGACCACATTTAGACCAGACATGGACCACATTTAGACCAGACATAGACCACATTTAGACCAGACATGGACAACATTTAGACCAGACATGGACAACATTTAGACCAGACATGGACCACATTTAGACCAGACATGGAAAACATTTAGACCAGACATGGACCACATTTAGACCAGACATGGACAACATTTAGACCAGACATGGACCACATTTAGACCAGACATGGACAACATTTAGACCAGACATAGACCACATTTAGACCAGACATGGACCACATTTAGACCAGACATGGACCACATTTAGACCAGACATGGACAACATTTAGACCAGACATAGACCACATTTAGACCAGACATGGACAACATTTAGACCAGACATAGACCACATTTAGACCAGACATAGACCACAATTGCTTGTACCTTTAGACAAATTCTTCTTATATTTTAACTTTCTGGCGACAAACTTGTAGGTGGTAAACTGTCTGAATCCATCCAAAAGCTCAAAGAGTATTGCTCCGAGTTGCCACACGGACGTGGGGCCGGCACTGTATGTGCCCTGTTGGAAAAACTCTGGTGGAGCGTAAGCTGATGTGCCTTCAAGACAAAATATATCCAGATCAGTGCTAATATATCCTTTTTACTGTTAGATTGAAAAGTTTGATTGGCTCACCAGAAAACTCCTCAAAGGGGCCGGAGCCGGCCATACAGCCACATCCAAAGTCTATAATCCGGACTCTGATACCATTAGGAACAGTCTGGATCAGGATATTTTCGGTTTTGAGATCCCGATGGAACACACCTCTGGCGTGTAGCTCGTTTACAGCCTGTACCAGCTGCTTTAGGATGTTCTGACATAAACACAAGCAAGTTTTTATGACCATAAATACAATAAATGGTAAATGGTAAATGGTAAATGGTAAATGGCATGCATTTATATAGCGCTTTTTTTTGCACCCTTCTCGGGCACCCGAAGCGCTTTACATCGTGCTTCCACTCACCCCATTCACACACATTCACACCTGGGGCAGACAGAGATGGGGGCTGCCATACAAACGGCGCTCAACCTTCTCCAACCACCACCAAACACACCTCTACAGTCACACACATTCATACACCAGTGCTACAGACACTGGAGGCAAGGTGGGTTAAGTGTCTTGCCCAAGGACACAACGAAAGTATGAACAGGGCAGAGCGGGAATTGAACCGCCAACCTTCCGGTTATAAGACGACTGCTCTACCACTGAGCCACTCCCCCCCAATAGAACCAATGATTATAAAACAGATAGCTGTGGGTGCAAAAGGTGTGAGGGAGATCTGGGGAAACTGTTCCTCAGTCTGTCTCAGCCAACACACAATTGGCCCAGAGGCCTCTTTTATATAAAAAGTGTGTAGAATCTCTACTAAAAAAGTGTGCACATCAAAAAATATCTGGAGAAGAAAGGACAAAAATGAATCCTACCTAACCAACAATAACTCAAATGGGGTGGACTTTATACAAGGCTCTCTGATTGGTTGTATGTTTTTCAGGGGCTGCAGCACCTATATCTGTGTGATGATATGTGTAAATAAAGCCAAACCCAGGTGCTTACCTTGGCTGTTCCCTCTGTGAGCGGTCCATCATTGTCCTCCAGATATGTGTTAAGGTCCACAGCTGGGAGGGGTCTCTCCATGACCAGCAGGACCTCTTCTGTAAGGTCGTACCAGTCAATCAGTGACACTGCGGCGTGCTGCCCCAGAGTCTCCGGGCCCCCTCCGGCTCTCACCATCAGCAGCACCTCCTCCGGGATGCTCAGCTCTGCTCCGTTCAGGAACTACAATCAAAGAGCAATGTTAGCAATCTAATCCAATGACACAGTTCATTAGTGTGTCACAAGTCACTCACCATAGAGCAGTAGTCCACTTCCACTTTGGGGATGTGCTTGATGGCCACCTACATGATAAACAGCTGTTAATGAATTATCCTCAGAGTATCACTAACACTTGATGATAACGAATGGAGGAAATCTCCAGTGTCTTCAGATTCTCTGTTGGTCAGTCATAAATCTACTAACTTAAATAGTAATTTACTATTCTAAGTAAAACAAAATGACAAATAAACACAATGTTTTGATAAACTTACAGGAAGACGATCTGATCGTCTCAAAGCAGCATAAACGGAGCCAAAGCCACCTTCTCCCAGTTTTTCCACTTCTTCATATTTGGACTGAAACTGATCTACAAACACATGTTACAGCAAATGTATTAGCTATGTATGTATGTATTCCTCACCACAGTCAGAGCATTATGAAGTAAGGTCAACCATACACAGATATACACTCTCATATCTCCCCATATGCATCTCTAGGACTAACACTTGTGCTGCTGTGCGTGGGGTATGCACTGTAGCAGCTGAGGCATGAGTCACACTGTTTAGCTCTGCTCTAAATACTTTTATTTATGCTCTATTGTAGATATCTATGTTACTTTGTCAGTATTTTTGTTATTATGTCAGTTATATACAGTATTAGTCAGTTATTATGTATTCACTCAGAGTCTTTCTTATTGTGAAACATACAGTATGTGACCCTTCTATTCTAGTGCTCATAAACACTGAGTTAGTCTGGGTCATTTTCTCCTGACAGCCTCTCCCCTGTCTCTCCTTTGTGCCTTGTACCTCTGCTGGTGGAACCTCTGATCAGAACGCTGCCCTCCTGAGTCCTACAGGTCGCCCTGTCTCCATGACTGTTCGTCTTACATTTGGCAGGTTCTAGGAGCACCTCGCCTTGACTGCTTGCCTTTCTCCTCTTAGTTGTCCTTCTGAGGCCGCTCCCTGTTAAAACGTTTAACCCAGTCAACATCTAAAACAACTCTCTTTTTCTGATTAATGTGATTGTGTCTTCTTACACCTGAAGCCTTAAAATCTGTTTTTGTCTTATAGAATTAAAAAAGAACATACTAGCTCTGAAAAGCTGACTGAGTGGTAGAATAATGGTCCAGAATTGATATTGGGTGAGGGGGTCAGGGCGGGAAAAAATAGAAAAAATGAGCACTGAATAGTTAGTGAGAGTAAGACATTAAAGGCCAAACGTGTCTCATTAGTGTTTGGTGCAGGTCATGTGGAGTTTATGGTTCTGTCAAGTTAATTTCAGTTCAAACTGAGCCCTTTTCGACAGCCTCCTCTGACAACACCATCTATTATGTCTGTGTTGTGTTGAAAATTTCACTGTGATGACTTGTTTTCTATTCAAACTAAAAAAGGACCAGGTCAAAAGTGCAAACACACTCTTAAAATCCAAATTTGCAGAACCATTTGTATGTACACTCTGGGGTGCTTTACAAAACTGAACACATCTTCAAACTTTGTGCATTTTCATGATAAATATGACATAAATACTGTTAGCATTTTTACATATTTGTACTAGTATAAAACATAAAACAAGGACTGAGAGAAAAAGCGTGTTGGTGCATGATTGAAATGTGCTTGTCAGTGTGGTTTTACATTTAACTTACCTGCCTGTCTGTGTGACCTCAGAGACATCTGAGAGTCACATGCTCTCGTCCTTTTCCCCATATTGGAAATACGGATGTCACAAATTCTGATAACTGCCGATAAATGCTAAGAAATGTAGTGAAGCTGCTTTTCTGCTCTGAATCTGTGTCAAAGTGAGCTCCATACAGAGTTGGGTTCTATTCCAGAGTTCTCTGTCATGCTCTGACATCATGTCCACGGCAACACACCAATCCAGGAAGTGTCTCAAGAGAAATTCAATTCCAACCACGTTTTTAAAGATTCGATTTAAGATTGGAACTGAAGCCTACTTGTTGAGATGAATTACATGCAACATTTTTGTTTTAATTGTTATGCTTTCCTTTCCATATATTTTTTATCTTTTCAGCCTATCATGCTAATGAACAAATGTTAAACCCAACAGACATCACTTTTATGTCTTTTACTTTTTACAGACTTTCACTTTTATGTTATGGAAAAAGGAATCATTATCTTAGGTTAAATTATGATGCCAGATTGGACTGAGCACAGAGACACCCCTGGAATTGTTTTATGTGTGTCTTTGCTTCTTTCTCAGCACAACTACTGCAAGCTCTAAAAACAAGAGTTAATTTATTCATTTCTAACAAGTTGACAACAGTTGATGTAATGGGTGCTGTTGTATGTTGTATCTAATGGAAAAAATGAGGCTGTGGTAGAAACTCTTCCTGAACATATCCTTTCATAACTTATTTACAGACCTCTTACAACTAAAGTTCTTTTATCTTTCATGACCATTGAAGGTGTTAGGATCTTTCAGACACCAAGCTGCTGGAAAATAAAGCTGTTGACATTAGGCCCCTCTCAGGATATGTGCTGAGCCCACAGCTGGCATCATTAAGTTCACTGATGGAACCTAATCTCAGACTCACTCTGGGATCAACCAGCTACTGAACTGGTGTCAAAGCAACAACCTAGAGCCAGGTGACAGCATTTTCAACCTAACACACATCCTGCAAATTGAGTCCTGCATTTTGATTGGCTGTAGACAAATCAAGAACGTTCCGGTGCCAGTAAAAAACAAAGTAGGAAAAAACGTCACTGCCAAGCTGCCAATCAGTCAGCAGTATTAAAGTAGAGCATGTTTGACTGACAGCTCCAGTAGCTCCACCCATGATGCAAATCCACAAATGACTTAACAGAGTTTCTCTTATTTTGAATGAAACATGGACAAAATGTGTAAAAGAGGAGATGCTGCTACAGGACCAGGAAAAGACTATTGTTAGGTAAGGCCAGTCCAAGACGATTCTCAGTCATTTTTTGTGAACAACATCAGAGGGAATTCTCTGTTCTCGCCGTCTTTGTGTCTATGTTGTAAGACATCTGAAAGCATCAGAGTGGGAGCAGCTCTCAGGAGGGTAGTCCAGTCTGCAGAGAAAATTATCAGGACCACCCTCCCAAGTCTGTGGAAACAGAGTGTTCTCCTTGACTTCTGCACTCACATACAGTATTAGAGTACTGAAGTTTTGTTCTATGTTCTGTTGTTGTTCTGATTGCTGGCACAAAAGTCATTTCACTGCACAGTGTACTGTGTATAAAAGTGAATTTGACTAATAAAACCTGACCTAACAAAACAAGTTATACTGTATTTTTAGACATACATTTCTATGTGATTCTGCTGCAGTGCCCACAAACATTTTGTGTAATAAACTGAAACGTAAATAACTAAACGTAATAACTATTACATTTGCAGACGTTTATAACGTTTGTGGATACAATCATGATATACTGCAAATGTAATAATTTCCCTTGGTCTATTGGTGAAATGTGCCCAAATGTTTTTCAGCTGAGCTTTAGTGATGTGGCAAGAAATTTTTCACTGAGGTAGTCCAGCTGAGGCACTTAGTTATGCAAGAGTGGCACCAGGGCCCTGTACAAGAGGGCCTTGTAAACAGCGTTTTAACAGCATATGAGTAGCCTATATGGGATTGGGAGGGGCTGGGGGTCCTCCAAACTAGCCACAGGAGTTCACAAGCCATTGTACTTTTTGTGCCGGTCCTAAGCCCAGATAAATAGAGAGGGTTGTATCAGGAAGGACATCCGAAGTAAAACCTTTGCCAAATCCAATATGCAAATCACTAACATGACTTTCATACCAGATCGGTCGGAGGTAGAGAGCTGCTAGATATGATATGGGGCGGCAGTAGCTCAGTGGTAGAGCGGCCGTTCTTCAACCGGAAGGTAGTAGGTTCGATTCCCGCTCTCCCCACAGTTCATACTGTCGTTGTGTCCTTGGGCAAGACACTTAACCCACCTTGCCTCGTATGAATGTGTAAGAATGTTGAAGGTGTTGGTCGGAGAGTCCGTAGGCGCGGAATGGCTGCCACGTCTCTGTCAGTCTGCCCCAGGGCAGCTGTGGCTACAGATGTAGCTTACTACCACCAGTGTGTGACTGTGGAGTGAATGAATAATTGATATGTAAAGCGTCCTTGAGCTCTGGAAAGGCGCTATATAAATATAACAATTATTATTATTATTATTATGATGCAGAGAAGGAATGTCGACATTCTGTGTGTCCAGGAGACCAGGTTGAAAGGTAACAAGGCTAGAAGCATTGGAGCAGGGTTTAGGCTTTGTAAATGTCCTGGAGGTAAAGAGGTAAAGGGTCAGATAGGTTGATGAGTCTGAAGCTGGAAATTGAGGGTGTGAAATAAGCTGTTGAAAGTTGTTAGCGCTTATACTCCACAAGTTGTTGTGAACAAGAGGAGAGACTTCAATGGACAAATTGGTGAAAGGAATAGTGGTGATGAGGATGTGATGGGCAGGTTTGGACTTCAGGAAAGGAACCCAGAAGGACAGAGGTTGGTAGAATTTGCTAAAAGTATGGAGATGGCTGTGGTAAACACATACTTTCAGAAGTGGCAGGAACACAGGGTGACTATATCTTAAGTAGACGCTGTAGTCTGAAGATTAGCGATTGCAAAGTAGTGGTAGGAGAGGGTGTAGCTAGTGTAAGGAAGATGAAGAGAGCAAAGACAGAGCAAAAGACAAAGTGGTGGAAGTTGGAAAAGGTTGACTGCTGTGTGGTTTTCTGGAAGAGTTAAGAGTTCTTAAGTTTTAGGTGGTCAGGAGGTGCTTCCAGATGACTGGACTACTACAGCCAAGGTGATAATGGAGACAGATAGAAAGGTGCTAGGTATGTCATCTAGAAGGAGGAAAGATGACAAGGAGACATGGTGGTGGAATGAGGAAGTACAGGAGAGTATCCAGAGGAAGAGGTTAGCTTGGAAGAAGTGGGACAGTGAGAGGACTGAGCAAAGCAGACAGGAATATAGGGAGATGGAGCGGGAGGTTAAGATAGAGGTTGCAAAGGCCAAACAAAAAGCTTATGAGGACAGGAAGGTGAGAGGGATGTGTGTTGGTCGGCGAGGCAAAGGGATAGAGATGGTATGGATGTGCAGCAAGTTAGAGTGATTAAAGTTAGAGATAGAAATGTGTTGACAGGTGACAGGAGGGTGAGGGAAAGATGGAAGGAATACTTTGAGGAACTGATGAATGAGGAAAAAGATAGACAGAGCAGCGTAGTAGGGGCAAATATTGTTGAGCAGAAAGAACCCTTTATTAAAAGATCAAGGTCCGTTACGTTCTGACCGTTATGGCGTAACTGGGGCCCCACCCATGCCCGGGGTTGGGGCTTGTATGCGAGCGCCTGGTGGCCGGATCTTTCCCCCTGGGACCCGGCCGGGCTCAGCCCAAAAGAGCGACATGGGGCCGACCTCTCGTGCTTTTATCATGTAGTTTAATTTAGTTTATTTTTAACCTATTCATATAACATCATAATAAAAACAAACAAAACGGCACAATTTTTTTTAAAGGAGGAGGTTGAAGTAAAACCTATATAACCCTTCCCCCTTCTTATATTTCACACATTGTATTTTTATGTCCAGTCAAAAAACTAGAGAAACATGTACTGTCAAATAAAAATTCCCAATTTATTTTTTACCAAAACAGTTTACTAATTATAACCAAGTAGTACTATCCAAATTATGGCTTCAACTAATTACCAATTTATTTTTCTCTCATCCGTATCCAGTTTGAAACATTAGCAACAATTTTCAGTTGACAACCACTCAATTCATTACCATGTAACTTAACTACTCCTCTTCATGGTACATACAACATTTATAATGTATGTTGTATGTACCATTGTGTGTACAACTCTTTAAATCCTCCCCCAGCCTGTTCCACCGATCCACCCCACAAACTGAAATATACAAACTCCACTTTGTTGTACAAACGTACTGTTTTTATTGTTTATTGAATGTTACCTAGCAGTAGGTTTTGTCTTGCCTTAAACATAGTTATTGCAGTTTTAAATTTAAACTAGTTAATTAATAAAAAAATTAAAAAAACATTTATTTGACATTTATTTGAGTTCTTGTGATTTTAGAAAAAGTCTGTTTGTATGTTCTCTACAACCAACATTATGTCACTCCACTTCTTAGTGCTTTTTTTTAAGTTTAAACAATGGCTGTAGGAAACTTTATGTATTTCCCCAGACCTAATCATAATAATTCAGATATGGCATCACAACTAAAGAAAACATGTACAGTGATTTATAATTCAATCTGTGTTTAGCTTTTCCCAGGATTCAATGCTCTTTGCCAGTTATGTTCTTATATTGTCAATTTGTGGTCTCCAAAAAATTATGATTTACTATTACACCCAAAGATTTTGTTTCAGTAACTCTTTCTATAATTTCACTAACTTGCATAATTTGTGGCTTCTGTATTTCGATTACCAAACAAAATAAACCTTTGTTTTCTCTAAATTTATTTAGGCTAAACCATTGTTTTAAAGGCAGTAGCTCAGTGGGTAGAACGGTCGTCCTTCAACCGGAAGGTAGGCGGTTCGATTCCCGCTCTCCCCACAGTTCATACTGTCGTTGTGTCCTTGGGCAAGACACTTAACCCACCTTGCCTCCAGTGGCTGTAACACTGGTAATTACATTAGAACAATGTAAGTCGCTTTGGATAAAAGCGTCAGCTAAATGAATAAATGTAAATGTAAATGTAAAGGTACTATGCATAACTTTCAGAAAAAAACTAACAGTTACTGACACCAGTGGCCGTTAGGAAAACTGCAGTCATTGTCCTGCTCGCTGTTAGTGGCGTGCACTCGTACGTGCACGACTGGGTATCCAAAGCAACAGTCAGCAAGCTAAAGCTGTTCACAGGACTTCAACATTTACAGTTACACTTCTGCAAGTTTATTGTTTGACAAACTTTATTGAGAGTAATCTATGTTTGACTCTCGAGTGCTGCCACAACATTAAAAGAGAACTCCTGAGACATGGGAGAGAAGAGGGCGACTAATGTTTGACAATGGCATATTTTATAAAACGCTGTTCAACACAATACGGCAGTTAGAGCTAACGCTAACGTTGTACGATAAATTATCAACTGCATGTACCGTTTGTCTCAAATAGCTATTGTTAGCTGAGCAGCTACATCAACAACTCACGTAGCTTTCACAGAGGCCCGCAGTCTCAGCAGGATAACGGCTAAAGTTTGTGAACTTATATCAGACATGTTACTATTACTGTTATTTTGTCTTGTCTTTGCACAAATGTTGGAGGACTTCATTTTTGTTTGATCAACTAAAGTCTAAACAGCTGTACTGTTCCTGAACCACCTTGTGTAATACATCAGTGACAAGCTCCACAGTAAAACTCATGTAGAGAAGAGAAGAGAGAAAAGAATATGTTTTACTTGTTTCTATGAACCATAACTGTACTAAATTAGGTTGAGACAATATAAATGTAACCTCACGCAGTCATACATATATCTACAGAAATTATCACACACTCGCATAAACCTCTGTAATCTAAACAATGCTTGTTGTTCCATTTTCAGGCACAGTTACAGCTGCTGTCGCAGCAGGAGAAGGATGATGTTCTTCAGATGTTTGTAACTTATCTGCCAGGGGGTTTTACTGGAAGTGATGGAGAACAGACGGAGCCACACCAGGACCAGCCGAACCAAACAGGGTCTCAGACCACCACATGGTGTGTTTTTTTATTACACGGTTTATATACACTCACCTAAAGGATTATTAGGAATACCATACACCATACTGTGTTTGACCCCCTTCGCCTTCAGAACTGCCTTAATTCTACGTGGCATTGATTCAACAAGGTGCTGAAAGCATTCTTTAGAAATGTTGGCCCATATTAATAGGATAGTATCTTGCAGTTGATGGAGATTACGCCACCATCACCAGCTTGCACAGTGGTAACAAGGCATGATGGATCCATTTTCCTACCATCTGAAAGTCTCAACAGAAATCAAGACTCATCAGACCAGGCAACATTTTTCTAGTATTCAACTGTCCAATTTTGGTGAGCTCGTGCAAATTGTAGCCTCTTTTTCCTATTTGTAGTGGAGATGAGTGGTACCAAGGTGGGGTCTTCTGCTGTTGTAGCCCATCCGCCTCAAGGTTGTGCGTGTTGTGGCTTCACAAATGCTTTGCTGCATACCTCGGTTGTAACAAGTTGCTCTTCTATCAGCTTGAATCAGTGGACCCATTCTCCTCTGACCTCTAGCATCAACAAGGCATTTTCGCCCAAAGGACTGCCGCATACTGGATGTTTTCCCTTTTCACCCCATTCTTTGTAAACCCTAGAAATGGTTGTGCGTGAAAATCCCAGTAACTGAGCAGATTGTGAAATACTCAGACCGGCCCGTCTGGCACCAACAACCATGCCACGCTCAAAATTGCTTAAATCTCCTTTCTTTCCCATTATGACATTCAGTTTGGAGTTCAGGAGATTGTCTTGACCAGGACCACACCCCTAAATGCACTGAAGCAACTGCCATGTGATTAGTTGATTAGATTCTTGCATTAATTAGAAATTGAAAATGAACAGATGTTCCTCATAATCCTTCAGGTGAGTGTAGATACATACAGTAATTATAGATTCTTTCCTTCACATATTTATAATAAAGAAGTATTGCATTGATCCACGGTCTCTTTTTGTTGCTGCCCTTAGTTTTTGTGGCCGAGTCATGTCCTAGAGAGAGATAGAGACAGAAAGCAAGAGAAAGAATTAGTGTTGGTGTCATTTTGACAGTAATAACATTAATTTCATTACTTATTTATGGCATATATTACACAGACATACAGATGGTGTTTGAGAGGTAACACACATGTCTACAGTGGTGTAGATAAGTCCACCTAAAAGTTCTGATTTAAAGCTAATAATTAACAAAGACTTTTCCACTGCTGCATGAGACCTAAACATAATGGTTCTTGTGATAGTGACTGACACAGCTGTCCTCTGTGGAGTTGTGTTTGTGCCAGTTCAGCTGTAGGTAGGAGCACAACTCCAGGGAGAAGACCAAGGGCCCAGGGGTCACCTGTCCTCTTGCGAGTCCCCCTGGAGACTTTAGACGATTCCCCAAAAATTCTGCTCTGCAGCCGAGGGATGTAGCTGTAGTCTTTGGCCACCTTTACTGTGTGGACACGTTAGTCAGAGCTTCCCACATCCAGAGGAGCCTGCTGGCATTTGCAGAGGTCCCGCTTGTGCTCGCTGCTGACGTGGTGCAGTACACTTCATCACCATACCCTACAATATATTGAATTTAGTCTAAGTGCTATCGTATGTCATACTTTGGATCACACACAGTAAATATAAGGAGACAACCAATGCCAGAAATGTGGCAGAGTTAGCATTAGATGGGCTGTGATAACAATTACATCCTATATTACATTCTGGCTACATACAACGGAAGTCAAGAAGAAAAGAATCCCTGGCAAAGTGTAACCCCAAAATGCCACAGAGTTAGCATTAGCTGCTTTGTAAAGACATTTGAAAAAATAATTTGAAAAGCAAAGACAGCTAATGTATCAGACTCATAAGCCTCTGAAGTCAGGGTCATAATTCACTCTTAGCTGATTGTTATTTAGCATTAGACAACTGAAATCAAAACACCACAATATATTATATATGGTCTGTAATGATGTCTTACCTATTCAATAAATAAAGCAAGCTCAGGATCTGTTTTTATGTACGCAGTAGATCGCAGCTCTCTCCATTCTGCCTTCCCCAGACGTCAGTCGGTCACACTCCTGTTGTCCTCTGTGGGCTTCGCTCAATAAAGCATTATTTGTTTTCTTTTTTTTTCTCGAGGAGTCAGTGTCGATGTCTGGGCTGTGCTAGAGGCCGGTTGTTTTTTGTTGCTCGCAGAGTCCATCTCAATTTAAACGCTTGCTAATCTCGCTGGCTGTCATGGCGGCTACACTGGGAAGTCAGAGCTGTACACAGGAGCACGCACCACGTCACATCCACGTCATTGGGAAATCAACCCGGCCATTGAGACAACAGTTTTGAACAGTATAGGTCTCAGTCGTCAACTCAGTTGATACTTACTCCAAATATTTCTTGAGGTTTTTCTCCTGAACAAAGAACATTGATATCATCCGCAAATAACACAAATAAAAAAATATATATATTGTATATCAAAAGCCTTTTTTAAATCAATAAAAAACCCTATAGCATACTTCCGTTCATACAGCTAGTCATTTCTTCTGTTAAATAAACTAACAGAGAAGTATTTGTTGTCCATTACTGTTAAAAAGTGAAGAAAACTTTCATGCTCAATGATAGATAAAGGCATATTGCAGTGTATAATTATAGTCACTATTGAGTGTGTAATGGCTCTCTGCTGGGGATGGTTGCCGCTGTAGTGTGGTATCTTTGATTCATTGAATTGGGAGATTGGAGGCTCATGTGGCCTTGGTGTGGAGGTATTCTTTATCCCTAAACAGAGGGAAGAGAAAATAAATGGGCATGGCATATTTTATTTTTTCATTGCATAGTTTAAATTGTATCATTACATCCAAAGGTGTAAAAAGTGTTTGAATCAACACATTGTGTTTCATTTAACAGGTACATATACTAGGTGAATCTGTTGGCTTGCTGTAGGGAAAGTGACATGTTTAGTGTAGTCTGTGACTTGTTTGAGAGGGGGCAGGATGAGTGTGCTTACTAAAAAACATTAAAGAGTCATGCTGTTAGTTAAATATCTTGTTTAGTTTGGCTTCCTCAGAAATTTTATTATGATACCATGATGATAACAAACTTATAAAAATTAAAGTTACATTATTAATATTACTTTTAACATTCAAGTCAACCCTAGGATACCACACTCTATTGCTAGTATATTACTAGACAGTACAAAGGGATGCATGCAGGTAAAAAAAAGTGGAATATGGCATTTAACATAGTTTAACCCAATTTTTACTTTACCATTTTTTTTTTCAGAAATTAATTATTTATCTCTGTACTCTTTGGATGTAAGGGATGATTTAGCTCATAAAAATCAATGATCCAAGGCACTCAAATATTATTGCTGCACACCCACATGTTGCAGCTAATGAGCCTTCGTCAGGGTGTGAGCAACACAATCTGAGTTCTCTTGAGTAGCAATTAATTACTCATACAGCAATCATCTGGTCACGCTGAACAGGACAAGCAGGAGAGTGAAAATGTACATAATACAAAGAGAATGTATCTCACCCAATATAGAATGAACTAGAACAAGAATTAATAATAGTATATGTATATACATATATATATATGTGTGTATATACGTATGTATATATATATATATATATATATATATATATATACTAATATATATATAACATGAGGGTGGTCTATTGTAATTTCTACTCCTGACCAGTTGGTAAACACTGTATTATTACAGTAACTGTAATAAAACCATTTGCAATAGTGCGTCTACAGACAAGGGAACATAAGTTAAGTGTAAATACCTGAGCAGAAGAATCAAAATAACTTTTTCTATGAGCCAGCGTGTGTGAGGGAGGGACGTAGGAGCAGCTCCTTGATTGACAGATGATGTCACCACAGCTCGCCTGTGATTGGTCCATGTAGTGTGTTAACTTCAAATTGCCGAAGCTCCAAGAGGAGGGACTTATGATAATTATATCAGTGTACCTACTTTAGAGCATAGAATCAAGCCAGAAGGTCAGTTTGAATAATTTTAAACATTGGTCACAATTTTTCTGATTAAGAAATGTTACAAACTCTTGCTTTAAGTCAGCCTAATAACATCAATATTATCCTTCCCCGCAACTGAGTTAATGATGATGATTACTGATTACTGTTAATTATTTCTTGTTACTGAAAAAAATGCCATTTATTCATAATGCCGTTATTCACATCACTGCCCAGATCTACTGAAATCTTTGTGGAAATGTAGAGGAGCATTCACTTAAGAATTTTTATTATATTTGTTATGATATAGTGTCACTAATTCATGTGCAAATCCACACGTATGCTTCAGAGTTTATTAGCACTGCTCCAGAAAACACAAAGATTAAAAATAGTTCTTTGGGCCTTTTATACAGGTCTAGCAGAATACGACTGAGGGTATTTGTGTGAACCGCTTTGATCACGTCGCAGATCATTATTTGTTTTTTTGCTGTTGTGTTAAACGGCTCTTAAGACCTCTGTAACGACTGCATGACGTCATCCCCCGAGCTCTGACTGAAATCTGATTTGGCCATTGTCCTGTTCTATATGGAGCAATGCATTTTCTTTCTAACCAGATATGAGAATTGTTACAGACGTATAATCTAGACCATGGACCTGGGTGAACTCAGTGAACGATCACTTAGTGCTGTTAGTGCACAGTCTCTCACAGAGGGAGAAGGGCTCGTCCGTCTCTACAGAGTGGTCTCAGCTCTCATGTGCTGTGGTGCAGTCCAACCCTCTCTGCACCGTCATGATGAATGACTGCATATACTTTGCATCTGTGCCAAGTCCTTCCCCCGTAACACAAAGCAGAAAGTCTGATTAAGATCTGGCCCAACTGCAGATGTGGCGTCAAAAATGTGTAACTGATCACCTCCGAGGAAAGAACTTGGCCCACTCTGAGAGGTGACTTCTGAAGAATTACCTTTTTTTGCGGTTTTGCTCTCTCCAACACTCGAGTCTTCTGGCAGGACTCAAGAAAATTCCCTGCCGGGCTCAAATTATGTTCCTTTCATCTTCGAAAGCTTGTGTGATTAGCAGCAGGGCAGAGCAGCAGCCAAAGGTAGCACTGGAAGGGAAAAGTCTCTGATTTTACCCTGAGAGAAAGCTCCAATACAATCTAAAAACCATTGAACTCGAAGATAAGAGATAATATATTCATCTCATAGCCGAGCAAAAGTATGAAGTGGTTTCAGTTCAACTTGCAGAAGGAAATGCCTCTACATATTTAAGTAATACTTTATGAAACCTTTGACAGGATTCATGTACATAACACCAAATCTGTTATTTGTTTATTTGACTTCTACCAACCCTTCTAAGACCTTACTCAGACTTCCTTATTCTGTTGTCTGATCACTTTACAGTTCTCACCACACAATTGTCATCTGTGGCCGTATCTTGTCAGTGACTGTTTGTATGTGGCCAGAGCAAATGTGTTCAAAGCAAGCCTCTCTAATGGAATCCCTTAAAATGTCAGAGAGTAAGGGCGCCTCCATACAGCGATATACAGCGATATACCTCCGTCCACCAGAGGGCAGGCTCCAAAAGTGGGGCGGCAGTAGCTCAGTGGGTAGAGCGGCCATCCTTCGACCGGCGGGTGGGCGGTTCAAGCCCTGCTCGAAACATCCCAAAACATCATAACATCCTGCTCTCCCCCACATACTGTCGTTGTGTCCTTGAGCAAGACACTTAACCCACTGTGCCTCCTCCCTCCCAATACACACATTGGGGGGTCAGGACTCCCCTGCAAAAGAGATTTGTAATCTCATTGGGACTTTCCTGGTTAAATAAAGGTTGAAAATATAAGGAGAAACCCAATGGCGACTTTACAATTGTAAAAATCACGTTTACAGCCTGGTACAAAAGATGGCTCTGGTCTCTAGAGCTAAGTTTTTACTACATGACAACTCTGGGTGGGTGAATTTTTGATTAATATGTTTATGCTATCTGAAAACTATTGTATTACTATGCAGTAAAAGCGGAAAAGCCTGGATGTAACCGCCATTTTATTGCCCTGTCATAATGACAATATCGGTAAATAGGGGACCAATGGGTGGAAAACGTCCATATATTATACAGTCATTGGTTCAAAGATGAAGAAACCCCATTGTCAGTCTGTAGTGTGAACAAAGCTTTGGCCCATTGCACAGGTTTAGAATTAAAAGAGTAGACATAATAGAGTCAATAGGTGAGACCAAATGTTAGTGTAAACAGAAATGTCAAGAGCAGAGACTGTGATAGCTCAATACATGCGTTTACTGAGTTTATGTGACGTAATGCATGCTCAAACTGATCCATCACTTGCTGAGCTGACACCTGATGTTGGTTTGTGCAAGTCCAGAACTAGTCTTTTCATTTATTTTTATAACATGCAAAAAATATTTGCGTTTCACCCGAGCCCACTAATAGGCAAGGCAAGGCAAGGCAATTTTATTTATATAGCACAATTCATACACTGGGTAACTCAAAGTGCTTTACATGAATAAAAGACAATTTACAAGATTTATATTAAGAAACATAAGAAAAAAAAATTTAAACTTTTTAAAAAGAAGAGTGCAGATAAAAGAAAAAACAAACACTTTAGGTTGTAGTGTAGGCGGAGCTAAAGAGGAAGGTTTTTAACCTCCCCTTGAACATTGTTAAAGTTGAGGCTTGTTTTACTTCATCTGGGAGGCTGTTCCAGGTTTTTGCTGCATGAAACTTAAACGCTGCTTCACCCTGTTTAGTTCTAACTCTGGACACGAGCAGAAGGCCTGTCCCAGATGTTCTCAGAGTCCGAGGAGGTTCATAAGTAACTAGCATGTTTAAGATGTATTCTGTGCTAAACCATTTAGAGACTTGTAAACCAGCAGTGCTGTTTTAAAGTCTATTCTCTGAGCAACAGGAAGCCAGTGCAGAGATTTTAAAACTGGACTGATGTGGTTGTACTTCCTGGTTTTGGTTAGAACCCGAGCAGCCGCGTTCTGAATAAGCTGCAGCTGTCTTAACCCTTCGTTTTGAGAGACCAGTGAGCAGGCCGTTACAGTAATCTAACCTGCTGGAGATAAAAGCATGGATAAGTTTCTCTAAGTCTGGTTGAGACATCATCCCTTTGACTCTGGAAATGTTTTTAAGGTGATAAAATGCAGATGATGTAATTGACTTAATGTGACTGTGGAAATTCAAGTCTGAGTCCATGATGACCCCTAGATTTCTAACCTGGTTTTTACATTTTATAGAAAGAGACGAGAGATGACTGCTGACACTTTCTCTTTGTTTCTGTGGCCCAAAGATGATTAGTTCAGTCTTGTTTCTGTTCAGTTGGAGAAAATTATTTTGCATCCACATGTCAATCTGTTCGATGCAGTGACACAGTGAATGGATCAGTTCATTTTCACCTGCTGTGAGTGAAATGTAAATCTGAGTGTCATCTGCATAATTATGGTATGATACGTCACAGCTGCGTATCAACTGGCCTAAAGGAAGCATGTAGAGATTGAATAATAGACTTCCATTTTGGCCCCCGGAGGGAAAAAGTTTGGGCATCCCTGTTTACGCTAAGCTAAATCATTTTAACACACATTTAAAAGGTACTATGTGTAGCTTTTAGGCAAAAAAAAAAGCTTGCTGTGTGTTCCTTTTGGACACATTTATGAACCCACCTCAACGGGATCAATCAAATATACACTACTTCTGTTGTAATAATGTAGGAGATCGACTGTTTACGCTATGATTATGCCCATTGGGGTGTACGTAGTAGAAATACAACCCATAAGACATTGATAAGCCAGTTCATAAAACATTATGAACTGGAGTATTTGCGCTCAGTTGTTTTACTTTACGGCAGTCATTACTAATAAGTAAATATGTTTTACTGTAACAATAAACAATAAATTTGTACTTTTTCTTACCTCTGTAAACAATGTGCATCTGCGTGTGGTGCTATCTCTGCCGGTTATTGACACGTAAGTACGAGTCTGCGCAGTGAAAACGAGTAAGCAGGATGCAACTGCCACTAACAACCTGAAGTGTCCTCCGTAATGCACCTTTAATGTTAATTTTGTTGACAAATAATTTTTGTCAATGACATATTTTTACGTCCAAAAACGTAAAAAAGGAAATAAATGTATCAAGGCTTTCGTCAACAAATAAAAACTAAAAACAAACACAGACAGAGCCGGAGGCGGCCGAAGTGATGTCATACACAAACATTTGTGAGCCGTGGAAAGATATATATATATATATATATATATATATATATATATATATATATATATATATATATATATATATATATTATATATTGTATATTGTATATATTGTAATATAATGCAATCTAATTTTGGGTGCACATGGCAGAGTGGTTAGCACTCCTGCCTCACAACAAGAAGGTCATGAGCTCAAACATTCTCGGCTGACTCTGGTCTTTCTGTGAGGAGTCTGTATGTCCTCCACGTGTTACCCTGGGTTCTCTCCGGGTACTCCGGCTTCCTCCCACCGTCCAAAGACATGCATGTACAGGTTAATTGGCACCTCTAAAGTGTCCCTAGTGAATGAATGTGAGAGTGAATGGTTGTTTGTCACTGTCTGTCTCTAAATGTTAGCCCTGCGACTAACTGGCCACTGTCCAGGGTGAACCCCGCCTCAGGCACAAAGCTGCTGGGATAGGCTCCAGTCACTTGCGACCCCCAACTGAGCGGTAGAAAATGAATGAAAAATGTTAACACTTGGGAGGAAAAGAAGGACACATATTTGACACCATGGCAAACAACCGTGCGGTTACCGGAAAGAGCACAACAAACTTGAAGCAACATTTGCAGGCAGCCATCCCGACATTTATTCAAAGGTAGACTAAAGTGTGTTAAGACTTTGGTAATGTGCTAGTGCACATTTGTCAAAAACATGACAAAAAAACATTATCCTTTATATTTTAGCTATTTAAATCTATTGTAGATTGTTAAAGTTTGAGCTAAGTGGACTCCAAATGCAGAGGCAGAGCCAGGAATAAAGTTCAACAGTTTATTGGAAAACAAAAACTCGAGCAGGCAGAGGAGGTAGGCAGCTGGCTGGCAGGAGGGCACAATGTGCGAGACACGAGGCGGTTCAAGGCAGATGGCGAGAACAGCAAGTAGGTATAAGTTGGTCCAAAAATATTCCAAAACATAGCAGAGGTATGGAGACAAGACGCACGAGCAACTCTACCGAACAGGACAGAATCTCTGACAGCGTGGAGGTGAGTAGAGAAGGCTTATATCCAGGGCAACATAAGTCCTGTCTGCAGTCCTGAGAGAAAACCAGCCACGCCCTCTGCCACACTGCTGAAAAAAAAAGAAAACGGAAATAGGAAAAGGAAGGGGGGAACACAACCCAAAACACAAACCTCACATAGATATAGTAAAAACTAGACTAAATTGTTATGATACAGTCAACTAATAAGGATGAGATTAAGATTAAGACTAAATTGCATTTTAGTCAGGAGACTTAGACAAAAACTAAATTAAAATTTGATTTTTTTACACTGGTTCAGTGTGACACCAGACAGTCAGGACTCACTGCAGTCTCACTGTATTTTGGTTTTTGCTTCAGTTCAAAATACTGCTTATCTAATTGAAAATATTTGTGTATTTAAAATATATAAGAAGTATAAAAGAAAAGGTTAAAGCAAAAACATCTGCACTCAGTTTTCAAGGTGAAGACGTTTTGTCTTTAATTCCAACAGACTTTATCAATTCTGAGATCAACTGGTAATAGAGCTGAGCTTATATCTCTAGAGGGAGGGGGTTGACCTGAAACTAAACCTGATGAACCAGCCTGTTCTGGTCTCATAGTCGTTGGCTCTGATAGGACAGTGTGACTCCTGATGTGAGAGTCGTTAAGGCTCAGGAGAGTCATTAGTGTCACTGTTCCATCCAGGTGTTGATGTTGTTCTAGGGTGAAGCTCTTTTGTTTTAGGTTTCAAAACACTGTTATAAATACTAGGCAACATGAATCTGAGGCCACCTTCTCTGTTCAAAGGGGGCTTTTTCATAAAAAAAAAAAAAGGCTTCCTTCACACCTCTCTCAAACCACGGTGTTGTTACGTTTGGAACCAGTTTTTGACACAGAGTGTTCCCTGGTTTAAAGTGGACTGGAATGTTGTGTTTGTAGAAAAAACTTTTTTTGTTTTTCTTTGTTTTTGAAAACGGAGTCCAGATGCTTTTGCTTTAACCTTCTCTTCAAGATGACCTGGATAACCGAGAACCTTCACAGATATAAGAGGTATAGATATGCAGTACACTGTATATGAGGGGAATATGGAAGAAGATAAAGATTATGCAGACATCCTCCAGATGGTATGTGTGAAAAAGGCTGTAGAGAGTTATGGGAAAAGTACCAACAACAACAGGGTTGAGACTACACACAGAAAGGCTGCTGGCACCGGAACCTTTTAAAATGAAGGAATAACAGAAATTAGAGTTACTTTTGTTGAAGGCTGATACACATCAGTGCCATGCTGCATTGGTTTTTGAGAGCCTACTTATCAAAACAATTTAGAGTTGGCATAAAATCCTCCAGTATGCTCTGTCTGTCAGTCCCCTTTCATTTCCTTCTTTGATTTGTCTCCAGGCCCTTTCTTCTCTCCACTGATCGTCTCACCTCTGTCTGCTCCTTAAGTATCAGAATTCCTCATTAATCCCTAAAATTTTTTCTTGTATCCATCACAGTTCTATTGTGGAGCATGTTGGCTTCAGATGATCCAACTAGAGCAGAAATTGTTTTGTATTTTCAGTCTTTGATCTACTTTTTATTGTCTCTCAATCATTCAGATACTTTATTCTATTTGTTCTTGATGGCGCTTCTTACTATTTTCACAAAGTGTATTAACATTTGACACATTGCCAAGTAAAAATCAAATACAGTCTTGATGTTTTTTTTATCTTCAAAAGTGGAGACAGCCAATTGAGAATCACAGTTGTATTGTGAATAATATAGAATTTATGATCTTATGTGTGCTACTACATGTGGTTGTTTTATAATTCACCTCTAAAGCAAGTCAAATGGCCTGGCCTTAAAGTAAAAAATTTGATTGTTATTGTCTTTGATGTGGCTGATGTGTGAAGGGGTTTTAGGGAACACCATATGCTTTGTATTAAGTGTTTTGTCAACTTATCTGACAGTGGGGAATGGGAGAAAGTGTGGAAGCTATGATTAGTCAGTCAGGTTAAGAGTTAGCACAAAACATAATTTGCTCTATAAACTCAGTCAAACTGCTTTGGAGACTTTTATTAGGACAGGGGCACAATAATATAGGAGACACAAAAAAAAATGTATGCACAAACTCAACAGAAGGACAGAAGAAGGACAGGGCCAGACTGATTACATTAGACATTGAGTGTTTCCTGCCAACTCTGGTGTAAACAATGTTCACCACTGCATGTCAACATCTGTCAATTCAGCTGTTTATACTATTATGGAGTTATATACAATGGAGTCGGACTGGATTAGTATGCAGTAAACTTTAAGAACATGAAATATAATAATAATAATAATTATTATTATAATTATAATAATAATAATATTATTACTATTATTATTATTATTATTATTATTATTGTTGTTGTTGTTATTAATATTAATATTATTATTAATAATAATAATAATATTTGATTATTATTATTTTATTTGGTAGGGACAGTGCATGTTAATGGACATACATAAAACGTCAGATCTTCTTCTTCTTCTTCTTTCGTGTGTCGTCATCAAATGTCCAGCTCAGTAGAACTCAGCCACGTTCTCATCTCAGGTCCCACGTCGAAGAGGCCGGCCTCCGAAGGTGGTTTATACAGTGGACAGGTGGTGATTATGTGCTCAGCGGTCTGCTCTGGCTCCCCACACTCACACACTGCTCTGTCCTCCAGGCCCCACTTCCTCATCGATGCTTTGTAACGTCCCACCCCAGTTCGCAGGCGGTTTAGCAGAGTCCATTGCCGACGTGGCAGATCCTCTCCTTCAAGACCGCCTCCAGGGTCAAAGATGTAACGGTGGATTCGTGAGGGTCCTGCTGACTCCCACTCCTGCTTCCAAGCTGCCGCGAGCCATGCCTCTGTAGACAGGTCCTCAGGGATGGACCTGAGCAGGTCTTGTGCCGCCTTGTTGTACGGGTGGCGGGACTTCAGTCTATGAGGAGGCAGTGCTGTTGTGGTGGTATTGTGCAGGATATGCCAGTTGCATCTTTGGGCTTTCCTTGCAAGAGCGAGGTAGCAGCCTCTCGTCGGAGGCCGGCTGGGGCAATTCCTGCTAGTGTTGGCAGATGGTAGACAGGGTAGAATTCAGGCAGCCAGTTATAGTCCGAAGGGCGGTGTTTATGGCAGTGTCGACTTTCCTGGCGTGTGGGCTTCTGCACCAGGCTGGGGCACAGTATTCAGCTGTGGAGAAGACGAGCTACTGTTGATATTCAAGCACCTTGGCAGTTGCACCCCAGCTAGTACCAGCGAGACGTCGAATTATTGCCACCCTTGATGACACTTTGGCCGTCACTTCTTCAAGGTGTTGTTTGAATGTTAGAGATCTATCCAGGCGTACGCCAAGGTACCGTGGGGCTTGCTGGAACTCAAGACGCTTGTTATTAACGAATATGTCCAGTTCCCGTCTGGCCTCACTGTTGTTCAGGTGGTAAGCTGCTACAACTGTCTTGCCGATGCTGAGCTGTAAACGCCACTCACGCAGGTAGGCTGCCAAGATGTCCATGTCCTGGTTTAAGCTGGCCTGTATCTGCTCCCATGTTTGTTGTCTCATCATAATGGCCAGGTCGTCAGCGTAACCATATTTCCGGGATGTTGTTTCCGTAAGTCATGGATGTAGATATTGAATAACATCGGTGCAAGGACAGATCCCTGCGGAACACCATTCCTCAGCCTTCTAAGTCTGCTGCATTGACCGTCACTTGTCTTTAAGGTGAAGCTGCGGTTCGTCACCATCTCAATGATGAACTTCACCATGTGCCGGTCGGGAATGATCTTTAGTAGCTTTAGGTGGAGTCCGCGGTGCCAAACGGTATCGTAAGCGGCTGTAAGATCAAGCAGCACTACTCCAGCCTTCTGTTTTTCCTGAAAGCTGTCCTCAATGTCTTGGGTGAGCAGTGTCACCTGGTCAACCGTTGACCGACCGCGCCGGAAGCCAGCTTGTTCCCGTGGGAGTTGAGGGTCCACTATTGGCTCGATACGATTATAGATCAGCCTCTCCAGGGTTTTGAATGGAACACAGAGCAGTGAGATGGGTCGGTAGGATTTGGGGTCTTCCGCAGGCTTGTTTGGTTTTGGAAGGGCTATAACAGCAGCGCGGCGCCATATCTTTGGGAGCTTGGACCTCCGAAGGCATGTCGAGTAGAATGAGCAGAGCCATACAGATGTTCTTACACTCTGGTGAGTCACAAACTCAGGGTGGATGTAATCATGGCCTGGTGCTTTCCCTTGTTTGGTCTTACTCAAGGCAGTCTGGAGTTCAGCTGTTGTAAATTCCTGACAAGTTGGCGTCCACACTAGCTGCTCTATACAGGAAGTCACCTGGTGTGATATTGTGCGGGCAAAGTTCTTATCAGCATCAGGAAACAGCTGTTCTTAAGGAGCTGGGATGCGATGGCATTTGCTGTTATTGGGCACCGGGAGGTCGATGGTGTTCTACCTGTCAGCTGGTTTATTGTCCGCCACGCCTTACGGCTGGAGTGGGTGAAGTCAATTGACTGAACTACTTCTATCCACCTTGACCTACGGGTGGCATCTAGCTTCTGCAGAAGTACCGTTGCAGATTCTTCAACTTCCTCCCTGGAGCTTGCCTGCTGGTGGACATGCAGGAGGTGGCTGCATTCTCCATCCCAGCCCGGGATGTAATTTGTGTTAAAGCCACGGGGGATGGTTTTCCTTGCTGCCCCAAGGAGTACTCAAACGTCAGATCATGAATGTAAACATTCCAGATTATAGCCTTAGGCTAGTTTCCATCCATGTGTAAGTGGAAATACATGAAGGTGCCTTAGAAGGTCGAGCTCATTACAGTTAACATCATCACTGATGAAAAAAACGATACTCTATCAGAGAGTCATTTAGATGCATTACTAAAGATGGGCAAACTCCCATGAACCCTCTAGCACTCTACTTGTCTAGTGTTCTATGACAAAAAAACATATTGATACTCCTGGAAGTTTGACTATCGGCCAATTCCTCTCTCCAGTACCCTGGCGAAGACTTTCCTGGTCAGGATGAGTATGATCCCCCTGTAAATGGAACACATTCTCCAGGCACCCTTCTTAAAAAGACAGACCAGCGTACTTCATGATCTGGTTAAAGTGCTGCTGGAGGTGGGAGTTGACGACTTCTCTGACAGGAGACTCTAAACGTTCCTAACCTAACAAAGGTTCACAGGTTGTTTGGATTTTCCCAGTCTGTCCAGCTTCCTCCTTTGCCGTTGGATCCGAATCACCACCAGGTTCCATAAAGCATTGTTTTCCTCTTAGCAGTCATCCAGGTCATCTTGAAGAAAAGGATAAAGCAGAGGAAAGTGGACTAAGTTTTCAAGGTGAAGACGTTTTGTCTCTTATCCCAAGGATCCCATACCAAGGATAAAGCAAATCCCTACAGTAGACCTCATTACAGCGACATAAGAAACAACAAATTGTCTGGAAATGAAGCAGTGGAACTGAGACTCAATGTCACAGCTGCGCTGGCTAGTGCCAAACCACCCTCCTTCAATGTCACCTCGGAGCAAAGCAACATTACTTATTTCCAGTTCAGAGGTAACTTCTACAGACAAAAAAAACGGCTGTGCCATGGGATCACCTGTCTCCCTGATTGTGTCTAACCTGTACATGGAGGAAGTGGAGAACAGAGCTCTGGTCTCTTTCCCAGGTGCAGTGCCCAGTCACTGGTTCAGATATGTTAATGACATGAGGGTCAAAATCAGAACCTAGGAAGTAGAAGCCTTCACAGAACACATCAACGCAGTGGACAAGAACATCAAGTTCACCTGTGAAGATGCCATAGACAACCGCCTGACTTTCTTAGACTGTGCAGTGGCTATTTGTGAGGACAGGACTCTCCAAGTAGAGGTTTATAGGAAGCCAACACACACGGATCAATATTTGCTGTTTGATTCCCACCACCCTCTGCAGCACAAGCTGGGAGTCATCAGGACTCTTCAGCACAGAGCACAAGAGGTGCCCACAACCTCAGAAGGTAAACGAAAGGTGCTTTAACAGAAAGAAGAACAACACATCCGTAAAGCCATGGGCGACTGTGGATACCCCAAATGGACTTTCAACAAAACCAAGAGGACACAAAAACCAAACAGACAGGAAACAGAGACAAAAGGGAAGGGTGTAGTTATCGCTTATGTGTCTGGTTTATCTGAAAATCTTAAAAGGATTTTCTACAAACACAACATTCCAGTCCACTTTAAACCTGGGAGCAAGCTGCGTTAAAAACTGGTCCATCCTAAAGACAAGATCCCCACGCACAAACAGAGTAATGTAGTTTATGCAGTTCAGTATAGAGTGCAGTGACAGTTATGTCGGAGAAACAAAACAACAGCTTCACAAGAGGATGTATCAGCACAGAAGAGCCAATCCTGGAGGACCTGAGTCTGAAGTCCACCGTCACATCATTTGAGGACATCAATGTCCTTTTGCAGCAGAAGTAACAGAGAGTAACATGCAACGCTCGTGAGATGCTTTCAGGTGTAAATTGGGGGTTAGTTTCAGGTCAAACTTCTCACTCTAGAGATATAAGATCAGCTCTCTTACCAGTTGATCTCAGAATTAAGAGTTCAGACCTGAGCCCAGCTCCTGTCTGAACTCCTAAAAGGTATTACTTGTTGAATAATGTTATTTCTGCCAAATAGTGCAGCATAGTAACAAATTGCACAATCTAATTGCTAAAGCTAACTGCTAGATTTACTGATCAGCTTGTATTTAACAATAGTAAATAAAATATTATATTATTAAGCAAACATCATCAAAAAAGGAATTGAATGTGCTTCAACTTACCGTGTGATTTATCAAATGCTTTGGATTGACAATAATATTCCTTGAGACGGTTAAACGACGCCAGAACTTCTCTGTACGTGTCCTCTTTGAAAATACTGAAGACTAACAGTGTTACTGTAATTTTACAGCCGATAAACTGGTAATTCAAAATTCACTCCCAGAATGCAACACAATTTACAGTACTTACAGTATTTTGGGGAAAATGCCAAAAATTCCTTAATGTTTTTCAGAATGCATTTCTATTTTCAGTAAGTTACTGTTTTTAATTGGAAACAGTAGCTACTGTCAAAATTTCGTCGTTTTTTTAACAACAATTTCTTACAGTGTAGCATTGCTGACTGAAAATGTTGCAAAGAAAATGTTGTGATTGTGATTTAATACATGCACTGTAGGTCATGTAAAAACAGATTGGAAAAGCACAGTGGGCTAAGTAGAATCTGAAGAACATGAAACAAAAAGCTAAAAAGGGTGGTTAGTTTAAAATACAACTAAGACTATGAGAAACCTAAATATATACTGTATATGATCTACTTGCACACATGGTAAACATTTCTGAGTGGCCTGAGTCCATGTTGAAGATTGGCACAGAGTCCTCACTTGAAGCCACTCAACATTGTCCAGATGCAGCGCACATTTATTTGGCAGCAGCTCAGCAATCAAAGGATCAACAGTTTAAGATGCATCCGCAGTGTCTGCGATGTCCTTGTGCCAGACTCCACATCCTCTCTGATACAAAAGGCACCTCAAAAATCACAGTTCCTCTTACAACAACAGATCAAAAACAAACATTACACCTGTAACAGTTTTGGTAAAAAGCCGTGACAGCATTACGACTATATTAATCGATTCTTTTGATACCTTTTTTTTTGGGTGCAAATTGTCTGAATGTGTCCAAAACGCAGACCATAAATAATGTCCAAACAATACTAACTGGGAAAACATGTCGGATCATTGTTCTTTAGGCTAATCAGATGTGAGTTGTTTAAAACCACATCAAGACGTTCTCCCAAAAGCATTTGTCTCAATTCTAAAGAACTGCAGTGTTTTAGCCTGAGCTGTAATTAAGATCAAACATCTGGATGAGAAGGCTTTCATATTTATGTATTTATGTTATGAAACACCTGGCCAGATGCTGGTCTTATAAACATGTACAGGTTTAATGCATTCCTCTCAGTCCTCTGCACCAGTCCTTCCCAGACCTGATTTCGTGAAAGAAGAAATGTCATGTAATGAGACAGTAGACAAAGCATTAATTCTGCAGGCAATTCAAAGTAATGAGGTTCTTGTAATTTGATTTGCTGATTCGATTTGAGATGATCCCGAGAGACTGTGTACGTAGTCGGATAAAAGGTCAGGGGAATGTGGTGAGATGGAGGGAACGGTGAGGTGACCTGAAGCAGCACAGCATGCTCCGGCACAGTCACCGCGTTTCAGTGACGAAGTAGGACTGGTGAGTAATGTGGAAAGACTGAGTGTAACAATAGCAAATGCCTTTGACCTATTAAAGAAAACAGGACCTGAAATACGTTGTTTGGCACTTCAGATCTAATTACAGACTGGTGAAATTGCAGGAAAACTGCAGGATGTCTATTTACTTTCACACAATCTTTGCCTAAAATGGTCTTACAGATGGAATTACACTGCACACAATCACAGGTTGTGTGTGGACTTTGGAGAGATTTTCTTTTCAACAATACTCTATTAAGATGGAAAAAGGGTTGTACTTATTTGACTTTTCTACTGAAGGGTCAGTGTGCTGCCCAAGAACACTCATATGATAGCTTAGTAACAGCAACATTAGACCAGTGTATACAGTCATTATTCTGATAGCACCAAGAGTCTTGTGGGGCTGGAGACTACACCTTGGACAATGCCAAGTCAAACCAATTTACATGGGTATTGCACCCACAACTTTCTTGCTGTGATGGGAGCATTCTAACCCCCTGCCACTGTGCACCCTACAATTGCTGTTACTACAAATTAACATGTTATCAACCCTTGAGATTATACATGACATCATACATCCACCTTTGGCCATTGGTCAGTTACTGCTCAAATAGTAGGGGATGGCCAATATGTTTTGAAATGTTCTTGTCTCTAAGGTGTTTTCCCTCTTTTTGGACATTACATTGTTCACTTTAAGTGTTTCTTTTTCTTCCACACTCCAAAGCATTGTTTCTCTTTAGAAACAGGCATATACACAGAAGTCTCATTGACAGTTACAGGAGTCGTCTGATTGCAGTGATAGCCTCAAAAGGTTGTGCAACAAAATATTAAGTTAGGGGTACCAACAATTTTGTCTAGGCCTGTTCCATGAGTTTATTTTTTAAATAATTCCGTTGAAGCATGGTTGAAAAGCAATGTCTGACTTTCATTGGTTAACATTCATAGAATTTTTATTTATTATTACTTTTGTCAGAATAAAGTTTTTTTCTGTGACCATTGGGAGTTTTTCTTTCATTGACCGAAGGGTACCAACATTTTTGTCCACGTGTGTACATGTTTCAAGTCAAAGTATTCAGTAAGTATGTCAGTGCTCAGTCTGTTGAAGGATCCCACTTACACTGCTGTGAGGCAGTTACCTACTACCCTCTGTTGCTATATATTCATGATTTTCCTCCGATAGGAACCTACAACAATGTAACTAAGTGGATTTGACCACAGATCTCAGATTATCTGAAATGTTACTGAAGTGAATGTTGTCTGAAGTGTATTTACTTTCCTTTAGGCCACATTCTCAACAGTTTATAATTTGTTTCATTGCTCCGGTCTAAAAGCTACACACTCAAGGTAATGTATTTACTATACATTTAACTTTAGAATGGTTCACTGAAGCCCAGCTCTCCAGTGTAGTCTCTGTTTAACCAATCAACCAATTTGGTTAAACAGAGACTACACTGTGGTCAAATGACCTGAAGAAAGACATTTCCTTCTGTTTTCTTGAAATCTACAGAGTCTCTTTGCAGAGTCTCTTTGCAGAAGTGATTTTAATAGTTTGATGCAAACAAGAATCAAATGAGTCACCTCACACCTTCTTGGTGGATTTGTTTTACAGTATAAGCTGGACCAACTTGATAAATGAAACTCAAGACTTGCAAATGTGGTCACAACCAGATTGTAGAGGAGCATTCCTGATGAAACCAACAGCAAACCTGCAGGGCTTGAAATGGTGCCAGCAGCAGAAAACACAGACTGTTTAGTGTTTTTTTAAACTGCAGCAGAAGCGGGAGCAGTAATAAGTTTGCCCATCCTAAATGGCCTGTGTAAACAATTAACATTGTTTTCTGTTTATTGTTTACTGCTGTTGTATAGCTTCACCAGCTGGATTTAAACCAGAGCATATCATCTACATTCATCTACATAAAAGAGCACTGGCCTCCAGAGAAAGCTAATATGAAGTTCTATCTTTTTCCTTAAAATAGTATTGTTTCACACCTTCAAACACCACTGACGGAGGCACTGTGTCTGGTTTTGCATCAATGATTGCATTTAAAAACAAAAAAACAAACAACTACGACAAAGAAACAGAGAGCAGTAGCTCATTTGCCTCACAGATGTACATCCAAAATCACCAGCCTCCCCTGCTGAGCTAACAAACATCCATATAGTTACTGTAAGTCAAATACTGTGAGTCAAATACAGCGCAGCCATTCCCTCCTCCATCTTTTAAACCTTGTGAACTCATACTCTATTCAGGTGGTTTTTAAAAGTCATAGTTTTGTGTAAAAATGTGCCGCTCTACACTACACTCTGACATGTGAGTCACTGGGGGCTGCCATTTGACTTTCATTTTGGTTCAGAATTGATTGGTGCCTAAAATGTGAATTGAGTCTTAATGGACAGGGCTTTTAGAGGTAGTTTGTCTGCAGTGCATTTTTCCTCCTCTCATTATTCAGCTTGCTGCCTTATTTGTTACTCTTAGTAATTCAGTCCTGCATATTCTTGTATAATGCTGCAGCACCATGTATTGTCATCCTCAACTTTAGGCTTGTCATTTTACAAAGATTATTCCTTTCCCCACTGAAGCGTATTGAAGTCTTTGAGAGGACGTTTTGAATGATGAGCATTCTTGACAGACCATACAAGAGTGACATTTTGAAGCGACAAAACAAACTTATGCTTCAAGTCTTCTATATTCCCCAAGCAATTCCCTCTCACTCCACAGAATCCACTTATGCTGTCAATCTGAGAAGTGAAAATATTTTGCTCAAAGTGCCCCTGATTGATGAGATGTATAGGTCTAAAACAGAACCAAACAACACCCACAAAAAGGAATGCTTTAAGAGGAGAGGGAAAGAAAAATATTTCCTAACATTATTATAATAGATTAATTGTAATGCAAACAAATAAGCCCAACATTACAGAGGAACAGTGGTTGGGTGCCGGGTCCAGGGGCCTCATTTATAAATGGTTGCTTAGGATCTCTACTAAATTAGTGTGTACTCCTAGTGGACAAAACTGGCCCACACCAAAAAATATCTTGATAGATTAAACTGTGTGTATGCTCACCTGCACGCAATTTCTGCTTTATAAATCCCACCTGAAGCAGAAATGTGCAACGTAAATCCGCCTTGCATCCTGCCCTCTTTACGCCTCCATTCAAACAAAGAAGGACAATGCAAAAGCGTTTGTGAATGAATTTAGCTTAAACATGAGCCGCTGATGAGTTGGTTTTACCAAAAACACAGAAGTGAGCGGGAGCACAAGCTGGTCCCCGCAGCATTACCACCTGTGGATGTGTTTTACAGTAAACGCTGCTCTCAGAATAAGATGATGAAACAAAACAAATAGGCCTACTTAAGATCTGACTAATAGAATTTCCAGCCATGACATGTAATGAGTGAAGAGCATTAGAGGAGGAAAGCTGTCAAGGTCACGAACCAGTTCTGTTGTACTACTTTGCAGTAGAACTGGATGGAGAAGGAGGTGGTGGAGATGGTGCGTGATGGTGGTGTGTCTGCGGATCTGGGCTAGTGGGCGGGGGTGGTCGGGGTGTCACAGTGTTGTGCGTAATGAGAGAAGAGTTGTAGTGAGCCCGCTTCTTAAAAACAAAACAGCCTTGAATGGAGCGTTTGTAGAAGATGCTCAGGATCATGTCCAATAGTTACTGTATTTCATAAATGCAACCATCAGGATCAACCCTGCTTCACTTTACACTGCGCTCCACAACAGGACCTTGACGCAAAGCCACTGGCTTTAGCAAACGTGCAGTGGCTTTGGTGCTTGTGCACGCAATGAACCATATCACTTTGATAAATATTGATACAAATTATGAAAAAGAAACCGCGTCCTTTTTATTTAAGACAATACTTTTGCTTAAATGAATAAAACTAATGTCTTTAGAGAAAAATAAAGGTATATTAACTGATATCAAACACACATCAAACACACGTACTTTTTCAAACCTGCTTCAGTTCATCACCTCACCGTGTGGGTCGCTTTTGTGCCAAGTCTCCAGAATGTGCGTACGCCTGAGTCAGAGTTTCCGTTACAACCCCCATCTCGACTGGGACACTGGGATTATCCTGGGTCAGAGTAAGACGTGTCACTTGGTGTGCCTTCAGTCTGCTGGGGTTCCTAGCCCTCTTCCAGGAGGTACAATCTTGTCTCTGCCTGACGGGGTCCCGGTTAAATACAATGACTTTCGGGAGGTTTTTAACAAGACAAGGCCACCTCCCTTTCTCCGCACCGGTCCTACAATTGTACATACCTCCTTCCTGGGACAGCTCCCCCAAGAGGCCGACTATATTCCCTCTCAACCCCAGGAAAGCGAGGTCATTGACACTTACATTGGTGACTTTGGCTGCAGGCATAATTTCGTCCATCTTCGTCTCCTGCCGGGGCTAGATTCTTCTTCGTTGGGAAAGACCCTTTGGCCCTGCATTGATTACCATGGTCTCAATAACATTATGGTAAAGAATCGCTATCCTCTGCCTCGTCTGTCTTCGGCCTGCAAACTGCTTCAGGGAGCCACCATTTTCACAAATCTTAACCTCCGTCTATCATTTGGTCCGCATTAGGGAGGGAGATGAATGGAAGACGGCATTCAACACTCCTTCTGGCCAAAATAAATATTTGGTGATGCGCTTCGGACTCACTAACGCCCCGGCTGTTTTACAGAACCTGGTTAATGACATCCTGCGCGACATGCTCAACCGGTTTGTGTTTGTCTATCTCAACAATATTTTGATCTTTTCCAGGAACGCCATCAAAAACATTCACCACATCCAGTCCGTCCTACAGCGCCTTCTTGAGAACTCACTCTTCGTTAAATCTGAGAAGTGTTCCAGGCCTCAACCGTCTCTTTCCTGGGCTACTTTGTGTCCGAGGGCCAGATCCAATATGGACCCCTCCAAGTTCACCAATTTTGATAGACGCTTTGTTTGCTACAGCACCCTGGCTGCTCCATTGACCTCGCTCACCTCCTCCAAGATCCCTTTTCAGTGAGCGGAGGAGGCTCAGAAGGCCTTTGATGACTCGAAGAAGTGCTTCACATCTGCTTCCATCGTCCCCGCCTTATTTTGGATCGCCAGCTCATTCAGGACTTCTACTCTGCACACCCTGATCAGCCTGGTGGTGGTGGTGGGGGGTGGGGGGTGTTCTGTCACAGTCCACAGAGTTCACTCTAGAGCAGATCTTCTCTGTCACTGTCACCTGAAACTCATTCCTTCATCAGTCTGCTCTGCACTACTCGTCTCTGCCAGATTATTCTACTGACTCCATGAGTGAACGGCCAGCTAACCTGTTCCTGTTACCTGAGTCTGCTTCCTGTTCCTACTACGTGGTTCCGCTACCCGTTCCTGCTAATAAAGTCCAGTTACCTGTTCCTGCTTCCTGGTCTTGCTACCATATTTAAAATAAGTGCTTTTACACTTACTTTGTGATATACTGTACAGTAAGTTCTGATTCTCCAAATGTTTGGGCTTGAGCTTAAGCCTGCTCCGGACCAGGCTAAACTGGGCCATGTACCACAAACCCAGTTGGACCTACCCTGGATATGTCTACTCAGCTAGACAAAACCTAACAATTCCGGTCTGGATCAGTGGTATCATGAAGCAGGTTATCAACTCTAGAGTTATCCCTGGTTTCTCTGTGGAGTAAGAGCGCGTTCATGTTAAACAGGTGGAGTCGGCACTAAACAACCAATCACAACATGTTGGAGAGAGTTAACATGAGAAAAAACATGAAATTACACTAAACTCCTGCAAAACAAACAGCACCAGACACTGAGTGAACAGCATATAAAGCGTACATTTGTGCTCCAATCAGCTGGCACTTGTGCACAAACATCTCTTTTTTCAGTCTCTGCGCTGCGTCTTTCCCCTCCTCTCGACACCAGCAGCTTGTTTCCAGCTTTTGATACCAAAAACTCAGGAACACCCTGAATTTACCTCGCTAACCTCCTAATTTAGCTTCAGAGTACAAGGCCCTGTCTGCATATGTGACTCAGGTTGAGCCTGTTTTATGGAACAGAAATGACAACAAAATAAGCCAGACTTATCCAAAAAAGCCTAGCTTATTGGGTTAGCTGGTTTTATGGAACAGCCCTCAGGCAGCAGTACAAAAATAAACACAGGCTGTGTCCGCCTCCACTCCATAGCCCCTAACCCCTCAAGCACTATATAGAGGATATATAGTGCACTCAGTTAGTGAACGGTTTTGGACAATACACAACTGTCTTTTCTGTTTTCATTAGTCTCGTGACATTGTTAGAAGTAAAATAAAACTGTGAAAAAGCTAATAATGGACTACTGTACTAAACTATTGCAACACTATAGTGATAAACTATTAATATAAATTAGCTTATGTGTTTTATTTAGCAGCTCCTGTTCTATTTTTGACCAATACTGACTAAATGATTGCAACTCCTTACTGCCTCAAGTGGGGGATCTATTAGGGCCTATATGTTGGTCTGTACAAGCCCGTTGCGAACAGTTAAATGGCATGTATTGTTGCACTGCTCTCCTCCGACAAAAGCATTATGGTCTATTTTGAACGTCTAGTGACCATTGCTGCTTACTATTTTTGCTGATGCATTGTGGGAAACTTTAAGTGCACTACATTTCAGTGACTAGACATTCGGACACCACTACAAAATGGTGTAATCACTATATATAGTGTGTTGATTCTATTGTCCAAAATGACTCCCAGGTATATGTAACTGTGAAGCAGTTCAATGTTAGTGTGTTTTATAACTGTTTTAACAGGGCATGGTAGTGACCTTTTTTTTCTATGTTCAAATGCAGAAAAGACAAAGCCACTGAGGACCGGCCCTTTCTGTTTTTGTTTGTCACCTTTAGAACAGACTGACTATGGCAGAATCATCCACAAGCTGTATCTTTATACAAGCTGTGGCTCTGGTTTGTGTAGGAAAAGTACAGCACAGGGGGGGGACTGATGACAGTATATACTATGGACAACTTCTGCCCATTGGTCCCCTATTCACCAATATTGTCGTTATGACAGGGCAGGTTACATGGCAGTTACAGCTGGGCTTTTCGGCTTTTACTCCATAGTAAAACAATAGTTTTCAGATAGCATAAACGGACGTATTAATCAAAAATCCCCCCCCCCCTTACAGAGTTGTCATGTAGTAAAAACTTAGCTCTAGAGACCAGAGCCATCTTTTGTACCAGGCTGTAAACATGATTTTTACACTTGTAAAGTCGCCATTGGGTTTTTCCTTATATTTCTGCTTTTGGAGCCTGCCCTCTGGTGGACAGCAGTTTATCGCTGTATATTGCTGTATGGTGGCACCCTTACTCGAGGACTTTTTAAGGGGTTCCATGAGGGTTCCATGAGAGAGGCTTGGGGGAGACACATATATATACACTCAAAGTCTGGTGAACATCTTGATGTTGATTTTCTGTCCGGCTGTGTTTCTGAGATAAAGAAATGGATGAGTACAAATTTTTTGTGTCTGAACAGTGGTAAAACTGAAGTTATGCTTATTGGTTCCCGTCATCAAATTTCAAAAACTGGTTCATTATTTCTGACTATTGATGGCTCTGTCTTGGCTACTCAAGCTAAAGTGAGGAATCTTGGAGTTATGTTTGATTCCAGGCTTTCATTTGATTCTTTTGTCCAGAGTACAGTTAAATCATCTTTTTTTCACCTCAGAAATATAGCTAGACTACGTCCTATGCTAAACTTCTCAGTAGCTGAAAAGCTGATGAATTCCTTTGTCATCACTAGGATAGATTACTGTAACGCCCTTCTAGCAGTCTCTAAATCCACACTAAAAAAACTACAATATGTTCAAAATTCGGCCGCCAGGATACTGACTGGGACCAGGGTTTGTAATCACATCACTCCAGTCTTGGAGTCTTTACACTGGCTCCCAGTCCGATTCAGAGTAGATTTTAAAATTATGATGCTGACATATAAAGCGTTGCATGGCTTGGCCCTTATTATCTGTCGGAGTTGTTAACTCCTATACCCCAACTCGGAGACTGCGTTCATCTCAATCCAACTTGTTGGCTGTTCCTCAAACACGCCTACGATCTATGGGTGACAGGGCTTTTTCTTCCTATGCTCCTGTCCTTTGGAATTCTCTGCCGCCTGATCTTAGAGAAGCACAGGGCTATGACATTTTTAAAGGTAGACTTAAGACCTATTTTTTAAATTAGCATTTGATAGTTGATGTTACTTTTAATTGTTTGAATTTTGTATTGCTTGTTTTTGTATTGCCTGTTTTTGTATTGCTTGTTTTTGTATTGCTTGTTTTTTGTACAGCGCTTTGAGAAGTTGCCTTTAAAGGCGCTTTATAAAATAAAGTTTATTATTATTATTATTATTATATTGGGAGATGTATATATATATATATATATATATTTGAGAAACGCTTTTCTTCCACTCTGCATATTTTATGGGGACAGTGATTTTCTTCTGATAAGGTTAAAACATAACCACTCTTGCATCATCATGTATCATCATGATGATGATGACCCTCATGTGTCTGAGCAAATGAAACCTGAGAAGGTCATTAGAGCCAGATGGTTCTCGTTGAACTGGACTCTGAACTGGACTCTGAACTGGACTCTCATGGTCTCTGCGACGAGGGTCTTGTTGCTTCTCCAGAGGTCACTGCTCAAGTAAACCAGTTTACACAGAAGAACGTCAACGTCTTTGACGTTCGGCCGTGACCAATGTAAACATGGCTTTGGCCAGAAAAACAAAGGCTGCTGGGACACATGTTGCTTTTGTTTGGCAGAAGAATAGGGGGCCCTCAACAGCGAAAACAATTATTGAAAACAGGTTTTGGGTTGGTTCTACTGGATTAATTTTCCTTGAACTCTTTGAACTCTATAGAAAAACAGAATAAGAATTGTGACAGAGATGATAAAGTTCAAGGTGCAATACCTGCCCAAGTGCAACAGGACCCTTAAGCATAGTCAGTTGAACCCAGTGCTACGCTTGACCATGTCGGATATACAGTATGTGCACCATGTTAATCTTAGCGTAAGCACCAGCTATTGATAAATCAAGCGGCTAAGAACAGGTGTGACTGGAATTATCAAACCCCAGACCCAGCTCTAGACCCAGCATTGAGTGGCTTGTTTGCATGCTAAAATGGTGACTGTACTGTAAGAGATGTATTTTTCACATGCACAGTTTGCACAGTGAAATGAACATTGAACAGCTTCAAGCAATTAATTAATTTGCAAGGCACAATACTGTGTTTTGGGGCAGACACTATTTAGTTCCTAGGGACAGGTAGTTCCCCAACAAAAATGATACAGGCACCTGATCCAGGGTTAGAGTTTATTTAAGTGAAATAAAAACAATGGAAATCTGTTATATTGTGTGTGTGTGTGTGGTTTTTGTCTGGATTTGCCTGAACATTTCTCTGTAAAGCTCTATAAGTCCAGCCTCTATTTTATTTAAATTTACAGACAAGGTTTGTAAATCTTGAATAGGACGCCTTTAACTAAATTGACTGTAATATTCAAAGTTGAGCAAAAGCCAATATGCAGTGTAAAAGAAGTCTGTCCGTTTTTTGTTATGCTTTGTGCAGTCTTAGGCCTAACACTGCTGTAAACAAACAGACAAACATCATGATCTAGAGTCCCAGGTGTTTGGCCTGGTGCTGGGGACAGACCCCCTTGTGGCCCTGGGTGGGACATGGAGGTACAGACCCAACTGAGTGCTGTTGGGCAATCCTGCTCAGGTGGAAGGATGCACCCCCACCCTCCCACACAGTGAATGCAGGATGTTATGTCTTGTCTCTGTCTGAAGAAAATCAGGTAATTCTAAGCTCGGCGAAAAATTTATGTATTTGAAGTCCCCAAAAAAATACAAAAAATGACTCAGTGGCGACCCCTACAAAAGTCAAAATACATTGGGCCTATGGAAAGTGAAAGTGACTTTTTTCCAACGTAGAAATACAAAACTTGGTACATCCATAGGACACCTCAGGGCAAACTGAAAAGTTTATGACAGCCACACCCTAAACTAAACAGGAAGTCCACTATGTTGGGTGGAATGCGTGACCACCTAAACTGCACCCCTTGTGCTAAAGGGTTTTTATCTAAACAACTCCAAATTTGCTTTAAAGCACGAAATGCAGTCCTCCGAATATATGTGATGCTCCCGCGGTCTCAAGGGAGGTGAGGGTCTTTATCGCCGCTTGCGGCTTTAATTAGGCCCGAGCCGGTGATGACCGGGAGGGCCTATTGTTTTTGCTCGGATTATTTATTTATTAGGCCCGAGCCGGTGATGGCCGGGAGGGCCTATTGTTTTTGCTCGGATTTTTTTTTTTTTTTTTATCTTTCTTGTCGACCTATGATCCTAAATTTGACCCAGTGAACATGCACGAAAAGTCATTTTATTGGTCCCAGACTTCAAGCTCGGCGAAAAATTTATGTATTTGAAGTCACAAAAAAATACGAAAAATGACTCAGTGGCGACTACAAAATCAAAATACATTGGGCCTATGGAAAGTGAAAGTAACTTTTTCCAACGTAGAAAAATGAAACTTGGTATATCCATAGGACACCTCAGGCAACAGAAAAGTCAATGACAGTCACACCCTAAACTCAACAGGAAGTCCGCCATGTGGGTGAAACGCGCCACTAAAATCGCACTTGCGCAGAAAGATGCAAATCATTGTGTTTTAATCTAAATGGCCCCAAATTTGGTGAGTATCATCTAGACACATGTGCCAACCAAAGTTGTGACTTTGTTGTTGATATCTTATCGGGTATGGGTGTGGCAAGCCTGTAACAAGGTGGCCATTTTTGTGAAAATAAACGTCTCTTAACTCTCAAACGCCTTCTCGGATCGAGTTGGACCCAAAAAGGCGTTTGTGCACATTCATGACCTGAACACAAAGATATGTAAATAAAAGGGTTATCTTTAGAAATGGCTCTCCAGCGCCCCTACAAACTTATAATGGGACCCAAGAATTTAGTTTGTCATAGAGACATAAAATTTGGTACACACATCTCTTATTTCATGACACGAGCATAAAAGCCAATGACAACCACCCCTATCTATAAATGTGTTGCCATAGCAACGTCCCAAATATGTGGAAAAAGTCAATGGGAAGTGAAATTTTTAGTTTGTTGTAGGCAAATGAAACTTGGTACACACATCCACCATGGGCTTATGAACAAAAAAGCCAATGGGGACCACACCCTATCACACACAGGAAGGCAGCCATTTTAAATTGAAAATGTGAACCGACTTAGAATACAACCTCTTTTTCAGTGGTGGAGGAAGTACTTAAGTTTAGTACTTAAGTAAAAGTACAACTACCCTGCAAAATATATACTTAAGTAAAAGTATAATTACTACATCAACATCTTACTTAAGTAAAAGTCATAAGTACATACTTTTAAATTTACTTTAAAGTATTTTTTTAAGTAAAAGTAAAAGTAAAAATCAGTTGTATCAATGTCTGGGCTGTTCAATTGTAACAATCACAAACAATATCTATTGTGTACTGGAAAGAGTTGTTGTGCAATACTGACACTGTAAAAATCTGGTTATTTACTTATTACTCAAATAATAATTAGGCTAAGCCAATTATGACATACAATTTATTTTATTTTTACTATACTATTAAGAGCAGTAAAAAAAAACTCAAAAGTACACAGGTGAGTGTTATTCTGAACACTTTAATCAAATTTGTATGACCAGTTTATTCTGCTCAACAACAGTTGCTTTAGTCCTTTACGGGGAAAAACGTAGCTAAAACTGCATTTGAGGCTTATACTCCATTGATTACAGAAAATCCAAAAGCATTAGGCTAATAATGTATAACACATTAGAATGAGAAAAAAATAAGCACCAAACAAAATTTGATATAGCAGTAGTTTGCTCATCTCCAAAATGAAACGTACTAGCAAGCTATCGTCCCTGCTGTGCTAATAACCAGCTAAAGAAGTTGCCCTGTTAGGGTACCACTAACTTACGTCAAACAAATATTATACTGGTGTAATATTTTTGTTATGTTGACATCCGTTTTTCTATAACAGTCATAGCACCATGTCATAGCAAGTTTGTAACTTAAATATTAATAATTAGCATTGCATGTCTTACCTCTATATGTTTCTTCAAATTTGAAGGGGAGTTTTAAACGCCAACAGTTCTTTGCGTTGAGGTAGGCACTTGACACATTGAAAATGCCAGGAGTCATTCTTTGAACCTTTAAATTCAAATAACTTGCTTAAATAAGGCCAGGGATGTCTCTCAGAATCAGAGCTGCAGGGCACAGGCTCAAGCTCAGTCGACGTTGTTGGCTCTTCGTCCATGTTTGATATTTGGTGTCCACCGTGTCCTTTTCTTCGATTTACAACAGTTCCGCTTGTGTTGTTTCAAAACGCGCGCTGAGCGCATGAGTTCTTTGACCAATCAGATCTCTGATCTGTTTCAACGTGCATTGGCCAGCAACGCCAAAACGTTAGTCGACTAAAATTTTTTTTATGCAAGATTTGGAAGGATGTAACGACACACATTTTAATAATGTAGTGGAGTAAAAGTACAGATAATTGCTGAAAAATCTACTTGAGTAAAAGTAAAAGTATTCATTATTTTTTTTACTTAAGTAAAGTATAGATACATAAAAATTTACTTAAGTACAGTAACTAAGTACAAATACTTCGTTACATTCCACCACTGCTCTTTTTTAAAAAACAACAGAAAATAGCTGCTTCATTCCACAGACACCAAACTTGGGCAAAATGAGCTAAACACATGTGTGTAAAATAGACAGGCGTTTTTCTTGTCGTTTTTGCTCGAGTTATATATTTTTTTATTATAATTTGTTTTTTGTTTTTTTATTATAATTTTTCTGCAAAATGATTTTCAATTTGACTCAGTAAACGTGCAACTTAAAGTCATTTTTATTGGTCCCAGACTTCAAGCCCGGCAAAAGTTTATGTATTTGAAGTCCCCGAAAAAAAAATATGAAAAATGACTCAGTGGCGAGCCCCTGGAAAAGTCATAATGCATTTGTTCTATGGAAAATGAAAGTAAATTTTTCCAATGTAGAAATACAAAACTTGGTACATCCATAGGACACCTCAGGGCAAATAGAAAAGTTTATTACAGCCATACCGTAAACTCAACAGAAAATCTACTATGTTAGGTGGAATGCGTGACCACCTAAATCGCACCCCTTGTGTTTAAAGGCTTTTCATCTAAACAGCTCCAAATTTGGTGAGTATCATCTAGACACGTGTGCAAAAAGTTATCAATTTGTTTTTTGATACATTTGTGGCTGTGGTCGTAATGAGTCTGTGAAGAGGCAGCCATTTCTTTGGGAAATAAATGCCATTTCCCAATTGCCAGGATCCTTCCTTTAGAGGAGGCCCCTCCAGAGCCAAGGCTAGAGTCTTAGAAAACTCCTCAGAATCCTTTGGAACTTGTAACCTTGTACTTTAAGACAAGTTATATTTGCATTTTGCCTTTTTAAACAGGGGGGTGCAGCGATTCCTGAGTCATCTCAAATCTCCAGCCAGTACTTTGTTTTTCTCGCCTTAGCCCAAGCATAATCTATTATTTTCAAAGGTTCAGACAGCTCCCAGAAAAACCAGGGATTGTGGAGACCTTTAACTCTAAATTACAAGGTGGTGTAGCAGGCCCCAGCAGTAGCACAGGGGTTATTTGACATTACCGTGAAGTTTACGCTTTAAAGCACGAAATGCACTCCTCCGAGTGCATGTGTCCCCGCGGTCTCAAGGGAGGCGAGGGCCTTTATCGCCGCTTGCGGCTTTAATTTTTTATTATAATTTTTCTGCAAAATGATCCTCAATTTGACCCAGTAAACCAACAACTAAAAGTCATTTTTATTGGTCCCAGACTTCAAGCCCGGCAAAAATTTATGTATTTGAAGTCCCCGAAAAAAAAATATGAAAAATGACTCAGTGGCGACCCCTAGAAAAGTCAAAATACATTGGTTCTATGGAAAATGAAAGTAAATTTTTCCAATGTAGAAATACAAAACTTGGTACATCCATAGGAAACCTTAGGGCAAACAGAAAAGTTTATTACAGCCATACCGTAAACTTAACAGAAAATCTACTATGTTGGGTGGAATACATGACCACCTAAATCGTACACTTTGTGCTAAAGGGTTTTCATCTAAACAGCTCCAAATTTGCTTTAAAGCACGACATGCAATCCTCCGAATATATGTGTCCCCGCGGTCTCAAGGGAGGCGAGGGCCTTTATCGCCGCTTGCGGCTTTAATTTCTTCTTCTTTTTGTGTCTGTTTTTTTTTTTTTTTTTTTTTGTCATTTTGTAAAAAATCTAAATCCCAATAAAAGGTATTTTGATTACAAACATATAATGATTTTTTTTTTATGATAACATAGTATTTTAAAACGTTGAGTGTTTAATTAGCTAACTTGCCTTTTACAGTTTCAGAAGGTTCTCTTCAATATGTTTCTGACTCTTAATACTGGCTGTATTTCAAAGAAATAACTGCTTAGGACTCCTCCCATTTGCCTTATACCTTCGGGCAGTCTGGCTGAAATGACGAGTGCCTTTAAAATATCAAGTCACATGACATGACAACAGAAATGTGTGAATGCCAAGATACGCTCATCTTACCCAACTCTGCTCCACAGATCTACACGCATTTGAGACAGATTTCACACGGTAGAATCACCTAAGTGTTTTTATATTTAAAATTGCTCAAATCCTAAAGGAACACGTGGATAACTACAACGCTATTTATCGTCTCAGTTGTTAAATCCAGCTCAAAGCCAAATAGCCTACTTCAGATTCAAAGGGCGCGTCATATTGGCTTTTACATTTCATTTTACGTCATAGACCTACAGAGAAAACAGACGGTCAGGGAAAGGAGTAAGAGAGAGGGAGTTTCGTCACAGAAGCTGCAGCAGCATCAACAGCGTCAGCACTTATCACCACAGAGAGCGAAGACCAGTGCGCAACAGCCTCCAGTCCCGGAGAGTGAGTCCACCGGAGCACCGCACCGCCGTGTCCGCTCATCCATGAGGACCGACCGAGGATAAAAGTGCACGGACCACCACCTCACAGGGAGCAATGGAATATTTCAGGCACCACAGCACCTTTCTCCTTCTTCCCATTGCCATTTTGCTGAGTAAGTTAACTTTCTTTTTTTTTTTTTTACTTTAAACCAGCTCGAATGTGTTACTAATATTTTTAAGCTAGCTGCTTTTAAATAAATGCGTGCTAATTAATAAGGCTGGTGGCTTGTCATACTTTTTTCTAACTAATTTCTTTAGTTATAAAGTTTTATTTAATTTTATTCAATTTTATTTTATGTTAAATTTAGGCTAGTAAAATAGAAGTAACCTAGATTATAATAAAATATGGTGCATTGTGTCATGTGTGTTTTTATATGTCTTTTTAACCCTTAATTTCGACGCTATACTAGCAAATAACCACGTGCCTTTATAACAACTGAGCACTTTTTCGTAGCGCCTTCCTCTGCTTGTAGCTTTTTTCCGTATATACGATTTCGTCTTCTTTATGAGACCATCCCAGGTGTTATTTAGTCCAGAGTTTGATTTACTCAGCAGTAGCCTCAAAGAATTTCGCAAAGGGACTATGTTTTTGTAAGAGTTAACGGACATGCGACTGCACCTCTAGAGTCTATTAAGCAAATTGAAAAGAATAAAAATAATATATTTTTCTATTGTTTGCTATAAGTGATATAATTCAAACCAAACTTGAGTGACTTTGTCCAATTAGGACCAATAAAATGGATTTGGGATTTGAAAACAGCGCTATGCAAAAAATAAATTACAAGCCAGCATTAACTGATTTCCAAAATGGCTTATATATATATATATATATATATATATATATATATATATATATATATATATATATATATATATATGTAAATACTGTGTATATATAGACTGTAGACTTAAGTGTCCAGTGTTTGATTAAAAATATATTTTATATGTTTTAGTGATACTGTATTACCCAAGACCAATCTCAAGACTATTTGGTAAAGGTCTTGGCCTTTACATGGTCTTTGAATTCAGGACCAACCAATTTCACAAATGGTATCCTGTTTGTTCTTGCAATTGAATAAAAACCTTAATCATTTTATATTCAAATAAAAATTCCTCCTTCACCAAACATCAACCCTTTTACCTTGTATCTATTACAGTGTATCTGTTTTTTGTCTCGTCTTGTTCTCGATGCTGTCTCGGACATGACTTAGTGTATCCAGTCTGGATAGTGAACATGCGCTGGGTAGGTCCTCTTTCTCCACATGCAAGGCACTCTTTGTCAGAATTTTATGGTTTTCTGAATAAATATAAGTGATCTGATCTTCATCTAAGTCAAGGGTATTGCCAAACATAATGTGACTAAAAATAATTACACAAAAAAATTCACACACACTCTTTCAACATTCAAAATGGCAGTGAAAAAATTAGGTGAACCCTTCCAATTAATAACTGGTTGACCCCACCTTGGTAGCAGCCCCAACCTGGTCAACTACCCCTCCCCCACTGCCCTTTCAGTTCTGGAACAGGACGTGCGGAAGCAGTTCAGGAGACAAAACACCTGCAAAGCACCCGGTCCAGACGGTGTCTCCCCCGCCACCCTGAGACACTGTGCTGATGAGAATCTGACTAACTGCTCATGACCTTTTATTTAGATTCTTATTCTGATGTTTTTGTTTTGATGTTTTAATTTTATTAATATGTCAAATTTACTTTCAAACTTGCCTAAGAAAGGTTTAGTTTTAGCTCATTTAAACATTTGTAGTCTCAGAAATAAGGTTCATGAAATTATAAACATCTGTTCCAATGGGATTCATGTATTGGCCTTATCAGAAACACACTTAGACCACAGTTTTGATAATTCACAGCTAACTGTTGAGGGGTACAGACTATTTAGAAAAGATAGAAATCAAAATGGTGGGGGTGTTGCATTTTATATTAGAGAAAATATTGCAGTCACTCCAAGGGAAGATTTGATGGGCAGCGATATTGAAATGATATGGTTACAGTTAAATATTCAGTTTAACAAACCCATTTTAGTGGGCTGCTGTTACCGACCTCCCAGTTCAAATGTAGATTACTTGGAAAAGATATGTGATAACATTGAGAAGGCATCTGCTCAAACCAAAGATATCTTTCTTTTGGGAGATTTCAACATTGATTGGTTCTCAAAGAAGTGTTATTTACGTAGAAAGATGATTACTATAATTAATGCTTCTAACCTTAAGCAGATTGTTACACAACCCACAAGAATTTCTTTGACTGGTAAATTTAAATCAACATGCATTGACCACATTTTTACCAATGTGTATGAGTTGTGTTCACATGTCATCTCAGTTGGAGTAGGATGCAGTGATCATAATTTAATCATCACAACAAAGAAAACTAAATTACCTAAATTTGCTGCAAGGATTGTCTATCGAAGGTCTTATAAAACATTCGATCCTAATGCGTTTGTGGAAGATGTTGAGAGGTCCAGTTGGTCGGCGGTCTGTGATGAGGAGGATGTTAATGCTTCTTTAAGTATTTTTATGGATAGGTTTGTGAAAATAGTTGACAAACATGCACCAATTAGAAAAAAGTCGATAAAAAGCAATAATGCTCCTTGGTTAGATGCTGAGCTAAAATCTATAATGAGGGAAAGGGATAATGCCAAAGCTGAAACTCTAAAATCTAAAAGTGAAATGGATGAAAGGTATTATTGCAAGTTGAGAAATAAAGTGACAAAGTTAAATAGATTAAAAAAGAAAATATATTTTAGCCAAAAGATTAGTAACTCATCAAATAATAGTAAGCAATTGTGGAAAGTTATAAATGAAATAATGTGTAAAAAACCAAAATGTTCTAATATGTATTTGGAAACAGCAGCAGAAATAATTACTAAACCTTTGGATATAGCAAATCATTTGAATAACTTTTTTATAAAGAAAACTGCAAATTTAAGATCTAGTATGTTATCATTCCCTAAGGATTCACCTTGTAGTAATGTGAAGAACATAATCTTGTTCATTGACATTTGGTACAGTTAAAGAGGAAATTGTTGAAAAGATGTTGCTCGCTCTCCCGGAGGAAAAAACTGCAGGTATAGATCACTTGGATGGCAAAATTTTTAAAACTGTTGCTAATATCTTATGCAAGCCTGTCAGTCACATTTTTAATAGATCTGTGATAAGTGGGGTGTTTCCGGATATTTGGAAGCAGTCTAAAATTATACCTTTAGTGAAGGATGATAGATTAGGTCTCACTGAATCAAATTGTGGACCAATTAACATTCTACCTATATTGAGCAAAATATTTGAAAAGTTACTTTTTAATCAAATGATGCAGTACTTTGTATCAAATAATTTGCTCTCCAATTCACAGCATGCTTATAAGCCAGGACACTCCACTAACACTGCATTGGTACAAATGGTAGACCAGTGGCTAACTTTTATGGATGACAAAAAGCTTGTGGGTGCTGTGCTGCTGGATTTCACAGCAGCTTTTGATGTTATTGACCATGACATTTTACTGTCTAAGCTTAAGTGCTATGGGTTTTCACATCAGTCTGTGTCCTTGATTTGCAGTTATCTCTCTGGTAGAAGCCAGCGGGTATTTTTCAACGGGAGCTTTTCTGATTCTAAGCAGTTGTCATGTGGTATTCCTCAGGGCAGCTGTTTGGGTCCATTGTTGTTTTCTGTGTTTGTCAATGATTTGTCACATGCTGTTTCAAGAGCAGATGTTGTACTGTATGCAGATGATGCTACAATGTTTTACGCATCACCTACAATAACTGACATAAGTTGTACCTTGCAGAATGAACTTAATGCCATTACAAATTGGGTGAAACTTAATAAACTGGCTCTCAATATATCTAAAACTAAATGTATAGTCTTTGGTACTAAACGTATGCTTGGCAAGCCTTGCAACTTAAATCTATTTATTGATACATCTGTGGTAGAGCAGGTGAGTCAGACTAAACTCTTGGGTGTGAAGCTGGATAGTCAGCTCTCTTGGGCTGATCAGATTGACCACATTGTGTCTAAAATGTCCAAAGGCATTGCTTTTTCCCGGAGATGTTCAGTATATTGTCCACCATTAGTTATGAAAACAGTTGTCCAATCTTTAGTTCTGTCACATCTGGAGTACTGCCCAGTAATTTGGTCCAGTGCTGCACAGGGACATCTGAAAAAAATTACAAATCGTTCAGAACAGAGCCGCAAGAGTAGGCCTTGGTTGCTCTTTTCGCTCCAGTGTGGATAAAATGCATACCTGTTTGGGCTGGCTAAAGGTGGAGGTAGGGCTGGGCCGATAAACGATATCACATCGAATCGCGATAAAATTTAAATCGATAACGATGATAAGCTCCGGACATTTTCACTCGATAAGGATTGATCCATGAACCATAACCGGAAGTACTAGAACATGAATTACACACTCCGGTACAGTAGGTGGCGGTATGCACCGGAAACAATTGGTTGCGATCCGCCAATAATACTAGAGAAGAAGAAAAAGATCCAAGAACCAATCACACAGCAGAAATATGCGACAGCGGCGTGCACGTCAGCAGTGTTGCAACCTTAGCGACTTTGTCGCTATATTTAGCGAGTTTTCAGACCCCTCTAGCGACAAATTTTCAAAAAAGCGACTAGCGACAAATCTAGCGACTTTTCTGGAGTTATTGGAGACTTTTGGAGACTTTCTGAAGTGAAAGCACACATCGTTCTTACTCTAATCAATGAGCAGCGGGTGCTGCCACGGGTGCTGCCGCGGGCCCCACCCCCATCCCAAAGCACTCATAGTCGGCCCAGTCCTCGCGCAGCAGCCCCTCCAGCTGCAGTCAGAGCAGGAGTTGTTCACCCCTAGTGATGAGTCGTTCATGAATGATTCTTTCTTTTTGAACGAGTCTTTAATATGACTCGGGAACAACTAGTCATCTCAGAGAGCGAGTCGTTCATTTTTGTGTAGACCCGCGAATGCGCATTCCGCCACATCTCATACAGGAAACAGAAAGGAGATGCAGACAGCGAGACCAACCCCCTGGAATGGTGGACGATCAATTCAGCAATATACCCCAGAGTGAGCCTCCTGGCAAAACGTTACCTGTGTATTCCTGCCACCAGCTCACCCTCAGAGCGTGCTTTTAGCACAGGTGGTAATATAGTGTCCTGCCACAGAGCAGCTTTAAAGCCAGACACTGTGGACAGACTAGTGTTTCTGGCAAAAAAAGAATAAAAAAATACAACTGAAAGTTTTACAAATTGTGTGCACTTGCTAGAAGTTGTATATTTTTATGTTTATATTTTGCACATTTAATGTACCTCTTAACGCCAGACACTGTTTACAGTTAGTCTTCTGGTTGGAAAAAAACTGTAATGTTTACAAATTATGTTTACAATAGTATTATGTTTACATTTTAGAAATGTGTAATTTTTTTTTTAGTAAACTATACTTTTAAAGTGTAATTTAATGAACCCTCTCATTTTTGTGGCTTCAGTCATTCAGGCATACTATTTTTAAGCTGGAAGCATTAACAACTTGTATCGAATATCAAAAATCGTTATCGTTCAATATGGATATTTTATTTCGAGATCACATTTTTGCCATATAGGTTATTCCAGGTTATTCCAGCCCTAGGTGGAGGACAAACTTAATATAAATCTTCTCTGTTATATGCACAATGCTCTATTTAAAAGCAATCCAAAATCTTTTGTAGATAAATTGGTCTTTAGTGGGTATTGTCACGGACATGTTACGCGTCAGGTGAGCTCAGGTGTGTTAGTGGTTCCATCTGCAAGGTCCAATTGTATGACAAGAACAGTTTTAGTTAGATCGTCATCTGCTTGGAATAAATTGGACTTAAGAACAAGGCATATATCCAACATATGTAATTTTAAGAAGACTCTAAAACAGATTATTATTAATAGTATTACACCAGTTAATTTGTGACTGTTATAGGTATTGACATTTTAAATGTTGTATGTGTGTGAATTTGTATATGTGGATAAATGTATACATGTGGTTATGTTATATGTAAGTTATATTTATGTATGTTATATTTGTCTATTCTAGCTGTACATACGTTTTCAGCACTTTTATGGGCCCCAGGAAGACTAGCAACCACATTGTGGAAGCTAATGGGGATCCAAATAAATAAACAAATAAACAAATGAGCTGACTCCTGTCTTCACAGACATTTTTAACACCTTTCTGGAGTCTTGCCAGGTCCCAGCATGCTTCAAGTCCTCCACATCTGTAGTCATGAAGTAATTTGAGCGCCTGGTTTTGTCCCACCTCAAGTCCATCACCTCCTCCCTCCTGGACCCCCTGCAGTTTGCCTACAGAGCCAACAGATCTGTAGACGACGCCATCAACCTGGCCCTCCACTTCATCCTGCAGCACCTGGACTCATCGGGAACCTACACTAGGATCCTGTTTGTGGACTTCAGCTCTGCATTCAACACCATCCTCCCTGCTCTGCTCCAGGACAAGCTCTCCCAGCTCAACGTGCCTGACTTCACCTGCAGGTGGATCACTGACTTCCTGACGGACCGGAGGCAGTGCGTGCGGCTGGGGAAGAATGTCTCGGACACTCACCATCAGCACAGGAGCTCCACAGGGCTGTGTACTTTCTCCTCTTCTCCTGTACACCAACTGCTGCACCTTCAGCCATGATTCCGTCAAACTGATTAAGTTTGCGGATGACACCACCCTCATTGGGCTCATCTCGGATGACGATGATTCTGCCTACAGGAGGGAGGTGGACCGGCTGGTGTCCTGGTGCAGTGGCAACAACCTGGAGCTCAACGCCCAGAAGACAGTGGAGATGATCGTGGACTTCAGGAAAGTCACAGCCCCCCTGCCCCCCCTCGCCCTGACAGACCTCTCCATCACCAACGTAGACTCCTTCCGCTTCCTCGGTACCACCCTCACTCAGGACCTCAAGTGGGAGCCCACCATCAGCTCCCTCATCAAGAAAGCCCAGCAGAAGATGTACTTCCTGCGGCAGCTGAGGAAAGCCAAGCTGCCAGTGCAGATGATGGTGCAGTTCTACACGGCCATCATTGAGTCCATCCTCACCTCCTCCATCACCGTGTGGTACGCTGGAGCCACAGCCAGGGACAAACAAAGACTGCAGCGCATTGTGCGCTCCGCAGAGAAGGTGATCGGCTGCAGCCTTCCATCTCTCCAGGACCTGTATGTCTCTAGGACTCGGAGACGAGCAGGTCGGATCACAGCCGACCCTTCTCACCCTGGACATAGACTATTTGAGTCACTCCCCTCGGGCAGGAGGCTACGGTCCATCCGGACCAGAACCTCCCGCCATAAGAACAGTTTCTTTCCCTCTGCCATTGGACTCTTTAACACTTCATAACACTTGTCACTTTAACACTTCATAACACTTGTCACTTTATTAAGCACATAAATCAAGAACTATCCATTGTACTGCAAATTTTGTACCATATCTAACAAACTGTAAATTGTGTGTATATATTCAAGTTTTAGTCTGTATATTTTTATTTATCTTGTATTTTATTTTATATTTTATGCATGCCCTTCATGTTGCACCTTATCGCCGAAGCAAGTTCATAGTTTGTGAATCTTGTTCACTGACAATGGCAATAAACATTTTTCTGATTCTGATTATGAATAACCTCAACCAGGCGCTTCCTGTAGCTGTGGATCAGACCTGCACATTGTTGAGGAGGAATTTTAGCCCATTCTTCCTGCAGAATGGCTTTAGCTCTGTCATATTCTTTGGATGTCTCATGTGTGTGGCCCTCTTCAAGTCAATCTACAGGCAATCTGTTGTGGACTGTGGGCTCCGGTGTTTTGGATTGTTAGCATCACCCACCATTCTACATAGTTTCAGCTGACGTACAGACATCCTCACATTATCCTGAAGAATTGTCTGCTATACTTGGAAATTCATCTTCCCCTCAATGATTGAAGCTGAACAGGCCCTGATGCAGCAAAGCAGGCCCAAATCATGATGTTTCCTCCACCAGACTTTACAGTTGGGATGATGTTTTCATGATGATATGCTGTGCCCTTTCTACGCCAGCTGTAGTGCTGTGTGTTTTTTTTACAAATAGTTCAATCTTAGTTTTATCAGTCCACAAAACATTTTGCCAATACCGCTGTGGAGTGTCAATGTGCTCTTTTGCAAACTGCAGGCGCGCAGCAATGTTCTTTTTAGTAAGCAGTGGCTTCCTTCGTGGTGTCCTGCTGTGGATACCCTGCTTGTTCAGGCATGACTTACATAAGCATGTTCTTGTGCAGAGCTCTAACTCCAAAAGTTTAGTTTTTTTTTTTTAATCAAAGTAGCTGTAGTCCACACCTCCAAACGTATTATCTAAGTGCTCCAGGTGTGCTAAAACTTGACTGCAGTTAGCGTTTTTGACAGTTTTCTACATTGCTCTTTTCCTGAGAGAGAGGGACGTGTTGTACCGTCTAACCTGGATGCGCTGATGCACTCTAAGTAAACACAGATGCAAGGAAAGCATGGCCAAACACAAGAGCGCATCGATGCGTACCCAGGTTCATAGTGGTTCTAAACACACTGATGCTTTCCTACCTAAGAGCTAATAGGGGCGGCAGTAGCTCAGTGGATAGAGCGGCTGTCCTTCGACCGGTGGGTGGGCGGTACGATCGGTGTTACGGCAGTAACATCCCACTCTCCCCCACATACTGTTGTTGTGTCCTTGGGCAAGACACTTAACCCACCTTGTCTCCAGTGGAGTTCCAGCTTTAACACTGGTAAATGGAAGCTTAATGTAAAACTTAGCTCTAGAGACCGGAGCCATCTTTTGTACCAGGTTGTAAACATGGGTTTTACTCTTGTAAAGTCGCCGTTGGGTTTCTCCTTATATTTCCGCTTTTGGAGCCTGCCCTCTGGTGGACGGAGGTATATCGCTGTATTTCGCTGTAAAATCACCGTATGGCGGCGCCCTTACACGAGAACCATTTTAGAGGTTCCATGGGAGAGGCTTGGTGAAACCTCTCTTGCAATAAAATATAATAATTAGGGCTTGTAAAATTAACGCAATCGTTAATTTAATGCAACTTCCTCTCAAAAACCGCTGCACCTCATTTCCGTTTTCCTGTGGCTGACACGGCTGCACACTCAGGCTAGCAACGGAAAAACAAGACACGCGGCTATGGATGCAATGGACAATTCTGCTTTAAGAGATTACCGGATGGTTCCCTAGAAAAGAGTAAAGTAATATGCATGATTTGACATGCTTACACAACTGTCAAATAAGGACACATGTTTTCTCTATCATGTAAGTTTCATTTCTGCTTAGAAGTCTAGATAGACAGGCAGGTATCGCACCCAGGGGTGAAAAAGATGTGCTGTCCAGCCAAATGACAGTAAAGACCAGAAGCATAGCTACTGATGAAGGGGGAGGGGTGCCCGAAACTTGTTGCACAGATAAAAAAAGGGAATAGAACCACAGCTTCCGAGCAAGAGCAGAGAAGGGAGGAGCTGGGAGTGTAGTATAGAGTGATTTTTGGCAGAAGCACTCTGGTGAATGTTCTGTTGTAGCCCATGGCCATGTACTCTACATGTGAGCTGTTATTAAACTTGAACTTAAGCTACTGAATCATAGTTGTCTTTCAAGCATTGCTTCCAATCTGAACCTGGGGAGTGAAGTGAACAATCAGAATTCCTTCACAAAGTGAATGTATTAGTAATGCACTTCAAGTTAATGCATTTTATAAAGGTTTCTCATTTATTTCACTACAGCTCTGTTGTATGCATGTGTGTGACTGTAGAGGTGAGTTCGGTGGTGGTTGTGTGTGAGTGCATTATTATTATTATTATTATTATTATTACATCAATTTTATATAGCGCTTTTCCGGGGACGCAAAGACGCTTTACATATCAATTATTCATTCACTCCACAGTCACACACTGGTGGTAGTAAGCTACATCTGTAACCAAGTACAAGGCAGTAGACAGAGACGTGGCAGCCATTCCGCGCCTACGGACTCTCCGACCATCACCAAATACATTCACTCTTACACATTCATGTAATGATATGTAATTTATAGTTTGTTATTGACAGCAACTTGCTAAAATGCTGTATGAGGTAACAATAGGCAATAGTACCAAATAAACATAAATTGTGATAAAAATTGTGATTGAAAATTGTGTTCTTGGAATAAGAAAAATTGTGATATGACATTTTGCCATAGTAACTATCCTGACCATGCTGGCGTTCTTGACATAGGGCAAAAGTGAGGTCTGCTCACAGTCACAGCTCTGACACTGCCTCCCTTCACAGGTCCCTTTTAGGAAGAATTATTGTAGATAAAAACACTAGCATCAAAACAAGATTCTAAAAGAATCAGATTTGTGCCAGAATAATCAATACTTTTTAAGAAATGTAAAATAAAAAGTATTAGTCAAACAAAACTTTTTGACTGGAGCAAATAAAAAAACATTTCAAAATAATAAATATTTGTTTGCAAATATTATTTGTTCAAATGGAAAAAAAATGTCATTCCTTTTTTTAGTTTGAGAATATGTTTTTTGTTTTGCAATAATCAGAGTTTTGCTTTCATTCAGTCCTTTGCCTTTGAGCTCCGTTTTTTTTTTGGTTGCAATTTTGTCACAAAGCTCACGGGGAGCAGACTCTGACGGAGCTGTCTCCTGACCACTTGGTCAGTGCCTCTTTTAGGGACACCTCAGTGAACCGGAAGAAGTGACTGCAACAACGATTGAAACAGTTCAAAAACACAGAAAAAACACTTGCTTCAGAAGGTTTTGCCCACAAAAAAGGGTTTACGTTTATAAAATGTAAATGTAATAACGTTTTTGTTATTTCTGTGTACAATGTACTTGGTTATGTTTACAAAACTGGCAAATAGTGAAAAGAGCTTGTGGACTGAAAAACTCAGTATTACAAATATGCTATTTGTATGCTAGTGTCGTTGTCTGGCATTTTTTTTGTGTCTAACCTCATCATTATAAGTCTGAGGTTGTTGCATGTTAATCTTTTAATGGCATTTGTCATAGCTTGTTTCAGTCATCTCAAGAATAAGCAACTTTTGTTAAAGAATGTTAATCTGCTGAACAACCAACTATTACGCCCTCAAATTCAAAACATTTATTTATATGTTCCCTGTAACAAAACATGCAGGTACAATGAAATTCTATCTTTGCGGTCCACAATGAATGCTGTAATGTATTTTTTTTAGTATGTAATAGAAGAGATGGAAACCATAGAACAGAGTATATAAACTGTATACATTATGTGGTAAAGGCAAACATTAGTTTCAGGCTGTTTGACAAAGTTTTTTTTCCGTCATTCAGACTTCAAAATCACAGTCAGATGAGATGAAGACTGAAAGTGATATATTCTGCTGTTTGGTCTGTTTTTAAAGTTGTTCAGAAGTTAACTTTATAGGATTTTTGATTAATACGTCTGTTTATGCTATCTGATAACTATAGTTTTACTATGCAGTAACCGCCGAAAAGCACGGATGTTACTTTTACTGCCCTGTGGTAAGGCCAATATCAGTTAATGGGGGAGCAATGAGCTCACGATTCCAGTATATATACAATCATTGCTTTTACCTCTCCCTGCTCCCAATCCCCCTATAACAGGTCATGTGACCTTTGACCACCATGCCAAGGCACTTTGCCCAGAGGAAACACTGCAGTATAAATGGGTTTTAACATTGCAATAATATTGTTTACCGCAATTAATTCTGATGCAATTTATTGCACAACAAAAAGTAATCATTGTGACAACCCTAACTAAAGTGGCTTCCAGCAACAGACCTCTGAGGCCTCTGATGTGGTGATGTTATAGATTGATTATTTTCTCCTCTTTGCTAACAGTACATAACCCAATTAGAGAGTGACGGTATCACAATTTTAATTAAAAGTTATTCTCAGACTGTTACTACATTGAAAAGCAATCATCTATATTTTACTTATCTGTCAAACTGAACAAAAAAGTTGTATCAGTGCATTTGTATTCTCTTGTGTGAGAAACATTAACAAGTTTATTAACAAGTTTATTAACAAGTGATGCACAAGTGATGTCTTAGTACGTATAAATATAGTCTGACAAATACACATTTAGTCACTGCATTGTAGTCACTTCTGTAGACAGAATTTAAGATGAAATGAAAGTCACATACCTCCTGCCTTATCAATTATCCTGAACTCTCTATATAACTGCATTAAAAATGATACTTAATAGTTCAATTGAATTCATTTTTATCAACAAATACTACAGTGCTAGACTAAATTCAACTGTTTGGTTTAAGGCTTTTAGTGGACATTTATTTTGACAAGTGTGAATCTTTACCAGATGCAAGACAGATGTTACAGATGTTGCAACTATTTAAATTGAAAATTTTATTATGATTACATTGCGATATATTGTGCAGCCCTAATCTGTATCACAATAACGCATTACAAGACAGAAACGACACAAAGTTATAATGAATATAATGTTGTCCACAGTTAAACTGCACACATTACAGACAGCAATCAGATTGGACCAGTTAATTGTTTTACTGAGGAGCTATCTGTGCATGATACTGACATCCTCTGAGCAGTGAGACCTAGTATCAACAGCTGACGTGAGTGAGTGGCTCTCCAGGGAACAGCCTTGTGACCAAATGTGAGTGCCCTCAATTTATTAAAGCAGGTGTGTTATTGAGCCAGCAGTGTGGTGCATAATATCTGATCATGACATGTATTTCTCATGAGAGACAGTCAGGAACAAGAGAGACATTAAACCTCTACCCTACATCACTGAGTCATCACTTGAGTACAAATTAGGCATGGGATGATATTTGAATTTTGTGTCACGATTGTCCTCCTGGTCTCTTCTGGGGGAATACTGAGGCGTTCCCAGGCCAGCCGAGAGAAATAGTCCCTTCAGCGTGTCCTAGGTCTTCCCCGGGGCCTTCTCCCAGTGGGACGCGCTCAGAACACCGCCCCAGGAAGGCGTCTAGGAGGCACCTGGGACAGATGCTGGCTCCTCATCACCCTATCTCTAAGGGAGCGCCCAGCCACCCTGCAGAGGAAACTCATTTTGGCCACCTGTATCCGTCTTGAGTCTTGTCTTTTCGGTCATGACCCACAGCTCATGACTATAGGTAAGAGTAAAAACGTAGATTGACTGGTAAATTGAGAGCTTCGCCTTGCAGCTCAGCTCCCTCTTTACCACGAGAGGCTGGTACATCAACTGCATCACTACAGAAGCTGCCCCGATCCGTCAATCTTCCACTCCATCCTTTCCTCACTTGTGAACAAGACCCCAAGATACTTGAGACAGGACCTCTCCACCAACCTAAAGGGAACAAACCACCCTTTTCCGGCTGAGAACCATGCCTCGGACTTTGAGATGCTGATTCTCATCCCAGCTGCTTCACACTAAGCTGCAAACCGTCCCACTGAATGCTTTAAATTGACATTGAATCAAGCAACAGTTGAGCTTATTAACAATAAAACAAGGCTTTAGTTTAGGCTTCAGATTGTTTTGGAAGCAATGAACAGACACTGACTCATAGATGGGTCTAAACAGAGCTGTTTATGTGGTTTATTGGGATTGTTGTGTTGTTACTGTTTTCAACAAAATGCTTTTTGACTTTAGCTCTGTAGCAACCAATAATGTAATAATTTTGTCCATTTTAAATGTAATAAAGCCAATAACGTAATAACTTGCCAATAATGTAATAAGTTGTGACGTTATTGGATGGTTATTAGATTATTGGCTTAGCATCAAAAAAATCCTTTGAAAGTGTAATAACTGCAGCCGATCATGTAACAATGGAGAAAAAGGTCGGCATTTCTTGGAAATAATGTAGTTCTTACCAATAACAATTATTTATTTTGACAACTCTAAAGTGTCCCTAGTAGGGCTGCACGTTTTCAAGTTTTTCATTAACCGTTAACCAAGGCCCTTAGCGGTTAATACTCGGTTAACCATAGTGTGCGTCAGGGTTATTTTTAGTTTATTAAGTTGACGACCGCCATCTCCGTAGTGAACGCGAATATAGAGAGAAATGCACATCATGGATTACATAATCAGAGAGTAGCCTATTTCTTCTCGTTTTAAATTGTTAAAAGACATTTCAAGCTATCTTAAGATACATTTCATGTCTGTGAGGCCTACGCTGAGTTTCGTTAAATTAGGATGAGATGCGCTCCAGTTCACGAGCAATGCAAGTGGCTGCGAGGGCGCCTGCATGATTAGGCCTATGTCTGCTATATTTGCTTCTTATAGCACACTTTTTTTAGAAACTTTGTGCAAAGAAACAGTCAAATAAATGCGTACAACAACATGTACTTGAAGTATATCTAAGCACTGCATTGCAATACTTGCATTTTGCCCCGTCACTCTCAATTTTAAAGTGCTCCCACGCTGTACTTTTCTTTGCCCGCTTCATGCTAGAAAACTGATCATGACTTCTTCTTGTGGATATTACAAATGTCTGGGAGCGCTCTGGCGGTCTCTAGTGGTGGAAAAATATATTGCAATTAAATTCAAAGCACGCCATTGACGCCGCTTAACCGAGCAAAATGTTTCACTCGGTTGCGCAATTTTTAACGGTTCATCGGTTAATCGGTTAACCATGGACACCCCTAGTCCCTAGTGAATGAATGTGAGAGTGAATAGTTGTCTGTCACTGTCTGTCTCTAAATGTTAGCCCTGCGACTAACTGGCCACTGTCCAGGGTGTACCCCGCCTCAGGCCCAAAGCTGCTGGGATAGGCTCCAGTCACCCGCGACCCCTAACGGGACTAAGCGGTAGAAAATGAATGAATGAACAAAATCTTTATTCAAAGATTCAAGATTCAAAGATTCAATTTATTATTCAATTTATTTAGAATATTGCATATTTATTTAGAATATTGCATATTTGCTTAAATATGTAAAGGAGGAATAGGGGAATATTAATTACTCCGAAGTGTATTTGGTAGTTAGGAATGTGCTAAAATACAGAAAATTTGTTTTATTATATCAATGTGAGTCCCAGATACAGTATAACATCCAATAAAAGCTGAAGCCATCTCTATCTACTTGTTTATTACTATACTATTTTATACAAACTAATGTTAAATTAAGAAGTCATAGGGTGATTGTAAACGTGTCTCTCCCCTTTCAGGAGATTGTCTTGACCAGGACCACACCCCTAAATGCACTGAAGCAACTGCCATGTGATTGGTTGATTAGATTCTTGCATTAATGAGAAACTAAACAGGTGTTCCTAATAATCCTTTAGGTGAGTGTATACTCATATAGGTTGCATCACCCCAGGTATGCCTGACTTGTCCATTGTGGCTAGCCAGGTTCCCACTTGTGTTCCACTGAAACAAACTGTAATAACATACATGGTATATTCAGGTGGTAGAGCGGTCGTCCTATAACAGAGAGGTTCGATTGCCGCTCTTCCCGGTTCATACTGTTCTGTATTGTGGGCAAGACACTTAACCCACCGTTGCCTCCAGTGTGGCACCAATGTATTCAGACTAGTTCATATGCCTTTACCCCTCTTCTTGAAATCTCACAAGGACAAATCTTGCACACAGCAAGTCCCTGTTCTTTCTCCGAGAGGCAAAAACATTGCCACACCGCTGCCATTTTGCTGCCTCTATCATGGTTTAGCAAAGGCTCAGGTAAAGCACCTTTAAAGGGAGCTGCAGCAAAAGCAGAAAGGCAGGAGAGAAGGACAAATATATCAAGCGTATAGATAATTGTGCTTATACCTACAAATCCTGGCAGAATTTTTTTTGTGCCATTTTTCAGAGAATATGAATGATAACACAAAAATCAAACAATTGTGTTTACTCTTTTGAAATCACTCAGATGGAGCCTCAACCTTACCCGCACCGGGTTGATGATCTTCCCTATAGTGAAGGGACAATGAATCGTGGAGCAAATTTCTTAGACTCCACTCTGAGAGGAATGTCTCTGGTGGAGAGCCCTACCCGATCCCCCTGGGGACTCTGCTTGCGGTGGCGATTGGTCGCTGACGAATATTGGGTGGAAGCTCGTAGGAGAGCCGCACAAGCCCTGTTCCCTTTCGAGGGAACTCAACACTGCGTCGTGAAACGACACTTTGGGGAACGCCCTCAGCGTGACGGCCCTGAAGCATGAATGAAACTTAGACCAATCTTGATTGGTACCACGTCACAGCGTAGTGAGTGCCGGCCTCCCCGGAAGTATAAAGGGACGCCGCATCACGCACACGCCAGCTTTTCGCTCTTCAGCAAATGCCCTGGGTGTGAACGAGAGACTTGTTGAGAAACTTTTGAATGAAAAGTATGGCAGAACAGTTTAAGAAGTGTCTGTACCCCTGCCCTCGTTACACTACGGGTAGGGACACGCACTCGTGGTGTCTGATCTGCTTGGGAGCACAGCACGCTTGGTCAGCTCTCGAGGGAGCTGGCTGTGTGCACTGAGGGGCAGGGTGCTGCGCTCCCGCCTGGCCGTGTTTGACCGGGCCGGCCAGGCTCGCGTTCCCCGTGGTTGAGGTCCCGTTGCCGCCGAGGCGGCGCGGCAGCTGAGATTGTGGGGATCGCAGCTGGGACTGTTTGATGCGATTGGCACAGCTGAGGCTGTTCTCCGTCCTTCATCAGACAGCTCGGATGCATTCCTCCCTGTGCAGGAGCCCGCGAGGCGGCTTCTCCGGCAGGGGGAGACGGTCTGATGCTTGAGCTGTCCACGTCCGGAGGATGGAGTCTGCGCAGCCATGCACCTTAAGGCCGACTCCCGCCAAAACTCCCGCCAAACGGTGGATGTAAACTGGGGGCCCCGGTCCGACACAATGTCTATTGGTAGGCGATTGATCCGGAAGACATTCTGGAGTACTAGTTCAGCCATCTCCTTTGCTGAAGGCAACATAGACAGGGCTACGAGGTGAGCCATCTTCGAGAAGCGGTCAATGATGGAAAGGATCACTGTGTTGCCATTTGATTCCGGGAGACCTGTAACAAAATCCAGGGATATGTGAGACCAGGGTCGTCTGGGGACCAGAAGTGGTTGAAGACCAGATGGAGCATGATGAGAGGGCCTCTGCTGACTGTAAATGGGACAGGCAGTGACGAAACTACGGACATCCTCCTCTTCCTTAGGCCACCAGAACCGCCGTTGAAGAAAGGAGAGTGTCTGCCGAATCCCAGGATGGCAAGTGAGTCAAGACGAGTGGACCCACTAAAGAACCTCCGGCCGCAGGCCCGCAGGAACAAATAGTTTTCCCTCTGAACAGGAACTGGGGACTGTGATGGTGTTCAGGGCTGCATCGACGCGCTCCTCAATAGGCCAGGTGACAGCTGCTACCACCTGGGTTGAATGTAAGATGGGAGTCACTTTAGAAGATGTTTCCTCCTTTTGGAATTGCCGGGAAAGGGCATCAGGTTTCTGATTGCTGGAACCGGGTCGGAATGACAAAACAAAATTAAACCGGATAAAAAAACTACGACGAGCTTGACGAGAGGACAGACGTTTGGCTGACCGGATGAATTCCAAGTTCTTGTGGTCAGTCCACACAAGAAAAGGTGGTTCGGTTCCCTCCAGCCAGTGCCGCCATTCCACCAATGCTAGCTACTCCCACGTCGGAAGCATCCACCTCGACGACGAACTGACTGCAGGGGTCTGGGATGATAACACTGGAGCTGAAGAAAAACGAAGCTTCAAGTCCCGGAATGCCGAGTCAGCTTCGCTGGACAAGAGGAACGGAGCCTTAGATGAGGTAAGTGTTGTCAGAGGAGCCGCCAGGGTACTATAGCCGCGAATGAAACGCCTATAGAAATTGGCAAACCCCAAGAAGCATTGCAGTTGCTTTCGACTGCATGGAGATGGCCAATCCAGTACGGCCGACACGTTGGAGGGGTCCATCTGAATGTAGACAATGTAGCCGAGAAAGGAGACGCTGGGTACATGGAATTTGCATTTCTCAGTCTTGACAAAAAGTGAATTCTCCAGCAGGCGTTGAAGGACTGACTGGACACGATGAACATGCTGGGATCCTTGGAAAAGATAAGGATGTCATCCAGGTAGACGAATACGAACCGGTCGAGCATGTCCCGCAATACGTCATTGACCAGGTTCTGGAAGATGCCGGGGGCGTCAGTCAGCCCAAAAGGCATAACGAGATACTCATGATGGCCTGACGAGGTGTTAAATGCTGTCTTCCATTCGTCCCCCTCTCGGATGTGAACCAGGTGGTAGGCACCTGCGAAGATCCAATTTGGAGAACACTGTTGCCCCCTCCAGCAGGTCAAAGGCGGAGGTCAGGAGGGGCAGCGGGTACCGGTTCTTTACTGTGATATCATTAAGTCCGCGTTAGTCAATGCAAGGTCGAAGGGTCTTGTCCATCTTCCCTACAAAGAAAAATCCTGCCCCCGCTGGGGATAAGGAAGGTCTTATTATTCCAGCTGCCAAAGCATCGTTAACAGAACATCTCCATGGCCTTTCTTTTAGGAGCGGATAAGGAATATAATCGGCCTCTAGGAGGTGAGGTGCCTGGGAGCAGGTCAACAGCACAATCATATACGTAAATGTATGTAAATTCACAATCACTGCTGTTATTTCTGATGGGCCTGTTTTGTTTTGATGGTTGATAAAACGGCAGGAAGTGTCTGGAAGTACTTTAATAACTCCTCTTAGGTTATTTATCTGAGTTTAGACCTCCTGCTCCCACATGTCTGTGAAGGTTAAACCAAGAATCTGATGTGCACTTCATCACAAGAATGAATATCTCATTATGGAAGTTTAGTCACCTACACATGAGACAATATTAGAACTCTGTGTCACGATTATCCTGGATGGGGACCTTTTAGAATTTCATGGTTTTCTGAATAAATTTGTCTTAAAATGTGATCTGATCTTCATCTAAGTCAAGGGTATTAACAAACATAATGTGTCTAAAAATAAATAAAAATAATTAAAAACAATAATTACACAAAAATAGTTACCAATTATTTTATTGAGAACAACCAAAAAACCTCATAGGGTTTGTGGAAAAAGTAAGTGAACCCTTCAGTTAATGACCTTAAAAAAGCTAATCTAGTCAGGTTTTAGCACACCTGAAGTCTCGTTAAAATAATAAAGTAGCTGGACTACAGATAGGCTGATTAAAACTCCTCAAACTTCTGGAGTTTGCTTTGCACAAGAAGAAAAATGCTTTTGTGAGCCGTGCCTTGCCAAAAAGAGCTTTCAGAGAAGCCACAATCAAGAATTGTTGCTTTACATAAAGCTGGAAAAGGTTACAAAGTTATTTCAATGACTTTAGAAATTCACTAGTCTACAGTTAGGCAACTAATCTACAAATGTAGATGCTTTGGGACTGTTGCTACTCTACCAAGAAGGCGCTAAGTCAAAATGACATTAAGAGCATAACAAAGACTCCAGTGGCGGCTACTGGTCTGTCAGAGAGGGGAAGCTCATTTTCTGCCTACATCATAAAATTGTCCATTTATTTAAAAGTAAATTCTGCCCTACGTTCCTTTTCAAGAAAATGGTCTCACTCACATGTTCATTGCTCTTTTCATGTCTTTTATATGCCCTGTCAAAGTTAGACAGATCTCCAAACCCCACCTTTGACCAAACAACACATCCGTGAGATGGTTTCATCAAGAGGCATGGCCAGCAGTACATTTTATTTGTCACAGCACTTCCAGTCAGCCAGCTAACTTTGTCATACCAGGAGAGCTGAAAAGACCTGTTATTTTTCCCTATCTTTTGCACTAAATCAATCTTAGGTGTTGATCTGCCCTGCTGTTTAATTCTAAGTTTTTCCTCGTAAGGAACACTGTCAAATGGCTTCGCCAAAATCAGGTCGACAATATTAGCACTGTCTGCCATCGTGCGCAGTTTCACCCACGACGCTAGCCTAGCCTACTAACGTTATATGAATGAATGAATAAATGATGGAATGAATGAATGAACGATCTAAAAAAATATATTAAACTCTGTAAAACTGAAACAAGGAATGTGGTGTATAATTGTGTGAAATGTATGATGAAAATCAAGCAATTTCGCCAAGCAAATATCAAAGAAATAGGTTGCAGCAGTTTTTATTTCAACTGAACTTGAGAAATCCGCGATGGGACTGAGCGCGAATAGCTTCAGTGATTCCTTATAGTACAGAATCGCTGTCAGTCACAAGGAGATGCAGTCTTTCGACAGGACCCTCCAATCATCACGCAGAAGCTCGGAGTCCGGGCCAGCCCACTCCCCATTCACCCCCAGAGACGCTGAGCGTCCGTGGGCGGGACATAATCGCAGCGTTTATCCAATGACCGTCTAGTTTCGAAGCGTTGAAAATCGTTCAAAGCAGCCCCATTGAAGTCAATGGACGCTGGGCTTCAATAGGGAAATGTATTGTGACGCTGCGGGAATGTATGAGAAGGAAATCGAGTCAGCCGACCTGCTATATGTAACTGATTCTGAACGAACTCGTCTTTGAGATGAACGTTTTCTAACGCATTTTTACTCAATAAAATGTTAATACAATAGTACATATTTGACCATTAATTTTGTGACATTATAAGGGAAGCCGAGCTTCCCTTGCAGTCTTAAAGAAATCGCCTCTGAAAGACTCATCACTGAGGTACAGAAACAACCCCGAATGACAGCCAAAGATTTGAAGGCATCATTGGAACTTGCTAACATCTGTGCTCATTTTACAATAGAGGTGTGAACCTACACTGGTCTCACGGTTCAATTACGATTATCAAGTCATCAATTCAGTTCGATTCGATTATCTCGATGCATCACGATGCATTGATGATGCACTGCATCCTTATTTTTCAATTTTGCTTCACATGTAAACAATTTTGTCAATGAATACAAGCAGTCAGATATATGAACTGAACCTCTAATTTGACCTGAAACACGCTTCTTGAATGTATCAAACATCAAATAAAACTCAGGTCTGGGCACAGAAGACAACAGCAGCATTAGATTAGAACACACAAATGTAAGTACTAAAAGTGCATAATGCAGGGAGTGTACTTATATACTTATATAGTGCAGTGTACTTTCTTGTAAAACATTAAATATTGGCAAATGTATAAACATGAAATTAAATTACAAACCAAAATAAACAAGAGGCCGAACCTACTTGAATCAATATACAAAAAAACTAAATCTGCACTTCAGCAGTGTTTTTTAATACACAAAATAAAAGAAAACAAAATAACAGCACTGGGCACTGGAACTTCCTGAAACATCACAAACTGCTCAGCATGTGGGAATTTGTAAATTTTTCTTTAAGAACACTAACTGGTCCACATGCTCTGGTTTAAGAGTGCTTCTTTTAGCAGTGACCACATCTCCTGCTGTGGAGAAAACTCGCTCTGCAGACACACTTGTGCCTGGGATTGTTATGTCCTCAGTTGATGAAGACAAGGTTGTACAAGACAAACAGAGAGTCAAGGTCATAGAGTTTTGGTGTTTGGCTTTTATTGGTCCAAACACACACAAAAATAAAAACAACCAACAAAAGTGGAGGGAGGAAGGCTGTATGGTTGTGCCAAATCAAAGAAACCAATATAACAAAACAGAGCCTAACTAACTAACTGAGCAGAGAACTAAAACAACAAACAAAAATCCTGGTTTAAATTATCTAAATAAAAGGTCTGTACTCCAAAAAGGTACAAAATCACTCTCACGTACCTTCTCTGGCTCTGTTCCACATTGGTGGAATGATCTACCTGCTGCTACAAGATCAGCAGATTCTGTAGCCATCTTTAAAAAACACCTGAAAACACATCTCTTCCGTCAACACCTGACTGACAAACACTGAGTCCTACTTCCTTTCTATCGATTCCTTTCTAAAAAAAAAAAAATAAAAATTCTCTTACCCTTAGCATTGTATACTGCGCTGAGTTTAAACTGACTAGTTTTTTGTGCACTTATGCTTTTTGTACCTTGTGTTGTTAAAATTGCTTCCATTGTTATCCTCACTTGTAAGTCGCTTTGGATAAAAGCGTCTGCTAAATGACTAAATGTAAATGTAAATGCAAAACATACACGGGTGGCAACAACCAATAAACCTAGTGGGCTAAACATAAATTTTCTAAGTGGTGCAAAAAGTATAGGGTACCCACTCACCTGCCAACCTCCCAACCAACAACATGTGATTTACAAATTCAAAGAACATACAAACAAGGCGAGAGAGAGCAAGAGAGAGACGCAGCTCCAGGTGCTTCCTTTTTAAATCTTGAGCCAGGCCCTGATTGGCTGCTCCAGGTAGTGAATTATCCAACCATGGTGTGGCAAACAGGTTCCACTCACAGCACCTGAGAGCAAATAAGGGAGGAGGAAAGACAGGAGCAGGGAGGCCGAAACAAATATCCCCTGCATTTAACAGGGATACACAAGTATCGCTTTGACAGCCGAGAGAGAAGAGGAAACATGACCTCATGGACACACCACCAGTTCAAAGGGTCCTCAGTGAGAGGCAGAGATGAAGCTTTACAGTATACCTCCATTTCCTCCTTAGCAAGGACATAGGGGGTCTTGGGTTCTACTGTACCTTTGGTGTCAGTGAAAGACTGTCCCAGCAAACTCACAAGCAGCGATGAGGCCTTTCGTTTGGGAGCAGCAGAGGGCCTGTCCTCAATGGAGGTTTCTTCTCCTGTTCCCTCAGGTGCTTCATCCACTTCTGTCATTCTAGGTGTACCCTGTGTTTGAACAACGTATTTGAAAATACAATTAAACTAGGACAGTGGCAGTGCAGTCAGCCAATACAACAGCTCAATATATGAGAATTATAATTTTTTCCGTTTTGATAAAAATAAATAAAAATAATAAAATAAATTTAAATTACTTAACATTTGAACAAATTTTACCTACTATTAATATTATGAGCTTTTAATTTTATATAGCCTTTTGTACAAGAAACATGATAGAATTACCTCCAAGGATGCAGCCTCCTCAGTCAGTGCTCTGTATACCTCCGATCTCTCCTCTTCTGTGAGAAAAGGCATTCCCTTAAATCGGGGATCCAGGGCAGAGGCTGTATGAAGGATCCTCTTCTGTGACTCACTGTTGTACCTCTTCAGGAGATCTGTTCTGATTGCATTCTTGATCTCATGGATCATGTGCGAGTCTCCGTTGGTGTCTGACATATTCTGGAGGAGTTGCGCATGTAGAGGAGCAACGAGGGAAACTGTCGGATTGCGCTCTTCTGACATCAGTGTTGTTGCATCCTTCATTGGCTTTAATGCCCTCACAGCATCCTCTGCATTTGTTACATCTGTTTCAGTAAGAGTGCACAGATCTGTCTCTCCTTTTCTGACTTCTGGTGACAGCAAAGTGGCACAAATTGCAGGTTGTTGTTCCAGGAACCTCTCGACCATGTCGTATGCGCTGTTCCACCTTGTTGCAACATCAGTTATCAGTTTATGATTTTTCAGGCCAAGACCTTGCTGTTTCACTTTCAAACAGTGGCTCGCTGTGGTGCTGCGATGAAATAATGTTGATATTCGTCGGATTCTGCCCAAAAGGCTGGAAAGCGCGCCCACTTTAAGCGCGCGCTGGGATGCCAGATTCAGCGTATGCGTGAAGCATGATACGTGAGGGAATTTTCCGAATTGAGCTGCAGCGATCATGTTCGACGCATTATCTGTTACAAGCACTACATCCTTATGTGATAGCTGCCATTCATCCACGACATGAGACAGTAGCTCTGCCGGATGAGCACCCATGTGAGACTCATAAACGGCTCTCGTTTGCAGCACATGAGACAAAATCTTCCAGTCATTGCTAATGTAATGTGCCGTTATTGTCACATACGACTCAGTGGCGACCGAAGTCCAGGAATCACATGTTATTGCAACTCGATGAGCTTGGCCCATTGATGCCTCTACCTGGGCTTTGGTTTCGAGGTAGAGTTCCGGGATAACTTTTTCTGAAAAGTGGCTGCGAGAGGGGAGCTTATATCGCGGCTCCAGTGTTGTTAACAGGTGGCGAAACCCGGGGTTTTCCACTACAGAAAAGGGCCGTATATCCTTTGCAATAAAAGATGCCACTGCTCTGGTAATTCTCTGCCCTCTCACTGAGTTTGGCGGCAACGTTGATATAAGTTGATAAATTTTTGGCTGAGCTGGATCCACAATGGCACTGACAGGCGTTTGCAGCTCGGGGTGAAAACGACTGATGTGGTTTCACATGTTGGTGGTATTACCCCCTGCATATTTTATTTTTGCGTGACATGATTTGCACACAGCGTATGTCTTGTCAAGGTCGGGCTTACCGTGTTGTTGATAAAAGTAATGTCGGCTTTTAAAGTGGTTGGAGCATTTTTTATTGCACGCTCAGGCGTTTCGCCTCCCTCTGCCATTGTATGCCGCGACTAAGCACGCGGTGCTGACGTCAGAAATGCTTCAGTACATTATAACCGGTTATGGGCTATTACTGAACCGAAACCGAATCGTCCTCGTCTGCATCGCGATGCACCGTAGAAACGATTAATTTTGACACCCCTATTTTACAATACGTAAAACACTGACTAAACAGGATATCCACGGCTTTGAGGATCCGAATATAGCCGCCCCAGTTCCTAGCTTCTGATTGACACCTAATTTGACCAATTGAGAGAAAGAAGGGTGTCTCCACAGCGTGTAACATCCAATGAGAGTTATGCTTGTGCAAAAGTGCATGCCTAACAACCAATCAGCTCGCACGCTGCCTTGGAACTTCCAGACATACATGTGGAAATGCTACTTCTGCAGCTGATGAATGACGCGTATTCCAAAGCAAGGCTCAAAATTTAAGTCAAACAGTCTAAAAAAGTGATTTTTTTTATTAGAGCCCTCATTAATGTCAATATGTTAATACATTCAAAAGTAATGATTTTACCACAATGTTCATACAGTATATGAACAATAATAATGATATTTTTTTCAAATTTGAAATGGTAATAGTTCCATAAGCCTGTGTATTTAAATCCATAGCTCTCAAATGGAGCTCTGTACAGCCTTCTTTTTAAATAAAAAATCTAGACGTGAAAAAAACTTTATTTCTGTTTGTTCCAAAGTGTATAATTATTTACAAGTTTCAAAAAATTTGACTGCTTAAGAAAGAAATACAGACTGTTACCTTTACAAAGACTCCAAACTTTTACATATACTCCAAAGGGTTCAGGAACAGCTAGCATTTTAATTTGGGTATGCTTGTTTTCAGCGTTTTAGACGGATAGACCCGGAATGATAAGGGGTTTTTAACTGTTTTCATCGAGATGAGCGATATAAGCATACATCGTCCCACCCCTACGCACGCTTCATTCTTCATGATATCGATATTCGAATCAAATACATTGCAATAACTATAAATTTGTGAAAAATTCTGCAGTCCTAATAAAGACACTCTCAGATTTCAGCCATCTAAAACAGACAAAAGTTTTAGTCTTTAATTCTTGAAGACCTTTGTTGCCTGTCGTGTTTCCACTACTGGGATTTGTCAACCTGCTTCTTTTGTAAAATGTCTAGTAGAGATGGGCACAAATATTCTATTCAAATACGTAAACTGTAATATATGTTCGAAAAATAAAAACACTTTGAATTTTGCTGATAAATTTAATTAATTCATTAAATTGATATATTATTTTTGCTGGCCATAAATGAAATAAATACATAATGAGCAAAAAGGCTTTTTTACACAAAACACACACAACTGGCAGTGTTTTTGTTGCAGTAAAATAAGTCCACACGGTGCTCACTTATCCTGTTCCTGCTCGGTTTACTTCTGCCGCTTAGTGACGTGACAACACTGCGTCACACAGAGAGCAGGAGAAGGGGGTGACCCAGACCTGTCCACTCACTCAGTAAAGCAGCAAAGGATCTGTGTGAAAAAATCACACGGCTTGTAGCCTAACGTAGCCTTAATAACAAGCACTTATTTATGTGCATTACTCTTATGTAAAACTTATTTTTACACCATACTTTTCATGTGCTGTCACTGTTTGCACTCAATTAAAAATGAACAATGGATGGCCTTGGTGTACTTATTTTTCACTCATGACATCCTGCTGTTATCATTTAAAGCCATTTTAAAACACTCCCAGCGGAGGTTAAAGGCATAAGTTAGGTTTTGTTTATAAATGTTACAAACATCAGAAACAGATAAAGATTTGAAAAAAATAAATAAATAAATAAACATTAAATGTTCAAGTTCTGGTTGATACTACATTCAGAAGTTAATTAGTGAGATTGAAGTTTATATTAAATCAGAATTATGTTAAATCATGTAGATAATGTCTAGTTTATAAAGAGTACAGAGCCATTATGAACAGTAAATATTAGTACTTGTAGTAGCTGATATAGTGTGGCTGTTTCTAATAATTGTCTAATTCTGAAGATAAAATATAAAACAGAGATCCTGAGGTGTGGCAGACATGATCTTTATTTTCAAGGAGCTGCAGGTGAAGGTGGTCCAGGTTCTTGTTCTACACAGTCACAGGTTTGAGGTCTAATCTTCATGTAACTGCTCCACAGTGGTTCACAGGACGTCATTAATGTTTAGCCAATAAATCAAAAAAATACATGTTTCTGCAGTAAGTAAGCAGACTTTGAGACGTTTCATCTAATTCCAAGAGACTTCTCTTCTGAGATCAACTGGTTAAAGAGCTGAGCTTATATCTCTAGAGGTAGGGGTTTCACCTTCTGGTCTCTTACTCGTTAGCTAAAGGAAAGGACAGATTCCTGATGTGAGAGTTGTTAAAGGCTCAGGAGAGTTGTCATTGACACTGTTCCATTCAGATGTTGTTGTCGTTCTAGAGTTAAAATCTTTTGATTTAGGTTTCAAAACACTGTTATAAATACTAAGCAACATTAATCTGAAGCCACCTCCTCTTTTCAAAGAGGGCCTTTTCCATTTTAACAAAATATCCTTCTTCACACCTCTCTCAAACCATCTGGCCTCTCTGGCCAAAATTTGGACATTGCTGTCCCTTTCTCTTTGAGGTGGAGGTGGACTGCAGACTCAGGTCCACCAGGCTCTTCTGTGTTTCAAGTGGACTGGAATGTTGTGTTTGTATAATCTTGTAGTTTGTAACTTGATTTAAGTGTATATAATGATATGTTTGAGAAAACAGTTTTATTTTTAACGGAACTGGAAAGACCAAGATAAAAATGTGCTTATGCTTAAAATTATGAAGTAAAGATTAGCAGACTTACCCCAGTGTAAGTCTGCTAATCCCCAATGTGCATCCTATTTTAATGATAAGTAATGCCTTATAGGGCATTATCAGTGTTGGAAGTAACGGCGTTACTAACGGCGTTCATTTTTCAGTAACGGAGTAATCTAATTAATTACTTTTCCCATCGTAACGCCGTTATCGTTTCTGAGAATGTAAAGTGTTGCGTTACTACAATTTGGTTGAATAAAGCGAGAGGTGTCATGCTTTGGCTACACATCAGCTGCTGCTGGAGAGAGCAGGGGTGGGGAATTTAGTGATGTGTCATGCGCAAAAGATGCGGCTCTGAGAGCCGATGCTTTGTAGTGAATCAGAAGAGCCGGCTCGCATCGAGTGAGAGCCGGCTCCCATTTTTTTTCTTTTCACTGCTTACGTCCGTGCTTAGCCTGAGCTCTGCTCAAGGCAGAACTTTGTTTTGATTGGTCAGCAATGGCATCGCGACAAATCAATCCAAAAAATCATACCATTATGTAAAAACAGAGAGGGGGGTGCTGAGAAGTGGCACAGCGCTCCACTGCAAGTTAACGACACTGTCTGTCAGATACAGTGAGGAGAGTGTGTGAGTTGGCGTACTGTTGGCATAGTTGAAACTATGAGTGACACCCGAAAGAGAAGCAGCATCTGGCTCCAGTTTATAGACAATGGAAACAACAAAGCAGAGTGCGTTCACTGCAAGATGAAAATTACTTTCGTAATAATGTGGTTCCACTACAAACCTGCATAGACATATGAGAACTTTACATTCTACAGTGCAGTTAGAGGAGAGAGGGCAAGCTAGCATGAGCTAGATGAGGTGTGTCTCATCCCAAAAAAACAGCAACTGCAGCAGCATCTACTGGCTTCCCCACACATGCAGGTATAACCTCTCCTACGACAACTCAAAGCAAAATTAGCCAGTTTATACCCAAAGTGATAACCCCATCCAAAAGAATAAATGCACAAAATTAGGCAAGTATAAGGATTCTCCTAAAAACAGTTCATATGAAAGGGTTTTCAACACACAAACCATTAATTTTTGCAAAGTTATGGTAAAATAAAGGCCTACAAAAAAATCCTAAATTAAGAGCCGTTCAGGAGTCTTTGGGAGCTGAGCCAAAAGAGCCGGCTCCCTGAAAAGAGCCGAACTTCCCATCCCTACTGGGGATGATGACACCGCTGCAAAAGCGATGATTGGCTGACGCGGTCTCACTGTACGCGCTGACTTCCACTAAACACAGCTAAACACTAAAGACAGCGTCAGCGACAATGGAGCCGGGGAAATTCAAAGGTGGCGTTCTCGAACTGGAAGTACCGGCACTACTTCTCGTTAAATGAAATTAAAGGAAAAAATGTTTCTGTAACATGCTATGTCCAGGAAAAAAGACTTTATCCACGTCTGCCTGAAGCAACTCAAATCTTATGAAGCACCTCACATCAACACATGCTAACACGACACTTGTTGCTGCTGCTAACCCCAAATGAAGCTGCGTGAGTTCCAGTGAAGGAGACAGAGCCACTGTTAAAACAAGCAACGCTCGATTTTACGTGTCAGCAACAACCACTGGTTTAGTTGTTAGATGAGAGGAGTATTTTAGAATAGATTAATGTATATTAATTTTCTTTGAGAATGAACAACATGTTAATCTACAGAGAGAGTTGGATTGTGATTTGTTTATTGTGCAATAATTTACAGGTACAGAGATTTGTACTACTTAATGGCCAGGTCTCCCTTTGTTTCTTTTTACACAAGTTTACATTTGTGTGACTTAATTTTGCCATTGAATTTTATTTTCAATATTTATTTTTTATATGTTTTTTTTAATGCAATCTATTGAGTTGAAATAAATACCAAATGTTCTAAAATACTATATATATTGTTTTTATTCTTCAATTCGGTAATTTAAACATCTTTGATATTTAAGCTGTTATAGAACGTAATACCCTTATAGAACATAAAAAATAACTTCAGTTACTTTGCTACTGTGGTAACTGAGTTACTAACTCATTTACTTTTTGGGAGAAGTAATTTGTAACTATAACTAATTACTTTTTTGAAGTAAGATGACCAACACTGGGAATTATATATCAGTATTGAATCGTATCCCATCATACTACACCGTATCAAGGTACATATGGTATTGTGACCCAAGTATCGTGGTACATATTGTATTGTGATGTCCTGGACGATACCCAGATAAAAGTGACTACTGGTATTGTGTTGGTATAAATTTTGCTATACCATGGATACCGTTAAATCAGTGTTTCCTACACATTCAGAAAACTACGGGACCCTACCATAGTTTTTAAATGAGCCATAAATATAATATAACTGTTTTGGATTTTGCAGTGGTAAATTACGTTCATCTTCAAACGTTTGCGGTATTGATATGTGTTCCATGTCTGCTCTGTACTGGCTGCTATGTGAAGGGCTCAGACCCCGCCCCTCCTTCTGACTGGCTCACTGATCTCTACTTCTTCAGGAGAAAAGACACGGCTTCTCTTGATGCCATTCGAGTAAAACTTTAGCGGTTATTCTCCAGAGAAAGTGGAGATTTGTTGGCAATATTTGTAGCCAATTCTACAACTCTGCAGAAAACCAGCTGTGTCTCGTCTTTAGTTTCACCGCACTCCACCATTACATAAACGGTGGATACAAACAGACACAGAAGAAACGCTAAAGCATTAGCAAAACATTAGCGCTCTTGCAAAAGTTACTTTCTTCCCAGTAGCTCGCAACTTTTATCTGATCCATCGCCAGAAGAACCTCTGTTTAATGACGCCAGCCTCGTTTAGGAGTGGACGTCTATTTCTACAGTAATCCTGTAAACTAAATTACTCGTCAGTCATTTGCATAAATCTGTAATTAATACAAACACATGTCCGTGTGGTGTGAGCAAATAGCAGAGTAAGCTCTGTATCAAAGCACAATGCATCTCAAACAGTTCTACAACACACTGTTTTATATTTATACACTTTATTTAATTTGTTGTAATATTTAATTGAATTCATATAGGCCTACCTCATGTTGCACATTGGCACTTTTTCACTTTGCACCAATCCCACACTTTTTCTAGTTATATAAGTTTAAACCACATGCTTTGCCTGTTGGTTCCAAATTTTTTCTCATATTGCAATATCATATTGATATCATCGGGACAGTAAAAAATATTGTGATATGAATTTTAGCTCATATCGCCCACCCCTACCCTAGCCCACAGTAGAATAGAAGTGCTGTTGGCGTATAGCTCATGAGCTCACCCCAGATGCTGCAGTCTGACTAAACAGTTTCCAGCTGATATATTTTAAGTCTTCTGTGGGGTTTGCAGTTGAACGCCCTTTATGTGCCAGTCATGAGAGGCAGCATGTCCATGTTGTAAAGCAGTGTGTGACGCTGAGGTTTAACTGCACACAGGTGAAACAGGCCAGAGACGGTGGATCAAAGTGGTGCCTGGAGCGTGTCACTCTGATGAAGTTAAGCAGTACTCTCTAAGATTTGGCTTCTCATAAAGATGAAAACATCACAATGGTCAGAAATGCCAGTATACCTGAAAATAAATGATAAAACAAAATGTATATATATATTTTTTTTACTCATTTGTAACCTATGTGTTGGAGTAATTTGTTACGAAAGCTATAAAGAGCTTAGATAACATTAAAGTATAAAATTAGGCTAGTAATCAGAAGACTAGAATTCACTCAAGGAGGGAGCAACAGAGACTGACTGAAGGTTAAGTTCTAGTTTGGAACCATATATTATTAAAGGGATAACAGACAACATATAACAATAATACATAAGACAGACCAAATGGCCATTCTATAAAACACACACAAGTTCAGCACAATCAGTACATCCACTGGTCAATCTCAGTAACCAGTATAAGGAAGAAAAAAGTCACAAAGCACGTCGTCAGCCCCACAGTTTGTCCTTCTATGTATGTGCCATAGAGTTTGTGTAGGGACAATTGTAAGTCAGTGGGTTGCTGACCAACTCTGACTTGAGGAGTGATTTTTGTGTGTTTTGTGGGCTACTAGGAGCCCCCTACCGGCCCAGCAGAGGGATAAGCGACTCTTTAGACTGTCTTTAGACTTTAGGCCTGCTCCATTAGCTCGCCATCAAGTCAACCTGGCCTGTGTAAAACAGGACTAAATCAATTACAGTTTTCATCATTTCATCCTAGGAATTAAGTCTAGTGTACAAATTCTAGTTGCATTTAAGCACATCATTCAATTACAAAGTACAATAAATATCAATACAATACTACAAGAAAAGCAGTATATATATATCAATAATTCAAATGCAGCAAATCTTAAACATGTTACTTGGTATATATAAAAATACACATCCAAGTTCTTATTTTAAAGTGCTCAGTGCATAACCACATGTCTACACTCAATTAAACACCACAATATAAGCACATTGAAAGTCACAGATCTTGTTATCAATGGGCTTCCATATGTAGTTCACACATACCTTACGCTTTGAATATCATTTCACTAGATTGTCAGTATTTTTAGAGAACCGGGCACACTGTGTCAAACAACAGCTGCACAGGAATCAATGGGGAGACGGCTAGGCTAACGCTAACACAACAACATTTTACTCACCCATTTCCGCAGTTTAACAGATCAATGCATGTCTGTTTAGCACAGGCTTGATCGCTGTAGACGGCTCCTATAAGTTAACAGATCCACATTAAATGTCAACCCATAAACCCATGAAACCACAGCGAAAAGTGACTTAGACCGACCTGTAGCGTATTCAACATCCAGCTTCCCACTACGTCTCTTTAAACTGAATCACCGCGGGGTCTTTATTGGATTTTGATTGGTTGCATCTGCCCCCGTGACAGCATGACGTAAGTTATAGCAGCATCGTGATTGGTCCCATTACATACCTGCCAACTTTTCAAAAAACCTTGGAGTGAGATTTTGTCAGGGGTGGTCAAAACGGTGCCGCGCAGCACGCACACAGCCACACAAGTTGGTGGCTCAGATATCAGAGTATTGAAATTGACGTCCAAAGCTAGGGGCAGCTTATTAAGAGATAGACAATATTGGTTACATTCTGTGAAGCAAACATAGCTGAAGGTCCAACCCCAGGACATTTTGGATTAAGTAGATGTGATTTCCTGCATTCTAGTGGATTTTTGGGTGGTCTGCTAAAGACCACTTGCACCCATGTGCAATACCTGAACTTATTCTGGTTCATGTTTGGCATCAAAACATGTAGGGCCTTCTAGACTTGAGCTGAACATTCAACCAGAAAACTATTGTTGTGCCTAAATGACTGCCTATGGACCACAATAAAGCCTCATACATACACCAGTGTTTAATTTAACCTAGGTAGGTTGATTGATATTTTGAATGAATGGTATAACTGAAACCTAGCCTATGTTGTGAATGATTGTATTCTTAAGAACACTTAATGATTTATGTTCAGCCAAAAATGACAAGATTAGTTAGGGAGGGACATTATTCTTCATTCAAATCCTCCCAGCACATGGTCAATCAGAAACAAAGTGCAACAAAAAATGTTATTAAACAGTACAACTTTTTCAAGAAATAAAACAGATGAATACATTAAACAAATAACTTAAAATGAGGCATAATCAGTATCAAATACAGATCAGAAGCTGGTAAAGTCCTTGTCTATGATCTGTGGGCATGGTTATACTGGCCTGTGGCCTTCTTGGAGGCCTTGATGATATCTGAGGGGGGCTCCCATTTAAAGCAGGGCTCCAAATTGGCCATCTTTATGGTCATTATTGATGACAAGGTGCCATCCAATGCTAGGCTGTTTCTTCTTTTTGTTTTGTTCAGTCCCACAACTGAAAACACCCTCTCAGCGTCTGCATTTGCATGGGGCAACACCAGGACCAGCTTGGCCACGGCATCAAGCCTCTCAAATTCTTTGGCTCCAGTCACCTATTGAAAATGCACCAAGAACACAATGGAAAAACATAGCTTGATGTTTGATTAATTAAAACTCTAAGTATACTGTAGGTTGATCCATTAACAAAGTTAAGATATAAACATGCATTATTTGCAAACATGCATGACACATATGCTTGCAACAAAGTTTAAGCAACAGTTGTAACCAAGACACACCTGCCAAAAAAAAAAAAAAAAATTAATTAGGGCTGGGCAAGTTAACGCGTTTTTATCGCGTTAACGCATTAATGAATTAACGCCGACAATTATTTTATCGCGCGTTAACGTCGGTCGATTAGTATAGTGAAAGATGTCGGTCTGAAGAACATTCTTAGGATCGCAACAAATGACTGCACGTATGAGCCGCCCTCATCCAGTGCTTTAAGTGGGCCGGTACGCACATGTACTCAGTACCACCACTTCTCCGTGCGCCCAGAACGTGCTTTTAGCGTACCGATACGCTCATTTGGACATCTGTTTTAATAGAGGTTTTAATCCTTTGCCTGCTCTGCCGCTTTCCAGAGCGCCCTTCACAATGCACGCTTCCTAATTCGTCCCACCAAGAGCAGAGACTACATTACCCATACACCCTTGAGTTTGGCAAGTGAAAAGGGAGAGGGTGTGTGAAACGCGCGGGAACTGCATTTACATGCTCTGACTGTAATGAAAACACAAGAGAGACATTTATATTGTTTATATTGTTATAATGTTATGATTGAAGCTCTGGACATAACTTGTTTTTCTATAACAAACTAAACAAAATATCAATGCCCTGTCAGTGGCAAATATTTTTGGTTTTAATATTTAATTTGATTACATTAATGTTTAAGTTCAGATTTACAAGAAATGTTTTAACTGCTGTAAAAAGTACATTATTTGTTGAAAGTGTTGTTTAAAGTGCAAACCAAATGTTATTGCACTTTTGTTCATATAGCAGTTCTTTCAAAATGTATGCAGTACACTAATTTTGAATTCATTATTAAATTTTGTGTATAATGCGATTAATCGCGATTAATCACAGAACATTGTGCGATTAATCGCGATTAAACATTTTAATCGTTGCCCAGCCCTAAAATAAATAAATTACCTTATGTTTCCGGTTTGCCATTTCAGCCCAGAAGCTCTCCATTTCAGTTGGGTCTTGCAAGGATATTACTGACATGGTCTGATAATTTAGAAACTCCTCACCCAGAAGGTCATGCTCCTCTGGTCCATGGTATGGGAGGAGATGGGGAAACCTATTTATGAAAGTAGAGTTACAAGTTGTTAAGTTTTAGTTATATTGTCATCAACCAGCAGCAATTCATACATATCTTTGAGGAGAAGCCACAAAAGAATAGCTCATATGCAGTTTAGGAGTGAACATACCTCATTATAAAACACAGGGTATTTTAGCTAAGATGATACAGATAATAATTAGAGAAAAAAAACTAACCTTTCAACAAAGTACAGTACATCTTCGATGTCACTTGCAGCCCTCTGCCGTACATCTATGAATTTGGCATGTTTGATCAGTGGCTCTTTCAGTGGCAGCTTCTTAAGTGCATAATCCACAGCACTTGTCAGGAAACACAACACAGCTTCATGGAATGAATCCACCTGCTGTGGTGTGATGTCACCCTCGTCGAGTAATCTGTTAAGTTTAGCCCTGGTTGTGAACCCAATGTTCAACTTTCTTCCTGTCACAGATACAGCATATCAGGTTAACATAAATGGTTTAACATGGCAGTAGCTCAGTGGGTAGAGCGGTCGCCCTTTAACCAAAAGGTAGGCGGTTCGATTCCCGCTCTCCCCACAGTTCATACTGTCGTTGTGTCCTTGGGCAAGACACTTAACCCACCTTGCCTCCAGTGGCTGTAACACTGGTAATTACATTAGAACAATGTAAGTCGCTTTGGATAAAAGCGTCAGCTAAATGAATAAATGTAAATGTAAATGTAACATGCTGATGTGGCAATATCAGCTAGACACATAGGGCAAGAAATCCAACCAGAAACTCACGGTTAATGGAAGGACTACCACAAACCTTTCTAGGTTTCTACTCATGAAGTGGCAAAAAGGCTAGATACAAGGCTAAATATCACATTTAACATATCACACTGTTTGATCATCTCAATAGTCAAACACTAACCTGGTAAATGGTTTGCCTTCTCTTTAAAGGCAATTTCACAAGGCTCCTCATGACCCTGCAGAGCTGCTGGAACCATAAACTTGGAACATAGCTTGCGTACGAATTTCACCATCTGTAACAGACATTTACAAAAATAGTAGGTCAAACTTGTTTTAGAGGATGGCTAAAGATATCAGCAAGAAACACATAATGGAAAAACAGCAAAATCCAATCCCACCTCATCATGTAACAAAAATATTGAAGACTGCTCTCTCTGAAGAAGCAAGTTGAAAGAAGTGAAAGTTGGGACGGTGGCTTGGAAGAACAGCAGGTACACTTCTGTCATGGGGTCAGTGAATGTCTTTGCAAGCCTCTTGAACCTGGCCTGATTTTCATCTTGAATCAATCAATAAATAACACCAAACAAGAGGTTATCATTAATACAAATTTGTGACTAACAATCCAGGTAGTTGCTGCATAATGAAATTAAAAATGATGACCATACTAGCAGATTTGTAGTAGCTGGCCAGCGGTTCATACAGCCTCAGGATCCTGGTCACACAACGTTCAAGGCTTAGCCAACGAACAGAGATATGCAGGAGGACCTCCATGTACTCCGCTTCATGGAGCTCACAAAACTCTGTTTCAGAAATTTAATTCCATATCATACATTTTCTACAGCACAGCATTTCAATATTGCACTTAATAGTATCAAAGATACATAACTGTCAGGTATCCTTTCCGATTTGTACTACCCTTGAACCAGTAACTGATGTCCACTACCATATCCTCCAAATCAAAACCGGACACCTGCAATGCATTATTCAAATCATAACACATTCAGTCAATGCATGTAATTAGGATACAGATAAAAAGTAACATGTAAAGATAAATCAAGTCTTAACTAACTTTAAAAAATCCCACTCCTGCAGCTTTGGCAGTGTTATGTGCCACGTGACAAGGACAACCATGAATATAGGTGTTGGGATGCATCTGGAGGACCCTCGAGGCAATGGAATTATGTGGTCCAATATTCACAGCTGCATTGTCGACTGAAAGACCAATGCAGTTCTCCCAAGGGATGCCATGTTCCTCTAAGGTGCCGTTAATTTTGGTGAAGATCTCACTTGCTGTCCCACTTCTTGTCCCACTTGTTGTGCACATACTTAAAAACTGGTGAACAACTTTGCTGCCCATAAAGACCCGGACAGTAAGCGGGTTCATCTTTTCCACTCCTATAATAATGACAAGTTATAATCAATCAGATGTTCAAGTTGATAGATGTTTAAGAATACACAAATTAAATGTTTTACAAAAGGAGAAAAATCTCAAGTTTGGGAAATACCAGTGTCATTCGACCCATCAGTAACAAGGGTATACGGAGATTTTTTCATCTCCTTCACAAGCTCCTGTGTGAAATATGGTGCGAGTGCTTCATTGATAATGCACGATGACTTAGTCCTGGCACACCTGTACTCCTGCGCTGTCTTCGAGTCTCCAAAACATTCTTTTACGAGAGGCCCCAGGTGGTCTGCAAAGGCTAGGGGGATGTTGTGAACTACCAACCCAGCTGTCAATTTGACCTCAGCCCTTCTTGTCTGTAATAAATTAAATTATTAATCCTCCCAAAAGACCAAAGTTGATTTCAAAAAGACACTTGCGGCACAGGTAAAAAAACCTCATTCAGCAACTAAGATCTCAAATTAAGAAAACTGGACTATACTACACTGAAATACACAACCTTAAATTAGTCAAAACTATCAACCATGACATTACCATGATCAACTACAACTCTAAAAACTTTTCTGAACCTTTACACATATCATACCTCTTGTGCAGACATCCCCCAACAGAGGAAACAGGCATTGCATATTGAAATATTGTGGCTGTGGACTGTAGTGCCTTTTGCTTTTCTTGGTGGCCTTTGGTTTTTATGTGGCGCACTACATCTGCAACACCCTGGTGGCAACATGAATTTTCAATACGGCAGACTGCACACCAGTAGTGCGTGTTGCGGCTCCCTCTGGTAATAAATGGCCATGAAGAGGTCCACTCCTGTTTGAAAATGGATCTATACGTTGCTGCTCCAGCAAGAGCACGACTCTTCTGGCCCTGCTGTTGGATTGGGGGGGTCTCTTCTATCTGTCCCTCTGTGTCTTCTATCTGTCCCTCTGTGTCTTCTATCTGTCCCTCTGTGTCTTCTTCCATCTGACATGTTGCTCGTTCCATTTGTCCTGTCTGTTGCTCTTCTACATAAGCTTCTATCTGTCCTTCATGTTGCTCTTCTGCATGTTCGTCTATCATTTCTGCCTGTTGCTCCCTCTTTCCTGTCCGTTGCTCCTCTGTCTGTCCTCTCATTTCTATCAATTGTTCTGGCTGTTCTGTCAGTGTGTTTGTCTGTCTTTTTTTACTTGGATTATTCTTTAAATAAAATAAAAGGTTTCGCTTTTGTCCTGGCAGAGGTCTCTTTTGGGACATCTTTGAAACCTTAAAGAATTCATGGTAATGTTGGTTTAATAACTTTACTCTCGGTTAAAAAACAAGCCTTGCCTAACTTCTGTTGAACAAATTTTCCATATTTGTTAAATTCTTTGGAATACATCTCTTACCTGTTTGAAAAAGTGCTGTTAAGTTCTACAGAAAATAATCTTCATCCAAAGTGAGTCCTTTTGGCCTGTTAATAAAAAGATAAATGCCATGTGAATAAATGCTGGGAACTGATGTTTTGAACATGCAGCAGCCTATACTATGAGGTTAACAAGGTGCTCTCCTGCTATGACAGCTGATTCACTCATGTTCACAAACGAACACACAAGCAAATTATTTAATTCAAGATGTTAAGTTTAAGAGCGTAAGTACTCATTTATGACATTTCATTGTAGCATACCTAGTCTCAGTTGAGCTCAGATTTTCATCACCAGTCGTCTTCTCGCGGTAGTTTTCCCGGGTTTTCCCCGCTGTATTTCGTGTATCTTCTTCTGTTACTTGCTTGCAGGGTGCAGCGCATAGGGTTCAGGGACGCTTATTAGCGTCATCTATGGTCGGGGAGTTTGAAAGGAACGAGCGATTCAGCGATTCTCGCCTCAAGATTAGATTTTTTTTTTTTTGCGTGAGAAATGTGATGTGTGGCGTGAGTGCGTGTGAAAACAGGCAAAACCGTGTGTCACACGGCGAAAGCGTGAGAGTTGGCAGCTCTGCATTACCCCATGTGCCCCAGCATAGTAGTCTCGCGACAGAACAGAACTACACAATATTAACTCCAATGAAAGACCAGATTCAGGATTTATCACCTGGGTTACACATTCATTGTTAAACAGTTGTGTTTATTCTTTTAAAAATGATAACAACAGAAACTACTCAAATGACCCAGATCAAAAGTTTACATAGCCCAGTTCTTAATACTGTGTATTGCCACCTTTAACATCAATGACAGCTTGAAGTTTTTTGTGGTAGTTGTGGATGAGGCTCTTTATTTTCTAGGTGGCAAAGCTGCCCATTCTTCTTGGCAAAAAGCCTCCAGTTCCTGTAAATTCTTGGGCTGTCTTGAATGAACTGCACGTTTGAGAAACTTTTGAGATGATATTGAGGTCAGGAGTCTGAGATGACCAGTCCAGAACCTTCACTTTATGCTGCTGTATGCTGTAATGACAGGTCGACTTGGCCTCCAGTATTTTCTGATAACATGATGCATTCATCTTGCCATCAATTATGACCAAGTTTCCTGTGCCTTTGTAGCTCACACATCCCCAAAACATCCATGATCCACCTCCATGTTTCACAGTAGAAATGGTGTACCTTTCATCATAGGCCTGGTTGACTCCTCACTAAATGGAACGTTTATGGTTTAGCTAAAAAGTTTAATTTTGGTCACATCCTTCCAAATTACTTTGTTCCAGAAATTTTAAATAAGTGTCTCTGGGCTATTTGGCGTACTGTAAGCGGGATGCTTTGTGGCATTTGCTTTGCATGCAGCCCATATTTCTTCAAGTGCCTCCTTTTCTTGAAACAGCCACACCGCTTTTTTTTTTTAGAGAGTCCTGTATTTCAGCTGTTCAGCAAGTTATTTGTGGGTTTTTCTTTGCATCCCAAATAATTTTTCTGGCAGTTGTGGCTGAAATTTGTGTTGGTCTAGATTTACATTTAGTAATTTAGCTGACGCTTTTATCCAAAGCGACTTACATTAAGGTTCCATTCAGCAGTGTTACAGCTGGAACACCACTGTAGGCAAGGTGGGTTAAGTGTCTTGCCCAAGGAAACAACAACGACAGTATGAACTGTGGGGAGAGCGGGAATCGAACCGCCTACCTTCTGGTTGAAGGACGACCGCTCTACCACTGCGCCCCTGACCTTGGTTTGGTTTCAACAGAATCCCTTATTTTTCACTTCTTAATTAGAGTTTGAACACTGCTGATTGTCATTCTCAATTCCTTGGATATGTTTTTATATCCCTTTCCTGTTCTATACTGTTCAATTACCTTTTCTTGCAGTTCCTTTGACAATTCTTTTTCTTTTCCCATGACTCAGAATCAGTGATGCCAGTAACGCGTTACTTAGTAACGCGTTACTCTATTCTGACCACTTTTTTCAGTAACTAGTAATCTAACGCATTACTATTTCTAAACCAGTAATCAGATTAAAGTTACTTAACCAAGTCACTGTGCGTTACTATTTTTGTAATTTTTTGTCAAGAAAGACTATTTTATTTTTTATTAAAACAAGTATTTATGTTAAGACAAGAAAGACTGCCTTTATTTTTTTATTAAAACAAGTATTTATGTTAATTCAAGAGAGACTGCCTTTGTTTTTTTATTAAAACAAGTATTTCTGTTAATTCAAGAGAGACTGCCTTTGTTTTTTGTAAAAACATGTATTTTTTAAGGAAATAGTTTTTAAATTCAACTTTAATCGTCAGGAGATAGATTGTTGATGTTACTGTTAAAAATACACTTCAAATAAAGTGATTTTTGGCAAAACCAGTTGTCACTTTTATGTTGTCGGCAGCTGCTGAATGTAACTAATAAAGTAACTTGTAAAGTAACTTGGTTACTTTTAAAATCAAGTAATCTGTAAAGTAACTAAGTTACTTTTTAAATCAAGTAATCTGTAAAGTAACTAAGTTACCTTTTCAAAGTAACTGTGGCAACACTGCTCAGAATACAGAAACGTCAGTGCAGCAATGGATGAAAAATGCAAGGGTCTCTCAGGAGCCCAGAAACTCACAAATAAAAAGTACATGTACTTTATTATTCAGAGCCTTTGCCATGACACTCAAAATTGAGCTCTGGTACAGCCTTTTACCAGTGGTCATCCTTGAAATGCTTCTACAACTTGATTGGAGTCCAACTGAGGTAAATTCAGTTGATTGCCATAAAGTCTAAGGAATTGTCTGTATATCTCCGAGACAGAATTGTATTGAGGCACAGATCTGGGGAAGGGGACAGAAAAATTTCTGCAGCGTTGAAGGTTCCCATGAGCACAATGGCCTCCATCATCTTTAAATAGAAAAAGTTAGGAACCAAAAAGACTCTTCCTAGAGCTGGCCACCTGGCCAAACGAGCAATCGGGGGAAAAGGGACTTAGTCAGGGAGGTGGCAATAACCTGATGGTCACTCTGACAGAGCACCAGCGTGTTACTGTGGAGAGAGGAGAACCTTCCAGGAGAACAACCATCTCTGCAGCACTCCACCAATCAGGCCTGTATGGTAAAGTGGCCAGACAGATGCCACTGCTCAGTAAAAGGCACATGACATGACCTGGAGTTTGCAAAAAGTCACCTGAAGGACTCTCAAACCATAAGAAACAAAATTCTCTGGTCTGATGAAACAAAGATTAACTTCTTTGACTTGAACAGCAAGCGTCACGTCTGGAGAAAACACTGTAAAGCGCCGTCCAATTCAGCATTTGGCTGAATATAAGCAGATAATATTGCCCGATATTGCACTTCAGAATTCATCCTGCTGCTTTTATCAGCAGTCACATTCTCAACAAAGTAAATAAATAAAAGAAAATCAGTTCCATTGGCAGCCGTACATGCCTACACCATGACGCTACCACCACTATGCTTCACTGATGAGGTGGTATGCTTTGGCTCATGAGCAATTCCTTTCCTTCTCCAGACTCTTCTCTTCACATCACTCTGGTACAAGTTGATCTTGGTCTCATCGGTCCATAGGATGTTGTTCCAGAACTGTAAAGGCTTTTTTAGATGTTGTTTGGCAAACTCTAATCTGGCCTTCCTGTTTTTGAGGCTCACCAATGGTTTACATCTTGTAGTGAACCCTCTGTATTCACTCTGGTGAAGTCTTCTCTTGATTGTTGACTTTGACACACCTACACCTACCTCCTGGAGAGTGTTCTTGATCTGGTCAACTGTTGTGAAGGGTGTTTTCTTCACCAGGTAAAGAATTCTTTGGTCATCCACCACAGTTGTTTTCTGTGGTCTTCCAGGTCTTTTGGTGTTTCTGAGCTCACCGGTGCGTTCTTTCTTTTTAAGGATGTTCCAAACAGTTGATTTGGTCACACCTAGTTTTTGCTATCTCTCTGATGGGTTTGTTTTGTTTTTTCAGCCTAATGATGGCTTGCTTCACTGATAGTGACAGCTCTTTGGATCTCATATTGAGAGTTGACAGCAACAGTTTCTAAATGCAAATAGCACACTTGAAATGAACATGCAAACCTCTAATAACACACACCTGGCCATGGAACAGCTGAGCAGCCAATTGTCCCATTACCTTTGGTCCCTTAAAAAGTGGGAGGCACATGTACAAACTGTTGTAATTCCTACACCGTTCACCTGAACTGGATGTAAAAAACTCTCAAAGCTAAAAGTCTGCAGTTAAAGCACATCTTGTTTGGTAGTGTATAGAGCCAAAAAAGATTAGAATTGTGTCGATGTCCCAATAAGTACATGTGTGTACATATGTATGTAAATACATGCATTTCTTTGGACAGTAGGAAGGTGTAGTACCCAGAGAGAACCCACGTAACACGTGGGGGGACATGCAGAAAGGCCAGAGTTGGCCGAGGATGTTTGAGTCGGCCAGGGTTTGAACTTACGACCTTCTTGCTGTGAGGCAGGAGTGCTAACCACTGTGTCACTAGCACCCCACTCTTTTATCATATGGCTGCAGATATTAAGCTAGTGTTATAAAATAGTCATAAAAGTCATAAAATATCTAAAATGATACGGCTTGTTGTGGTGACAAACAGCTCCTGGCTGATGGGACATTGTTGAGTGGAAGTGGAAGGCTGCAACAGGACACAAGAAAGACAGTCAAGGATGTCAGCTCACATCATTCATTTATCATGAGACTTTGTGGTGAGTCTTTCAACATTCTGCTTGTTATAATAATTACTGTCACAGCGCTGTCATGGCCATAGCTATAAAAGTACATTAAGGAAAATTAGAACATCCCTCATAACATTTTGCTAGAGCATGAAAAAAGACAGCAGATGCAGATCCACACTCATTTGTGTTGTCATGAACAAGAAGTCAGGCCAATTTGGCTTGGTGTGGTTTGGGTAATTCCTTGAATGGTTTGTGTTTCACTGTGAGCGTGTGGATGGTCTGCCTCTGAACAGCTTCAATAGCTTCTTTTAGCTTTAAACTAATTTAAAGAACAAAGGATTGGAGGTATATTTGATACACTGTGTGCACTGACGCAACAAACAGTTGAGGAATGATTTCCTGTCGTATATTAATTTAATCTGATGTAAAATCCTGCTCACATTTAATGCCTCATAAACAGCAAGTTTTAATTGACCTAGCAAAAGCCACACAAGGCTATGTAAAAGCACACATATCCTTTGTTAGGCCATTCTCATTATAAATTAGTTTATTTGGAAAAATGTGCACCATCTAGCATTCTTTTTTATTGACATGTTGCTGTTTTTACAAGGACAAGCTTTATGAAAATGTTGCTTTTTCCCATTCAATCAACTGCAGTCTTTATCCCATCTCTTGGTTCCAATAAAGGGGGTCAAAAGTGGGATGCTACGCTTGTTCAGAGACCCTTTGAACCACTTTGTGACGTGGGAAAAAAAGCATTCTAAGTGTAAACAGGGCATAATGGTTACCTCCGAAAAGTTATCCACAGCATTTTGCACTAGGTTTTGATATTTTTAGCTCTTTAGTCAACACACAGTTGTTCAAAATCCGCTGTCTCTGAGGGAGTAACACGGTCATGAATGTGTTCCCTAAAGTAGTGCGTCATCCAGAGATAACAAGGATGAGGCCACAGCAGCTGCTGTGGAAGTTCACTGTGCTCTAAACTGTTGTCAGGCCCGCAACTGGAAGATCCACAAGTCCACAATAGCACTCAGATGATGAAAACACACTGTCAAACATAAGTAAAAATAAGATTACATTTTTTTTTTTTTTTTGTGAGCAGACTGCGGATACTGATGTACACGGATGTCATTTTGGAGTCTGTAAAGGGTCTAAATCCTGTTGTTTTAATTAATTTTGTTTATATATGAAGATAAATGATTAAAACACATTCTTTTCATAAGCACCTTTGAACTATGGGGACCTACCAGTCCACAACCATTCCTTCATGGAAAAAAAAACATTTGTCACATCTAATTGCCATGTCAGGGCCTTTAGAACATGACACTCTCTTGAAAATCCCTTCACACTATGGTTCTTATTTTTATGTACAACATATTTATATCACTAGCATGGGGAAAACACAGGATGTCTGAGGTGTTTCTGTTGGTAAAAAGAATGCTCAGAATCAGATTGTTAATATGAGCCAAGCTTCTACAAATAATTAAAAAAAAAATAGTTATGGGACTTAATTCTTAGTAAATACCAAAAGTCTGATGGTCTCACATGAGCAGCTCTTGGCATGCACAGAGAGATGGACATCCAGGAGACTAATTCTTTTTTTAAAGACAAAGAGTGACTGGTTTGACAGGGACTCCAATATGCAACAGTGAGTTACAGGACACGCTGTTATTTGATAAAAACATTACCACTAGGGCTGCACAATAACATAGAAAATGTGCAATTAATGATAACTATTTAAAATATTGCAATAACAATATTACCTGCAATATCTGACCGCTCTTTACGTAGGAAAAATAAATTTAATGATCTGGACTAACTTCCACTCGTCAAAGCAGGAGCTCAATCAGTATCAAAGATTATCAGTATCAAAGATTATACTAGGACTAAACCAGGATTAAACAGGTCTTATCTTTAAGACAAAATGTAGGAATGATTTTTAACTACAGTACATAGACTATGGTCTTTTGCACTCGCATCATCAGCCAGTCTAGTCAAAGCCCGCATTTGAGCCATTAGGAGTCCATGCAACATGCAGGCAAATCCAAAATGACAGACGTTCGCGTTAGCGGGCAACAGAGCAAGGAGCGACAGCAGTCTATAGGTCTGATGTGTGGAAACATTTTGGTTTCGCTGTGTCAAAAAATGCTGAAGAAGAAAAGGTGACGGACAAACAAAAGTCACTATGCAAATACTACACTGTGTGCACAATTATTAGGCAAGTTGTATTTTTGAGGATTAATTTTGTTATTGTACAACTACAGTGCTCTTGGTCATTCCCAAATGTTAACAAACCCTCAAACCTGAACATTTAAGTAGTAAAAGTGAGGTTTTGGCTTTTTAAGAGAATATCTACATGTACACCATTATTAGGCAACTATTAATGTGCAGAATTATTACCTGTTAAAGTGAGAATAATAAACAAACCCCAAATTTACAAATAATCATTTCTGAAAAAAAAAAAAAAAAAAAAAACTCAGTGACCAATATAGCCACCCTTCTTTTGATAACAGTTACAAGCCTTCCATTCACGGAGTCAGTCAATTTCTTGATCTGGTCAGAAACAACATTTTTTGCAGCTGCAACCACAGCCTCCCAGACACTGTTCAGAGAGGTGTACTGTTTACCTTCACTGTAAATTTCCTGCTTAAGAAGGGACCAAAAGTTCTCAATAGGGTTTAAGTCAGGTGAAGAGTGTCTTTTTATTTGCATGCATTTCATTTCTGCGGTAAGATATTGTAGGCTATATGTTAGATGAATTATTATTACTTTTACCTCTCCCTGCTCCCAACTCCCCTTATAACGTGTTATGTGACACCACCAAGGCACTTGGCCCGCAGAAAACACTGCAGTATCTTTACCAAAAAGGCTGAGAGAGTGTTATATATTTTTTTCATTAAGCACATGGTTTAGTACTGTTTTTCTTTTTTGTTTTGTTATTTTGTAATAAAGTTCAGCACAGTTTTACTTGGAGCGTTATCTTTTTTTTTAATCTTGTAGCGTAAGAGCTATGTTCATAAACATATATCAGATTAATTTTAATAATTAACTTTGATATTAATATTAATTTATTAAAATTAATTTCTGATTAAAAAGGGGCACCACTCTGGTTTTTGAACAGGGCCAAAGAAACTGTTTAATCTAGTCTCATTAATCTAAAAGGAAGAGAATTCTTCTTGTTTTCGAACATTTCTTAATATAAACAGAGAAACATTAATGTCTTTTATGGGATTTTATTAAAAATTACTCAAACCAATAATAATGAATAACATTATGGGAACAGGGAAAGGATTAACAAGACATGGGATAAACACAGGGATAAACACATTGGATAAACATTTGCTTTCAGAGGGTTTGTGAACCAAAGGAATGTTTACAGGTTAATATGTACTATGGAAACTTAACAAAGGGGCTTTTAACGGAGGACAAGGAGATGGCGGTTTCGGCTAGAGTTTGGGCCGTACACAGAGTACAAAGACGCTAAGGCTGTGTGTCACGTGCGGACTCTGTAGTCAGCGGGCTGCTGGCCCGGTTCGGTGGTGTTGCTATCAGTGGTCCGAGCGTCCTAAATGTTCTCCAGAAAGTTCGTTGATTACTGATGAAGCGCTCCACACACCAGAGTTGCCGTCACGTCTCCTCCAGAGGGGTTTGCAGTCCGGGGATAGCACACAAGCGTCCTGTTGCTGTTCAATCTAGCACTGCCTGAAGTGAAAGTTTGAGTTTGTGTAAGTTATTGCAAGGTCCATGAAAGCGTTCTCGGCTGTTGCTTTGCTGGTTAAAAACTTGCTTCTGCGAGTGTCAGTAAAGCTAACTCACTAGCAGGCACGGTCTTTAAAAACAAAGAAAATTTTACTCGTTTACACGAGGCCTGAAGCGTTTGGGGAGGTCCCTGGGGACGCAACCTCCCGGGCGGGGAAGGAACAGGATCCCAGCGGAAGGGCAAGAGAGAGATTTTTGGCTAGCAGCCAGCTTTATCACCTTTGGGCCGGGGCGTGTCCTATGCACTCTTCCGGCGGAAGGGAAAGTCGCTTGAAACATTTAACTGAGTTAACTAAGTTTTAAAACATTCCTTGCTTCGCGAGGCATTTGTTGGCTTTTTTATAAAACATACAAAACATTTGCACATGTATGATTGTACAGAGAAAATGCAGAGTATTATGAATATGCAGAAGATTGTTAAAACATTAATTACATTTCATTAAAACAAACCGGAAACCATAAACTGGGGTAGGGAGTTATTTGGTCACAACTCCGCGTCCTGGAAAAGAACAGTATAAACAACACAATATCAAATATACATTTTCCTTTAATGCAATAATTACGAAATTGTCTTTTGATGATTGGATAGAGTCATTCATCCATTTAACCACCAGGGGGTAGTGTTTCGACAGTTCAATAGCCTTCGTATCTCCGAAGATTTACAAGTGTTCTGGCGTCAGGTAGACTAGCTCACATCTTCCTGCGAGGCTACCCAGAGTCATAAGCAGAGCTCATCCGTGACTTAAAACACATCTGGGGGATGGTCAGTCTGTGTGTGGAATCCGGAGACTGATCTGCTACAATCTAATATCCATTTTTGAAAACTATCAGTTAATTAATCAGTTATCGGCAAGTATAATCCAACCTGGATATTGGTATCAATAAAATGTATTATCGGTCGACCACTACTCGTGATGTCCTGGACAATACCCAGCTCTAACTGGTGCAGCAGTTAGGGCTGACTTTTACTAAAGACAACTGATGCTCAGCTAACACGCAGCCTCACAAAAGCCAATAAGTGTAATTTTCAGCCTTCAGAGAAAAAGGATTTGGCCAGTTCACATTAGATACAGCTATTTTCCACGATAACTGACAGAAAATGAGAACTGCAGACAGATTTACACCTCATGCTTCTCCTGGTATGCACACATGGCTTCCAAGTATTTTGTGTGTGTTAGACTAGATGTTGTTCTAGGCAGCTTTCTGAGAGCAGGATCATAAATATGTTAATAGAATACAAATGTATGGATATGACAACTGTTGGAATATGAACATGCCTCGGTGTAGCTTTACAAATGGCTGCTCATGACACTGGGAAAATTATCTGTAACTGCTATGTTTTCAATGTCTTTACAGTCTGAGCTTTTTCTGTGAAATATTCCAGATGGATAATGTATCACCAGTTAAACATGAGCTCACTGAATACATTATAAATTGCTGTATAAAATTGAAAAAATGTGCAAGTTCAAATAATTGTTATGAGATAAAAATTAAATATTGATATAACAATATGACTCGAAATATTTTAATGCTCTTTGACAGTGTAAACATCCACTCGTCAAAGCAGGAGCTAAATCAATATTAAAGACTGAACCAGGTCTAAATTAAGACTTAACAGGTCTAAACTAGGACTAAATGTAGAAATGAACCAGGTCTAAACCAGAACTTTGTCAGGTGGCGCAGCACAGTTTGATTGAAGGTTCTGTATGCACAATTATTTTGGGGTAAAAAAGTCTGTTTAATAAAGACTACAATGTTATTGCAATACAAGTCATTCTTCACAATATTGGCTTTTTTTTTTTACCAGGTTCAAAATATATATTATATGACTTAAAAAGATGCATGCAGATAAGAGTGTAAAGAAATGATATTGAATAATTAACCAAATACTGTCTGAAATAGGTTATCAATATGAATGTTCTCTCCATGTTCATTCCATGTTGTTTGGTAACATCTGCTTCTTAATATAATAATAACTAATCAACTTAGAACAAATAACTTGCAGTATGTGTTGAGCAAATTTAATTATATAATTTCATACTCAACTTGATTGATACACTAATGGAATTTAAAACATTTCTGTTTTGCATCATCATCAGAAAATAAAAAAATTAATTATGGTGCCGGAGTAATATGTAATATGTCAAAGTAAACATAAACATGAAAAAAATTAAGAAATGAGCTTGTGTTTGATTTAATGTCATTTGCTTCTTTTTCCATAATTACAGTGATTTGTTTGCGTTTATGAGAGTTTTTCTTTTTTCGCTTCAAGTTTTTGCCCAAGTAAAGATTATGATACAAAGTCTAATCAACAAACTGCAGTGTTTAGCTCCACATTTGGAAACGGAACAGTCTGATGGAGCAAAAGGCAAAAGTGTAGTTCCCAAAGTACACTACACTTTTTGGCAGCGCTTCAGGCTTCAGGCTTCAGTGTTTTATCTTGTTTTCCATTGCCCCTCCTACAACCCTTGGGGTTGAACAGGGGTTTAGCTATGTAATATTACTGACACTTTTACATAATTTTGGAGCTACACCATCTGTCTTTATGATCCTGTGCAGTACATAAATGCTTCGCCAGACTGTGCACTAGTTTGATATTTTTGAGTTTAAGTTATATATTATTACAAACAAAAGGCTGACTCAGTTCAAGATTAAGGTAGAGGAGAGTTTATTAGGTCCTGGGTTCGATTCCCATCCAGGGCAGGGCCTTTCTGTGTGGAGTTTGCATGTTCTCCCTGTGTCTGCGTAGGTTTCCTCCGGGTACTTTGGTTTCCCCTACCACCAAAAACATGTACAACAGTCCCCCCCCCCAAACACACATGGGGCCAGGACTCCCCTGCAAAAGAGATTTGTAATCTCAGTAGGACTAAATAAATAAAGGTTAAATAAAGGTTAAATAAAATAAAATAAAACCTCTGTCTGTATTTTGAATATAATAACTTTGCTACACTTTCTTTGACATTTAGACCATATCTCTCTGTTGTTTGCCCTCTTTCTGTTCACAGTGCAATGCAGTGCGCTGATCATTAACACGGCACACGTCAAGTATTAAAATTAAGTACCAATACCTAAATTTGTGATATTGTAACGTATTAAGCTCTGTTATCGCAATACCTTTGAACTATCAATACACCGCGCAACACTAGTGCCCGTTCTCAACAGTGGTTCTCTAACTTTTTTCAGTGTTGTACCCCCTGTGAAATTATTTTTACAGCCATGTACCCCCTACCAGCATAAGCATTTTGGTTTGAAAAAAAAAAAGGTAAAATACAGTGCTGTGCCATTAGTGTATGATTTTATTAAACTTTGTAAATAATAAACATTATTTCAAAGACTATAAATGCATGTAATAAAGTTTTTAAAATGCAGGGATTTACTCATAGTAAATACAGTAATCAGAACAGGTACAAAGCCGTTTAGAACTCCATTAATCTGCAAAACAGTCATATTTGAACCATCCATTAATAAAGACTTCACTATTCACGTTATTATAAATAACCCCTAGAGAGGCGGGCATAATGTACACCTATAAAAACTTCATGTGCTGTAAACATACAGTTTTAAGCAAATCACCATGTACCATTGTTGCATGTGTCTGATTTGTTTCATTCTTGCAAGAATTAAACTGGTCTTTCATTTCTAAATTTACTCTGTGCGGTCTTTGCCGTCTTGTTTGTGATCTAAACCTAACAATTATTTTAACAACAATGATTACAAGCAAACAGATCACAGGTGAGGGTGGTTACCTTTAGTAGCCATTCAAATCACCAGGGTATGTAAACGTTTACTCTGGTCATTTTATCAGTGTCATTTGGGTAGTTTCTGTTGTTATTATGATTTAAAAAGAGTAAACACAGTTGTTTGACAATAAATAGCTTCACCCAACCACTAACTATGAGTGAAATAAAGGTTTTTTGTGCTATCATTCATATTCTCTGAAAAATGGCCAAAATTAAATCACAAATTCTGCCAGAGTTTGTATATTATATTCTGTTATTAATAAAGAATTGCGAAAACTGCAAAAACTTCAAATGTATTGTTTTAAATTGCTGTAACCAGTGTTGGTCATCTTACTTACAGGGCGGCAGTAGCTCAGTGGGTAGAGCGGCGGGTGGGCGGTTTGAGCCGTTTACATTTATTCATTTAGCTGACGCTTTTATCCAAAGCGACTTACATTGTTCTAATGTAATTACCAGTGTTACAGTCACTGGAGGCAAGGTGGGTTAAGTGTCTTGCCCAAGGACACAATGACAGTATGAACTGTGGGGAGAGTGGGAATCGAACCGCCTACCTTCCGGTTGAAAGACGACCACTCTACCCACCAGGGCTGGACTGGGACAAAAAAAAGGCCCTGGCATTTTTACTCAGACCGGCCCACCACATTCGGTCAGACACAACCAACTAGTACACCATCCTTGTGGTCCCTGTAGATATGCATATCTACTATTCCATTCCAAAAACCCCTACAAAGCTGAGAACTAAGTGCCATGGACCAGTGTACCAGTGCAAGTGGACCAGTGACAGACTCCCTGGTGATCAAAGGTTCCTCCCTGTCTCTCTCCTCCACTGCTAACTCAACCTGGCTTGACTATACATAAGGACAGAGAGAGAGAGGATTACAATTATTTGGAAGAGTTATTAAAAGTACACTTAGTAAGGATCCATTTTGGTTATAACGTCCTGTATTCTTGAAGAGCAGGATTTCTAGATGGACAAAGTGCTCCATGTTATAAAAGCTAGTTAACCCTTTAGAACCCAATATAATGTGGATGTAGAATACTGTTAATTCTAAAAAGAAATGTTTTTTTTTTCCAATGAACCAGACAGCAGAAAAACTAGTTTACAATTGCAAGTATAGGCTACTTTGTTTTAAAGAGCACAAACCCCTCTTTAATATGACACCAAACAAGATTTCCCTCTCATTGTTGAGATACTCCCCTTAAAAAAAAAAAAAGAAAACCAACCTATACTACCAAATTACTCACACAAAACGTCCTAAAATATATGATATTCATATTATTCACTCGTAAATATTGCATATTAATGATGTTGGAAATTCATTAGAAACATGAGCAAATATCTACTTCGTTGAATATACAGCTAAACAAAAATATACAGCTTTCAAAATGCAAGCGGGTTTTAATCCCCAAATAGCATGCGTTACTCATCGTGGCGCTTTGACGCAGCCATTCTGAGTAATAATTAAAATAATCAAATGGCATCATTTAGGTTTTTCTAGAGAAGGGCCATGCCATTATGGGTATTAAAGGGTTAACATTAGAACAGTCAGCCAAAGTTGCAATTGAATAAGTTAACTCTGCTAACCTATCTACAAGAAACAATGCAAAATAGCTTATGCTGTGTTATTTGACTTTAGCTGAGTGGCTAGTGCAGTGGGTGACAATCTGACAGACTATATAATGGCAACAACGATTAAGTTGTCTTATTATAATATTCATTAATTTAGGTAAATCATCATCTTCGTGGTATTGCAGCCCACACACACACACTTTCCTCCTGCACCCGCCCTGATTAACACGCCTCCCTGTTAATCATGTAGCTAACATGCTTACCGTTTCAATTAACACTCTCCATGTTTCTGCAAAATGTCGTCAGGTACTGTAGGCTTGGATACTGAAGCTACAGCACTAACATGTCTGTTAATTTTGCACATGTTGAGGCATCAACCTCTAGCATTTTTATTTTTTGGCCTGCAACTTCTCCGCACCCCTTGCACTTTTGTTTCTCCATCCTAAATCCACAGATTTCTGGCTCTGAGCCACTAACTGCATCTGACACAAGAAACAGAGGAGGAGGGGTGGAGTCTGTTAAGAGATGATTGGGCCAGTCCAGTGTCAGTATGAAAAATGAACCAATGGGCCGCTGTCCCTGCTTTATGGGCCGGTCATTGGCCAATTAAAAAAAAAAAAAAAAATTCATATTATATGGACCGGCCCCCAAGTGCGTCGGCCCACCGGGCATTTGCCCGGTATGCCAGATTACCAGTCCAGCCCTGGCCATGGACCAGTGTACCAGTGCAAGTGGACCAGTGACAGACTCCTGGTGATCAAAGGTTCCTTGTCTCTCTCACTGCTAACTCAACCTGGCTTGACTATACATAAGGACAGAGAGAGAGAGGATTACAATTATTTGGAAGAGTTATTAAAAGTACACTTAGTAAGGATCCATTTTGGTTATAACGTCCTGTATTCTTGAAGAGCAGGATTTCTAGATGGACAAAGTGCTCCATGTTATAAAAGCTAGTTAACCCTTTAGAACCCAATATAATGTGGATGTAGAATACTGTTAATTAAATATCAAAATGTTTTTTTTCCAATGAACCAGACAGCAGAAAAACTAGTTTACAATTGCAAGTATAGGCTACTTTGTTTTAGAGCACAAATCTTTAATATGACACCAAACAAGATTTCCTCTCATTGTTGAGATACTCCCCTTAAAAAAAAAAAAAAAAAGAAAACCAACCTATACTACCAAATTACTCACACAAAATGCCTAAAAATATATGATATTTATATTATTCACTCACCGTAAATTGCATATTAATGATGTTGGAAATTCATTAGAAACATGAGCAAATATCTACTTGCTGAATATACAGCTAAACAAAAATATATAGCTTTCAAAATGCAAATGTTTTAATCTCAAATAGCATGCGTTACTCATCGTACATTACGCAGCCATTCTGAGTAATAATTAAAATAATCAAATGGCATCATTTAGGTTTTTCTAGAGAAGGGCCATACGCCATTATGGGTATTAACAGTTAACATTAGAACAGTCAGCCAAAGTTGCAATTGAATAAGTTAACTCTGCTAACCTATCTACAAAAACAATGCAAAATAGCTTATGTTGTGTTATTGTGACCTTAGCTGACTGAGTGCTTAGTGCAGTGGGTGACAATCTTGACAGACTATATAATGGCAACAACGATTAAGTTCCTGCCACCTTTATAATATTCATTAATTTAGGTAAATCATCATCTTAGTCAGGCGTGCAGTGAGACAGCATGAGCCACACACACACACACACACACACACACACACCCACACACACACTTTCCTCCTGCACCGCTGATTAACACGCCCTCCCTGTTAATCATGTAGCTAACATGCTTACTGCTTTCAATTACACTCTCCATGTTTCTGCAAAATGTCGTCAGGTACTGTAGGCTTGGATACTGAAGCTATAGCACTAAACATGTCTGTTAATTTTGCACATGTTGAGGCATCAACCTCTAGCATTTTTATTTTTTGGCCTGCAACTTCTCCGCATTAGCACTTTTGTTTCTCCGTCCTAAATCCACAGATTTCTGGCTCTGAGCCACTAACTGCATCTGACACAAGAAACAGAGGAGGAGGGGTGGAGCCTAAGAGATGATTGGGCCATGAGTGTCAGTATGAAAATGAACCAATGGGCGCCTCCCTGCTTTATGGGAATCGCTGCTCTGGCCAATTTCAAAAAAAAAAATTCATATTATATGGACCGCATTTCCACCGGGCATTCGCTCTGTCATGCCAGATTACCAGTCAACATTAGCCCAGTGCTACCCACTGAGCTACTGCCGCCCTGCAGGCCTGATGTCCTTGTTGTCACATCCCTGAGGGCCTACTACAGTAGGTGGAAAAGCCTGCTGGATAAAGATTATTATTATTACTTCAAAAAAGTAATTAGTTACAGTTACAAATTACTTCTCCCATTACTCAAAGTAATTGAGTTAGTAACTCAGTTACCACATTGTTAAAGTAACTCAGCTACTGAAAGTGTGACTCAGTAAAATGTATTTTTATGTTCTATAAGGGTAACTGTAAATTAATAAATATCAAAGATGTTTAAATTACTCCAATTGAAGAAAAAAACAACCTATATATAGTATTTTAGAACAGTGGAATGTTCATTTCAACTCAATAGATTGCATTAAAAAAAACATATAAAAAATAAATATTGAAAATAAAATTCAATGCCAAAATTAAGTCACACAAATGTAAACTTGTGTAAAAAGAAACAAAGGAGACCTTGTGGCCATTAAGTAGTGCAAATTAGTACCTGTAAATTATTGCACAATAAACAAAACTTTCAATCCAATTTCTCTGTAGATTAACATGTTGTTCATTCTCAAAGAAAATGAATAATACATTAATCTATTCTAAAATACTCCTCTCATCTAACAACTAAACCAGTGGTTGTTGCTGACACGTAAAATTGAGCGTTGCTTGTTTTAACAGTGGATAACAGTGGATGGATCTGTCTCCTTCACTGGAACTCACGCTAGCTGCCTTTGGGGTTAGCAGCAGCAACAAGTGTCGTGTTAGCATGTGTTGATGTGAGGTGCTTCATAAGATTTGAGTTACTTGAGGCAGACATGGATAAAGTCTTTTTTCCTGCCACCTTTGAATTTTCCCTTGTGTTTAGTGGTAGTCAGAGCGTGCAGTGAGACAGCATGAGCCAATCATCGCTTTTTGCAGCAGTGTCATCATCCCCACCCCTGCTCTCTCCAGCAGCAGCTGAAGTGTAGCCAAAGCATGACACCTCGCGCTTTATTCAACCAAATTGTAGTAACGCGACGCTTTACATTCTCATGTAACGATTATAACAGAATCAGAAAAGTAATTAATTAGATTACTCCGTTACTGAAAAATTAACGCCGTTAGTAACGCTGTTACTTCCAACACTGGCTGTAACACTTATTAGAAAAAAATTTGCTGCGCAGGAGGTAAATAGGTACAGAGTACAAAGAACATGTCATAGAAGATGCACTGCTAACAAGGCTGCATTATAAGCATAACGATGCATACAATGATGGGTGATGATAAGTGATATGAGTGCGCTGTGCGATGTTTGCCCATTTGAGAATCGCTGCTCTAGATAAATTTCCAAACTAAAAAACATTAAGAATGGCATTTCCAGGGAAAAAAGCTTTTTACTGAGCTCTGTCAAGGGATAATAGATGTTCAACATTAGCCAGTGTTTTTACAGATATTTTCCACAAGGCCTGATGTCCTTGTTGTCACATCCCTGAGGGGAAAATGAACAGTGACACGCTGCTGGAGGCTGACAGACCTGAGAACAGACGGCTGTTGGTGAAAGACAGTGGGACTTGGTCACATTTATTCTTACTAGTATCATCTCTGTCATAGTGGAGTAAGTATGCAACCTTCTTATTGTACCCTGTGTGTGACTCAGTAAAATGTATCTGTAATAATAACTGTAAATGTTAATACAAATCAACCGGCCTGAGCTGGCTCTGCTCTGTGCTCCTCAGTGGGGGTGCTCTAACAACCTGTGTCCGACTGTCAGCAGTGGAATGTGGTGCATAAGCATGACACTGAGGCTTATAATCTTTCATTTCTGTTTCTTCATAAAAGAGAATTCATAATGTTTATATTATATTCAATTTGTAAATCCCAACTTGTCCTGTAAAAGAGCTAAATTAGTCTGGGGTTTTTCCCCAAAAAAACTTTCTCTCAATTTGCTATCATTCAGCAGCATGTGCCTCTCAAAGCCATCAGTGTCATCACAAGCTGCTTTGAATAAAGTCTCTTTAATAATTGCATTGGTCTCAGCTGACCTGTGTGACCCTGCCTCAGGGCTGTCTCGAACACAGAGGTCACTGTTGACTGCAGAGGGACACCTTCAGTCTGTCTAGTGTTGTGTGAAGGTCAGGCGTCATGTGGAAACACTTAATTTAAATGATCTTCTGCAAGCGTTAGTTGACCTAGGGACTTTCACCGGAAAAAGAATGGAGACTCTCATTTGTTTGCGTTGTGTTTTCTTTAACAAAAAAAAGAACATATGAATCTCTTTGTTGTCTCTTTGCCATTGGAAAAAATTATCTGTGCATCTAGTGCCTACGTACTTTTAACATAACATTTAGTCTGATTTAAAATGGCGTATGATTGATTATATCAGAATCAGAAAAATGTTTATTGCCATTGTCAGTGAACAAGATTCACAAACTAGGAACTTGCTGTTTTGTAAAGGTGCAAAAAATATGAAAAGGGCATGCATAAAATATAAAATAAAATACAAGATAAATAAAAATATACAGACTAAAACTTGAATATATACACACAATTTACAGTTTGTTAGATATGGTGCAAAATTTGCAGTGCAATGGATAGTTCTTGATTTATGTGCTTAATAAAGTGACAAGTGTTAAGGAGTCCATTGGCAGAGCCTGAAGTGTATGGCATAGACAGGTTCTGGTCCGATGGACCGTAGCCTCCTGCCCTGGTGAGTGACTCAAATAGTCTATGTCCAGTGAGAAGGGTCGCATTTTGACCTGCCAGTCTTGTCTTCAGAGTCCTGGAGACATACAGGTCCTGGAGAGATGGAAGGCTGCATTGATCACCTTCTCTGCAGAGCGCACAATGCGCTGCAGTCTTTGTTTGTCCCTGGCTGTGGCTCCAGCGTCCACACGGTGATGGAGGAGCTGAGGATGGACTCAATGATGGCCCGTAGAACTGCACCATCATCTGCACTGGCAGCTTGGCAGTCATACATGTCAGCTGCCGCAGGAAGTACATCCTCTGCTGGGCTTTCTTGATGAGGAGCTGATGGTGGGACTTGAGGTCCTGAGTGAGGGTGGTACCGACTCTTCTGAAGGAGTCTCACGGTGGTGATGGGGAGGTCTGCCAGGCGAGGGGGCAGGGGGCTGTGACTTTCCTGAAGTCCACGATCATCTCCACTGTCTTCTGGGCGTTGAGCTCCAGGTTGTTGCCACTGCACCAGGACACCAATGGTTTAAATCTTTGGCAGACTCATCTGTATTCACTCTGAGATGAGCCCAATGATTGTTGACTTTGTGTCATCCGCAAACTTGATCAGTTTGACGGAATCGTGGCTGGAGGTGCAGCAGTTGGTGTACAGGAGAAAAGGAGAAAGCTGATCTCACTGTGGAGCTCCTGTGATGATGAAGAGTGTCCGAGACAGTTCTTAGCCACGCACTGACGTCTGATAGGTGTGTTTTGTTTTTTCCACCTGCAGGTGGAGTCAGGCACGTTGAGCTGGGAGAGCTTGTCCTGGAGCAGAGCAGGGAGGATGGTGTTGAATGCAGAGCTGAAGTCCACAAACAGGATCCTAGTGTAGGTTCCCGGGGAGTCCAGGTGCTGCAGGATGAAGTGGAGGGCCAGGTTGATGGCGTCCCAGAGGAGCATGCTGGCATCTGCAGAGGGCTCACTCGTGCTCGCTGCTGACGTGGTGAAATACACTTTATCAATTCCCGTAATTGAAAACTTTACAATTACCTTCTATATTACATCCTGGCTACATTTATAAAGTTATCTGGCTTGCGTTAGGTGAAGGTTATTGAGCAAACGAGCTAACTGAAGTCAGGAAGAAAAGAGTACCTGGGAAAGTGTAACACCATAATGCCACGGAGTTAGCATTAGCTGTTTTGTAAAGACCTTTGAAAAAAATATTTGAAAATCTGAAGTCAGGGTCATAATTCACTCAGATTTCTCAGAATTCACAAGACAGTATCTTATTTTGAGATGCCTTTCCTGTTAGCTTCTTAGCATCCCCGTTTATAACACTATTGTTATTTAGCATTAGACAACTGAAATCAAAACACCACACCACACATATATTACAGTCAGGTCCATAAATACAGCCTGAAGTGTAGAACGCATAGACATCACCAGACGCTGGGTTTCATCCCTGGTGATGCTCTGCCAGGCCTCTACTGTCTTCAGTTCCTGCTTGTTCTTGGGGCATTTTCCCTTCAGTCTTGTCTTCAGAAAGTGAAATGCATGCTCAATCAGATTCAGGTCAGGTGATTGACTTGGCCATTGCATAACATTCCACTTCTTTCCCTTTGGTTGCTTTTGCAGTGAGCTTCGGGTCCTTGTCCATCTGCACTGTGAAGCGCCGTCCAATGAGTTCTGAAGCATTTAGCTGAATATGAGCAGATAATATTGCCCGATATTGCACTTCAGTCACATCATCAATAAATACAAGAGAACCAGTTCCATTGGCAGTCATACATGTCCACGCCATGACACTACCACCACATGCTTCACTGATGAGGTGCTATGCTTTGGATCATGAGCAGTTCCTTTCCTTCTCCAGACTCTTCTCTTCCCATCACTCTGGTACAAGTTGATCTTGGTCTCATCGGTCAATAGGATGTTGTTCCAGAACTGTGAAGGCTTTTTTAGATGTTGTTTGGCAAACTCTAATCTGGCCTTCCTATTTTTGAGGCTCACCAATGGTTTAAATCTTTTGGTGAACCCTCTGTATTCACTCTGGTGAAGTCTTCTCTTGATTGTTGACTTTGACACACATGCACCTCCTGGAGAGTGTTCTTGATCTGGCCAACTGTTGTAACGGGTGTTTTCTTCTACAGTTGTTTTCCGTGGTCTTCCAGGTCTTTTGGTGTTGCTGATCTCACCGGTGCGTTCTTTCTTTTTAAGGATATTACAAACAGTTGATTTAGCCACACCTAAAGTTTTTACTATCTCTCTGATAGGTGTGTTTTGTTTTTTTCAGCCTAATGATGGCTTGCTTCACTGATAGTGGACAGTGGATCTCATATTGAGAGTTGACAGCAACAGTTTCCAAATGCAAATAGCACACTTGAAATGAACTCTGAACCTTTTATCTGCTCCTTGTTAATGGGATAATGAGGGAATAACACACCTGGCCATGGAACAGCTGAGAAGCCAATTGTCCCATTACTTTTGGTAATTTAAAAAGTGGGAGGCACATATACAAACTGTTGTAATTCCTACAACATTCCCCTGATTTGGATGTAAAAACCCTCAAATTAAAACTAAATGTCTGCAGTTAAAGCACATCTTGTCTGTTGCATTTCAAATGCATTGTGGTGGTGTATAGAGCCAAAAAGATTAAAATTGTGTCGATGTCCCAATATTTATGGACCTGACTGTATGGTCTGCATTGATGTCTTACCTTTTCAATAAAAAACACAAGCTCAGGGTTTGTATTTATACCCAAAGTAGACCGCAGTTCTTTCCACTCTGCCTATGTTCACTCTTCCCCAGATGTCGGTCGGTCACACTCCTGTTTTTCTCTGCAGGCCTTGCTCAATAAAGCAGTTTTTTAAATTTTATTTTATTTATTTATTTATTTATTTTTTAGAGGAGTCAGTGTCGGTGTCTGGGCTGTTCTACAGGCCGGTTGTTTTTTGTTGAGTTCATCTCAATACAATCGCTATTGGAAGTCAGAGCTGTACACAGGAGCGCACACTATGTCATATCCGGGTTGATTTCCCGGCAAAACCGCCCCAAATTCTGCACACTGAAATGAGCCTACAGAGACAACATACACACGTGGACAAAATTGTTGGTACCCTTCGGTCAATGAAAGAAAAACTCACAATGGTCACAGAAAAAACTTTATTCTGACAAAAGTAATAATAAATTAAAGCCGCAAGCGGCGATAAAGGCCCTCGCCTCCCTTGAGACAAGGACACATGCACTCGGAGGATTGCATTTTGGGCTTTAAAGCGTAAACTTCATGGTAATGTCAATTAACCGGGCCTGTGCTACTGCTGGGGCCTGCTACACCACCTTGTAATTTAGAGTTAAAGGTCTCCACAATCCCTGGTTTTCCTGGGAGCTGTCTGAACCTTTGAAAATAATAGATTATGCTTGGGCTAAGGCGAGAAAAACAAAGTACTGGCTGGAGATTTGAGATGACTCAGGAATTGCTGCACCCCCCTGTTTAAAAAGGCAAAATGCAAATATAACTTGTCTAAAAGTACAAGGTTACAAGTTCCAAAGGATTCTGAGGAGTTTTCTAAGACTCTAGCCTTGGCTCTGGAGGGGCCTCCTCTAAAGGAAGGATCCTGGCAATTGGGAAATGGCATTTATTTCCCAAAGAAATGGCTGCCTCTTCACAGACTCATTACGGCCACAGCCACAAATGTATCAAAAAACAAATTGATAATTTTTTTTGGCACACGTGTCTAGATGATACTCACCAAATTTGGAGCTGTTTAGATGAAAACTTTAGCACAAGGGGTGCAATTTAGGTGGTCACGCATTCCACCCAACATAGTAGATTTCCTGTTGAGTTTACGGTATGGCTGTAATTTTTTTTATTTTATTTTATTTAACCTTTATTTAACCAGGATAGTCCCACTGAGATTACAAATCTCTTTTGCAGGGGAGTCCTGGCCCCATGTGTGTTTGGGGGGGACTATTGTACATGTTTTTGGTGGTAGGGGAAACCGGAGTACCCGGAGGAAACCTACACAGACACAGGGAGAACATGCAAACTCCACACAGAAAGGCCCTGCCCTGGATGGGAATCGAACCCAGGACCTTCTTGCTGTGAGGCAAGCGTGCTAACCACTTTGCCACTGTGCCGCCAATAAACCTAATAAACTAAAATAAAAGTAATAAACCTTTCTGTTTGCCCTGAGATGTTCTATGGGTGTACCAAGTTTTGTATTTCTACATTGGAAAGATTTACTTTCACTTTCCATAGGCCCAAGTGATGATTTGACTTTTCTAGGGGCCGCCACTGAGTCATTTTTCGTATTTTTTTTTTCGGGGACTTCAAATACATAAATTTTTTGACGGGCTTGAAGTCTGGGACCAATAAAAATGACTTTTAGTTGTTCGTTTACTGGGTTAAATTGAGGATCATTTTGCAGAAAAATTATAATAAAAAAATATATACCGAATTATAATAAAAAAAATATAACTCGAGCAAAAAAGTCTAGAAAAACACTTGTCTCTTTTACATACATGTGTTAAGCTCATTTTGCCCAGGTTTGGTGTCTGTGGAATGAAGCAGCTTTTTTCTGTGTACTTTTAAAAAAGAGGTGTATTTTAAGTCGGTTCACATTTTCAATTCAAAATGGCCGCCTTCCTGTGTGTGATAGGTGTGGTCCCCATTGGCTTTTTGTTCATAAGCCCATGGTGGATGTGTGTACCAAGTTTTATTTGCCTACAACAAACTAAAAATTTCACTTCCCATTGACTTTTTCACATTTTTGGGACGTTGCTATGGCAACACATTTATAGATAGGGGTGGTTGTCATTGGCTTTTATGCTCGTCATGACATAAGAGATGTGTGTACAAAATTTTATGTCTCTATGACAAACTAAATTCTTGGGTCCATTATAAGTTTGTAGGGGCGCTGGAGAGCCATTTCTAAAGATAACCCTTTTATTTACATATTTTTTTGTTCAGGTCATGAATGTGCACAAACGCCTTTTGGGTCCAACTCGATCCGAGAAGGCGTTTGAGAGTTAAGAGACGTTTTATTTTCACAAAAATGGCCACCTCGTTACAGGCTTGCCACACCATACCCGATAAGATATCAAAAACAAAGTCACAGCTTTGGTTGGCACATGTCTAGATGATACTCACCAAATTTGGGGCCATTTAGATTAAAACACAATGATTTGCATCTTTCTGCGCAAAGTGCGATTTTAGTGGCCGCGTTTCACCCCACATGGCGGACTTCCTGTTAAGTTTAGGGTGTGACTGTCATTGACTTTTCTGTTTGCCCTGAGGTGTCCTATGGATATACCAAGTTTCATTTTTCTACGTTGGAAAAAAGTTACTTTCACTTTCCATAGGCCCAATGTATTTTGATTTTGTAGGGAATTCGCCACTGAGTCATTTTTCGTATTTTTTTAGTGACTTCAAATACATAAATTTTTCGCCGAGCTTGAAGTCTGGGACCAATAAAATGACTTTTCGTGCATGTTCACTGGGTCAAATTTAGGATCATTGGGTCGGAAGAAAAAAAAAAAAAAAAAAATCCGAGCAAAAACAATAGGCCCTCCCGGTCATCACCGGCTCGGGCCTAATTAAAGCCGCAAGCGGCGATAAAGGCCCTCGCCTCCATTGAGACCGCGGGGACACATGCACTCGGAGGAGTGCATTTCGTGCTTTAAAGCGCAAACTTCACGGTAAAAGGATTCTGAGGAGTTTTCTAAGACTCTAGCCGTGGCTCTGGAGGGGCCTCCTCTAAAGGAAGGATCCTGGCAATTGGGAAATGGCATTTATTTCCCAAAGGTTGCCTCTTCACAGACTCATTACGACCACAGCCACAAATGTATCAAAACACGTATCAACACGTAACATCTATCAAAAAACAAATTGATAACTTTTTTTTGCACACGTGTCTAGATGATACTCACCAAATTTGGAGCTGTTTAGATGAAAAGCCTTTAGACAGAAGGGTGCGATTTAGGTGGTCACGCATTCCACCCAACATAGTAGATTTTCTGTTGAGTTTACGGTATGGCTGTAATAAACTTTTCTGTTTGCCCTGAGGTGTGCTATGGATGTACCAAGTTTTGTATTTCTACATTGGAAAAATTTACTTTCATTTTCCATAGAACCAATGTATTTTGACTTTTCTAGAATTCGCCACTGAGTCATTTTAGTATTTTTTTGGGGACTTCAAATACATAAATTTTTTGGGCTTGAAGTCTGGGACCAATAAAAATGACTTTTAGTTGCACGTTTACTGGGTCAAATTTAGGATCATTTTGCAGAAAAATATGATAAAAAATATATACCGAATTATAATAAAAAAATATAACTCGAGCAAAAAGTCTAGAAAAACGCTTGTCTATTTTACATACATGTCTTTAGCTCATTTTGCCCAAGTTTGGTGTCTGTGGAATGAAGCAGCTATTGTCTGTGTACTTTTAAAAAGAGGTGTATTTTAAGTCGGTTCACATTTTCAATTCAAAATGGCCGCCTTCCCGTGTGTGATAGGGTGTGGTCCCCATTGGCTTTTTGTTCATAAGCCCATGGTGGATGTGTGTACCAAGTTTCATTTGCCTACAACAAACTAAAAATTTCACTTCCCATTGACTTTTCCACATTTTGGGACGTTGCTATGGCAACACATTTATAGATAGGGAGTGGATTGTCATTGGCTTTTATGCTAGTCATGACATAAGAGATGTGAGTACCAAATTTTATGTCTCTATGACAAACTAAATTCTTGGGTCCCATTATAAGTTTGTAGGGGGCGCTGGAGAGCCATTTCTAAAGATAACCCTTTTATTTACATATTTTTGTGTTCAGGTCATGAATGTGCACAAACGCCTTTTTGGGTCCAACTCGATCCGAGAAGGTGTTTGAGAGTTAAGAGACATTTTATTTTCACAAAAATGGCCACCTCGTTACAGGCTTGCCACACCCATACCCGATAAGATATCAACAACAAAGTCACAACTTTGGTTAGCACACGTGTCTAGATGATACTCACCCAATTTGGGGCCATTTAGATTACAACACAATGATTTGCATCTTTTTGCGCAAGGGGTGCGATTTTAGTGGCCATGACTTTCACCCCACATGGCGGACTTCCTGTTGAGTTTAGAGTGTGGCTGTCATTGACTTTTCTGTTTGCCCTGAGGTGTCCTATGGATGTACCAAGTTTAATTTTTCTACATTGGAATAAAGTTACTTTCACTTTCCATAGGCCCGATGTATTTCGACTTTTCTAGGGGTCGCCACTGAGACATTTTTTGTAATTTTTTTTCGGGGACTTCAAATACATAAATTTTTCGCCGAGCTTGAAGTCTGGGACCAATTAAAATGACTTTTAGTTGCACGTTTCCTGGGTCAAATTTAGGATCATTTTGCAGAAAAATTATAATAAAAAAAAATATACCAAATTATAATAAAAAAAAATATAACTCGAGCAAAAAAGTCTAGAAAAACGCTTGTCTATTTTACATACATGTGTTTAGCTCATTTTGCCCAAGTTTGGTGTCTGTGGAATGAAGCAGGTATTGTCTGTGTTCTTTTAAAAAAGAGGTTTATTTTAAGTCGGTTCACATTTTCAATTCAAAATGGCCGCCTTCCCGTGTGTGATAGGGTGTGGTCCCCATTGGCTTTTTTGTTCATAAGCCCATGGTGGATGTGTGTACCAAGTTTCATTTGCCTACAACAAACTAAAAATTTCAGTTCCCATTGACTTTTTTCACATTTTTGGGACGTTGCTATGGCAACACATTTATAGATATGGGGTGGTTGTCATTGGCTTTTATGCTCGTCATGACATAAGAGATGTGTGTACCAAATTTCATGTCTCTATGACAAACTAAATTCTTGGGTCCCATTATAAGTTTGTAGGGGGCGCTGGAGAGCCATTTCTAAAGATAACCCTTTTATTTACATATTTTTTTGTTCAGGTCATGAATGTGCACAAACGCCTTTTTGGGTCCAACTCGATCCGAGAAGGCGTTTGAGAGTTAAGAGACGTTTTATTTTCACAAAAATGGCCACCTCGTTTCAGGCTTGCCACACCCATACCCGATAAGATATCAACAACAAAGTTACAACTTTGGTTGGCACATGTGTCTAGATGATACTCACCAAATTTGGGGCCATTTAGATTAAAACACAATAATTTGCATCTTTCCGCGCAAGGGGTGCGATTTTAGTGGCCGCGCATTTAACCCCACATGGCGGACTTCCTGTTAAGTTTAGGGTGTGACTGTCATTGACTTTTCTGTTTGCCCTGACGTGTCCTATGGATATACCAAGTTTCATTTTTCTACGTTGGAAAAAACTCACTTTCACTTTCCTTAGGCCCAATGTATTTTGATTTTGTAGGGGTCGCCACTGAGTCATTTTTCGTAATTTTTTTTCGGCGACTTCAAATACATAAATTTTTCGCCGAGCTTGAAGTCTGGGACCAATAAAAATGACTTTTCGTGCATGTTCACTGGGTCAAATTTAGGATCATAGGTCGACAAGAAAGATAAAAAAAAAAAAAAAAAAAAATCCGAGCAAAAACAATAGGCCCTCCCGGTCATCACCGGCTCGGGCCTAATAAAAATTCTATGAATGTTAACCAATGAAAGTCAGACATTGCTTTTCAACCATGCTTTAACGGAATTATTTAAAAAAATAAACTCATGGAACAGGCCTGGACAAAATTGTTGGTACCCCTAACCCAATATTTTGTTGCACAACCTTTGAGGCTATCACTGCAATCAGACGACTCCTGTAACTGTCAATGAGACTTCTGCACCTCTCAGCAGGTATTTTGGCCCACTCCTCATGAGCAAACTGCTCCAGTTGTTTCCGGTTTGAAGGGTGTCTTTTCCAGGCGGCATGTTTCAGCTCCTTCCAAAGATGCTCAATAGGATTGATGTCAGGGCTCATAGAAGGCCACTTTAGAATAGTCCAATGTTTTCCTCTTAACCATTCTTGGGTGTTTTTGCTGTGTTTTGGGTCATTGTCCTGTTGCAAGACCCATGACCTGTGACTGAGACCAAGCTGTCTGACACTGGCCAGCACATTTCTCTCTAGAATCCCTTGATAGTCTTCAGATTTCATTGTACCCTGCACAGATTCAAGACACCCTGTGCCAGATGCAGCAAAGCAGCCCCAGAACATAACAGAGCCTCCTCCATGTTTGACAGTAGGGACAGTGTTCTTTTCTTGATATGCTTCATTTTTCCGTCTGTGAACATAGAGCTGATGTGCTTGGCAAAAAGTTCCATTTTTGTCTCATCTGTCCATAGGACATCCTCCCAGAAGCTTTGTGGCTTGTCAACATGTAGTTTGGCATATTCCAGTCAAGCTTTTTTATGATTTGTTTTCAACAATGGTGTCCTCCTTGGTCATCTCCCATGTAGTCCCCTTTGGCTCAAACAACGACGGATGGTGCGATCTGACACTGATGTTCTTTGAGCATGGAGTTCACCTTGGATCTCTTTAGAAGTCTTTCTGGGCTCTTTTGTTACCATTCGGATTATCCGTCTCTTTGATTTGTCATCAATTTTCCTCCTGCAGCCACGTCCAGGGAGGTTGGCTACAGTCCCATGGATCTTTTATTTTTGAATAATATGTGCAACTGTAGTCACAGGAACATCTAGCTGCTTGGAGATGGTCTTATAGCCTTTACCTTTATCATGCTTGTCTATAATTTTCTTTCTATTCTCCTGCGACAACTCTTTCCTTCGCTTCCTCTGGTCCATGTTGAGTGTGGTACACACCATGTCACCAGACAACACAGTGACTACCTGAAGCCCTATAAATAGGCCCACTGACTGATTACAAGATTGTACACACCTGTGATGCTAATTAGTGCACACACCTTGAATTAACATGTCCATTTGGTCACATTATTTACAGTCTTTTCTAGGGGTACCAACAATTTTGTCCAGGCCTGTTCCATGAGTTTATTTTTTTAAATAATTCCGTTGAAGCATGGTTGAAAAGCAATGTCTGACTTTCATTAGTTTTATTAGGCCCGAGCCGGTGATGACCGGGAGGGCCTATTGTTTTTGCTCGGATTTTTTTATTTTATTTATTTATTTATTTATTTATTTTTTTTTTCTTCCGACCCAATGATCCTAAATATGACCCAGTGAACATGCACGAAAAGTCACTTTATTGGTCCCAGACTTCAAGCTCGGCGAAAAATTTATGTATTTGAAGTCGCCGAAAAAAAAAACAGAAAAATGACTCAGTGGCGACCCCTACAAAATCAAAATACATTGGGCCTATGGAAAGTGAAAGTAACTTTTTTCCAACGTAGAAAAATGAAACTTGGTAGATCCATAGGACACCTCAGGGCAAACAGAAAAGTCAATGACAGTCACACCCTAAACTTAACAGGAAGTTCGCCATGTGGGGTGAAACGCGCCACTAAAATCGCACTTGCAGAAAGATGCAAATCATTGTGTTTTAATCTAAATGGCCCCAAATTTGGTGAGTATCATCTAGACACGCCAACCAAAGTTGTGACTTTGTTTTGATATCTTATCGGGTATGGGTGTGGCAAGCCTGTAACGAGGTGGCCATTTTTGTGAAAATAAAACGTCTCTTAACTCTCAAACGCCTTCTCGGATCGAGTTGGACCCAAAAAGGCGTTTGTGCACATTCATGACCTGAACAAAAAAATATGTAAATAAAAGGGTTATCTTTAGAAATGGCTCTCCAGCGCCCCTACAAACTTATAATGGACCCAAGAATTTAGTTTGTCATAGAGACATAAAATTTTGTACACACATCTCTTATGTCATGACGAGCATAAAAGCCAATGACAACCAACTCCTATCTATAAATGTGTTGCCATAGCAACGTCCCAAAAAATGTGAAAAAAGTCAATGGGAAGTGAAATTTTTAGTTTGTTGTAGGCAAATAAAACTTGGTACACACATCCACCATGGGCTTATGAACAAAAAGCCAATGGGGACCACACCCTATCACACACAGGAAGGCGGCCATTTTGAATTGAAAATGTGAACCGACTTAAAATACACCTCTTTTTAAAAGTACACAGAAAAAGCTGCTTTATTCCACAGACACCAAACTTAAAATGAGCTAAACACATGTATGTAAAAGAGACAAGTGTTTTTCTAGACTTTTTGCTCGAGTTATATATTTTTTATTATAATTCGGTATATATTTTTTATTATAATTTTTCTGCAAAATGATCCTCAATTTAACCCAGTAAACAAACAACTAAAAGTCATTTTTATTGGTCCCAGACTTCAAGCCCGGCAAAAATTTATGTATTTGAAGTCCCGAAAAAAATACGAAAAATGACTCAGTGGCGGCCCCTAGAAAAGTCAAAATACATTGGGCCTATGGAAAGTGAAAGTAACTTTTTCCAACGTAGAAAAATGAAACTTGGTATATCCATAGGACACCTCAGGGCAAACAGAAAAGTCAATGACAGCCACACCCTAAACTTAACAGGAAGTCCGCCATGTGGGGTGAAACGCGCCACTAAATCGCACTTTGCGCAGAAAGATGCAAATCATTGTGTTTTAATCTAAATGGCCCCAAATTTGGTGAGTATCATCTAGACACATGTGCCAACCAAAGTTGTGACTTTGTTGTTGATATCTTATCGGGTATGGGTGTGGCAAGCCTGTAACGAGGTGGCCATTTTTGTGAAAATAAAACGTCTCTTAACTCTCAAACGGCTTCTCGGATCGAGTTGGACCCAAAAGGCGTTTGTGCACATTCATGACCTGAACACAAAAATATGTAAATAAAAGGGTTATCTTTAGAAATGGCTCTCCAGCGCCCCTACAAACTTATAATGGGACCCAAGAATTTAGTTTGTCATAGAGACATAAAATTTGGTACACACATCTCTTATGTCATGACAAGCATAAAAGCCAATGACAACCACCCCCTATCTATAAATGTGTTGCCATAGCAACGTCCCAAATACTTGGAAAAAGTCAATGGGAAGTGAAAATTTTTTCCGTCCAGCATGGGCTTATGAACAAAAAAGCCAATGGGGACCACACCCTATCACACACGGAAGGCGGCCATTTTGAATTGAAAATGTGAACCGACTTAAAATACACCTCTTTTTTAAAAGAACTCAGAAAATAGCTGCTTCATTCCACAGACACCAAACTTGGGCAAAATGAGCTAAACACATGTATGTAAAATAGACAAGCGTTTTTCTAGACTTTTTTGCTCGAGTTATATTTTATTTTATTATAATTTGGTATATTTTTTTTTATTATAATTTTTCTGCAAAATGATCCTCAATTTGACCCAGTAAACGTGCAACTAAAAGTCATTTTATTGGTCCCAGACTTCAAGCTCGCGAAAAATTGATGTATTTGAAGTCAAAAAAAATATGAAAAATGACTCAGTGGCGACCCCTACAAAAGTCAAAATACATTGGGCCTATGGAAAGTGAAAGTAACTTTTTTCCAACGTAGAAAAATGAAACTTGGTACATCCATAGGACACCTCAGGGCGAACAGAAAAATGTATTACAATCTACTATGTTGGGTGTATGCGTGACCACCTAAATTGCACCCCTTGTGTCTAAAGGCTTTTCATCTAAACAGCTCCAAATTTGGTGAGTATCATCTAGACACGTGTGCAAAAAAAAGTTATCAATTTGTTTTTTGATAGATTTGTGGCTGTGGTCGTAATGAGTCTGTGAAGAGGCAACTATTGGGAAATAAATGCCATTTCCCAATTGCCAGGATCCTTCTCAACAGAAAATGTTGGGTGGAATACATGACCACCTAAATCGTACACTTTGTGCTAAAGGGTTTTCATCTAAACAGCTCCAAATTTGCTTTAAAGCACGACATGCAATCCTCCGAATATATGTGTCCCCGCGGTCTCAAGGGAGGCGAGGGCCTTTATCGCCGCTTGCGGCTTTAATTTATTATTACTTTTGTCAGAATAAAGTTTTTTCTGTGACCATTGTGAGTTTTTCTTTCATTGACCGAAGGGTACCAACATTTTTGTCCACGTCTGTAGGCTCATAGAGACCACAGTTTTGAACAGTGAAGTCTCAGTCGTCTCATCATCATGGTTTGGTCATATGTGGGCAAATAAAAATGTTATTTGAAAAAATAGTAAACCACTGAGATGAGAACTTTTATTTAGTCAACTGGCTTCAATAAAAAGTGTACACAAACCAAAACTTGTTCCCTAAAAATGTACAATATTTACAGCATTTACAATCATAGACAGCTGTCAGTGATTGAAAATCAGATCTGTGTTATATTTGGAGTACTTGGGTATTCTGACAAGTAAAGACATCCTGAATGTTAGTGAAAGGCAAACAAATCCTTTCCTTAGTTGTTTTTTAAAAGTTGATCTCTGTCTGTGTCCTGGTGCAGTGATGAGCTCGTGCTACGCTCTTTTGGACCATCTTCTGGAGGAGCCCTTCTCTGATCCTTTGCTTTCTCATCATATGGATTCAGAAGATGAAGATGACCACTACAGTAAGATCTGTGTCCTTTTATCACTGTTGACTAAATGCAGTATACATTTAAAAGACTGACTCTCGCTGCTGCTGTACAACAAGCAGCTTGCCATCTCCAGTTTACCAGTTAAAAGAAAACCAGTGCCGTATTTAGACATTCTAGGATCAAGGGAAGTGTATTTTTAGCCAACTGAGACAGAAATATGTCTTTGAGTGAAATAATGTAAGAACATGTCTTATCAGTCCTGATGCCCAGAGGCTGTTGGCCTTTTAAACCATAGGAGCAGTTTCCTGTGCGGACGTCACATGATGTCTGTGCTTCTTCCTCACACAACAATGGCTCTGTCTGTGCCGCGCTCTTAAACAGATTTAAGTTTCTAATTGAATTTAACAGAAATGGCGGTCAGCATCTCTGGATCTAAGCAGGATCAAGGTCTCTTGACTTTGACTTTAAGATTTATTATAGCCTACTTCCTTTAAATGTTTAAATACATAAACACACTGGCACTAATAATTCTCAAAGCTAATCAGAGCAGGTCACCACAAAAACCAGAGGTACTGTTAAACAATATAACAAAAAAAAAAGGTTAAAGTAAAAGCACCATGACTCAGTTTTCAAGGTGAAGACGTTTTGTCTCTAACGTTCCAAGAGACTTTATTTCTTATTTCTTATTAAAAAAAGTTAGAAATCAATGTGTCCTTTCTATTTCACAAGCATGTGCAAACATATAATGTTTTCCAAAGATTATTTCACACATTTGTGCTCTCCTATAGGAGAATAAAAACAGGCTGTTTGTGAATACAATAGTTTAGCCAAACTAAATGTGGATTGGGTTCCTCATTTTGTTTTTAAATGGTTATAACAATGTGAACATACTATTCCCTGGCATGTTAGCATTTTTGTTTGACATGACCCTGATGATTACTGAATTAGATTAGATTAGATTCATTTATTTATAAACGGACAATGCAATTTCATAAAACACAGTAAAAAAAAAAAGCCAGAATTATCCAAAAAGCTTTTCCAACTGTAATATGCTGGCTGTGATGTTAAAAGAACAATAAAATAGGACCTATTTACAGTTGTTCTCATAAGTTTACATTCCCTGGCAGAATTTGTGATTGAGGAATTTGGGTATTTTTCAGAGAATATGAATGATAAAACAAAAAATCTTTTTTCACTCATAGTTAGTGATTGGGTGAAGCCATTTACTGTGAAACAACTGTGTTTACTTTTTTTTCCATAATGACAACAGAAAATACCCAAATGACCCTGATATATTGGGTTGAACAGGCCAAATAACCCTGGAGATTTTGTATCTTTCATCCACTGCTGCCCTGACGTTTCTGTATTCTGAGTCACGGGGAAAGCAAAATAATTGTCAAAGGATCTGTGGGAAAAGGAAATTGAACTGTATAAAACAGGAAAGGGACATGAAAATATATCAAAGGAATTTAGAATGCCAATCAGTAGGGTTCAAAATGAGGGATTCTGTTAAAACCAAATCAAGGACAGGTAGACCAACAAAAATTTCAGCCAGAACTGCCAGGAAAATTGTTCGGGATGCAAAGAAAAACTCACAAATAACTTCAGCTGAAATACAGGACTCTGAAAAAAAGTGGTGTGGCTGCACAATCAGGAGACACTTTCTGGAGTTGCCAGAAGAAAGCAATTACTACGCAAATGCCACAAAGCATCGTGCTTACAATACGCCAAACAGCACAGAAACAAGCCTCAACTTCTGGAACAAAGTCATTTGGAGTGATGAGACCAAAATTGAACTTTTTGGCCACAACAATAAACTACATTTGGAGAGGAGTCAACAAGGCCTTTGATGAAAGGTACACCATTCCTACTGTGGAACATGGAGGTGGATCGCTGATGTTCTGGGGATGTGTGAGCTACAAAGGCACAGGAAAAGATGAATGCAGCATGTCATCAGAAAATACTGCGAGAACATTTGCACGGAAGCAGCGCATGGGACGTAGTTGGACGTTCCAACATGACAACAATCCAAAGCACAAGGTAAAGTGAAGGTTCTGGACTGACCATCTCAGTATCCTGACCTCAATATCATTGTGGGGAGATCTCAAACGTGCAGTTCATGTAAGACAGCCTAAGAATTAACAGGAACTGAATGAATAAGAAGAATGGGCAGCTTTACCATCTGAGAAAATAAAGAGCCTCATCCACAACTACCACAAAAGACTTCAAGCTGTCATTGATGTTAAAGTTGGCAATACATGGTATTAAAGACTGGGTTATGTGAACTTTTGATTAGGGTCATTTGGGTAGTTTCTGTTTCTGTCATTATGATTTAAAAAGAGTGAACACAGTTGTTTGACAATATATGGCTGTGGATTGCCTGTGACCAACTTGTTTGGCAATAATTAAGGTGACTAAAAATCATAGTCTATCTTTCCCCCTTGTTAGACATTTTACCTCAATTGATCAAAGATTTGCAAGATTTAGCTTTATTTTTTTTACTCACTTTGTCAACATGGGCTTTAGGATAGATTGGAATCACTCAGTAAGCCAAGATATTTATACTGTGAATATTTGCTGTTTGAAGTGATTGACATGGTGCTGTGAACTGACCCGTACACTCCCGTCTCTACATCTTTCAGTTTCCTCTTGTGATTTTGAGTCACTGTGCCGCTGGACTTTATCTAATCACAGTGACCAAAGTGACTGGTCAGTGGTGCTGCCAGAGCAATCAGAGCAGACAGGAGCCCTGCTGATGCCATTGAGCGATCACTCAGCGGGAACCTCTGAGGGTAAGAGCAAAGAGGCCCTGGTGTTTCATCATACTGCGGTCATTTAGTCATACTATTTTATTCCATTCTCATAACCCTTGTTGATATAGAACGGACTGATTTAAAGAATAGAGTAAATATCTTTTCCATTCCTTTAGGACACTTCCTGCTGCTGAGTGTCTCACCTGCTGCTGAGACTTCTTATGGATGTGAGTACCACTTGACCAGTCCAATACTGCCAGCCAGTAATGAGCACTGCCTCCTTCACATGGCTCTGTACGAGTCAACTCCAGCAGCAGGGAACTTCAGCCTCCTGATTAAACCACTGCTTTTGGGTTCTGCTCAGAACTCAGTTCTTCTCTTCCCTAAGAGAGTAAATGGACACAGGTATGGAGCATTCTCTCATCACTGCACGGCCTTTAATGTCATGTCATGTGTCCACTGTTGGAAAGTAGAGAAATCTGATTTTATTGCCATAGTCTGATTTTAAAATACATGTAAATGCCTTTCAAAAGGGAAAGTAATTGTTTAATCTCTTAATTGTAGTAACCTGGATAATGTGATTCATTGTTGGTCTATTGGTTAAAATCTTGAATAAATGATATTTATATATATATTGATGAATTAATAACGTAACTCTATTTTAGTGACTAGTGTTAATAATGTATATTGATGAATATATATTGATGTTTTAACTGTAATTTAATGGCTAATTTTTACTGATGAATTGAAAATTGTGCACTCTTTAGTGAGGAGACTTACTGTTAAAATTAAGTAAACTATTAACTGTTATTATTAGGATGGGTGTTATTAGAATGTGTGTCTGAGGGACTACAGATAGAAATTAGCTCAGAGAGCTACAGTCTGGTTAGGGCTTCTTTTCTATTCTGATTAATGCACCTGTACATGGTCACTATCTCAAAAAATAAACTATTAAAATAAAGTAAACTAAACTACAACGGGTACTCCTCTTATTCAGACGAATACAGAGTTGAGTTGTTTATCATATTTATAGTCCAAACTGACAAAAGAACAGCAGCAGAATCAGGTTTGTCTCTGTAGTTTCCTTCAGAACTATGTTGGAACAGTAAATAAAAGTTTGTGAACAGAGTATTATATTTACAATTGTTAAGATGGCAGGTGGGCACAGGCTTAAGGAGCGAAACATGAAAAGAGGGATGGATCTTCAAGGAAGCAGGTAACCTTGTTGATAATATGTTCAACGTTTGGTTGATAATACGTTCAATAATGTAAAGTCCAATGTATTTAGGGGTCAGCTTACGTGATTCTGTCCTCAAAGGTAAGTCTCGGGTGGATAACCAGATCTTTTGCGCAGTCTAATACTGAGGTGCAGCTGGGGCTGGGCGATATGGCCTTTTATAAATACCGCAATATTTTTAGACCATGTCACGATACGCGATATATATCTCGATATTTTGCCTTAGCCTTGAATTGAAACTTTGATGCATACAATCACACCAGTATGATGATTCTATATGTCTACATTAAAACATTATTGTTCATACTGCATTAATATATGCTAATTTTAAACTTTCATGCAAAAAAGGGGATATCACAACTAAGTCAAAGTTAACATAATTGTAACACAATTAAAAACAGCAAAACAACATAAAATTGTCAACAGAAAGTGCATGTTTTGTGCAAAATTGTCAGAGACAACATTTCAAAACAAGACATTAGGACACGCTTGTGCATGCTGTAACTCACATGGCATTTCAAAACACAAAATTAAAGTGCACTTCTTGTACATAATGCCACTACAATAATTTAAAACAAATAAAAAAGTGCCCTTTTGTGCATGTTGTCATTAAGATGACATTTCAAAACAACACTAAATTTAAGTGCACCTGTTGTGCATAATGCCACTAGGATATTCAAAACAAATATATATAATGCGCTTTTGTGCAGGATGTCACAGGTAATTTCAAAATCAGCAAAAAATAAAAATTAGCTGCATAATAGGAAATCAAATGTTGGAAAAGAAAGTGTATTTATAAAAATGACCCTCCTTTTAGTTTTTTAATAAACAATCCTATGGTTTCAAACACAATACCTAAATATAAAACAATTAACAAAAGGTGAATCTGGTCCATTATGGAAAAGTTTGCAGCTATAAAAGTAAAAATATGTAGTTGTATTTTACTATGTTGTCCCTTTGTAACAACAACCAGGGAATACCAGGTTGTTCAGAGGTTTTGTGCCAAAAACACAAGCCTATCAACGGCGTCTGGTTTGAGAGATGCTCGATGGCATGTAACTATATTACCACTGGTACTAAATACCCTTTCCGATGGGGAACTGGTGGCGGGCACACAATTTTCCACATTTTTCATGTTTGGGAACATTTCCTCATGGTCGTTCCACCACTGCAATGGATTTGCTTCACTGTCAACTTGTGTTGTAAAAGATATCGATATTTCGATAAATATCGATACTTAAATATCTCAAACGATACGATACTCATTTCCCGAAGTTTCGATACCGATTATTGGTTTTATTTTTTTTACTTGCACTATTAGTTTCTGAATGTATGACAATCTGAGAGGCCTTTAACAAGTGCACTACCTCAGGGGTCTTCAAAAGGCGGACCTCGATCTGGACCGCAAGACATTATTCATAATTACAAGCGCATTGTGTAAAACATATTTTTGAACCGGCACTTCTACGTCTACCCGCGCGGGTCCTCAGGTTACAATGATTACGGACAGAACAGCGGGAAATTTCAACATGTTTAGCGTAGCCTGATAATGAGTTAACTAAATTTTTAAATTTGAGCCTTGGCAAAACATAATGAAGATTCACTGACGTTATGGACGGAGAGGGAACGTTTATTTTAGTCAGAAAATACAGCTCCTCAGCTCCGTGTCAGTGTCAAAGCTGAACAACAGCCCTTTATCCTCTAGCCCCGGCTGCTTTGATAATTAGAGAATGAACCCAGAACTGAACCAGGACTGGACAGTTTGCATGTCATGATTAAAAAGACTCTAGCTCAGAGGGAAGTGAGGACGTCTAATGTGGTGAGTTGTACATTTGTCTGTCAACTTCTTTATTCTGTCGTAGGTTAAGTATTGACTCGTTTGTCGCATATTTGACCTCATTTACAAACAATGTGAGTAATTAGCTCATGCTATTCACGTTCATTTGAACCCAACACATGTTCATTTGGGTGATTAAAAACAGAAAAGGTGTGAAAGGAGGGTTTGGAGATGAGTGACACATGTTAAGTCTTCCTTAAGTTGTGTCAGTTTCTGTGTGAATCCTAAATCCTGTTACAGAACTAATCATAAGCATTTTAATTAAAATACAACCCCACACGGGGAAAATACAGGAAATAAATATTTATATTCTAAATTTTGAAAATGTTTAAAGATGAACCTGCAAATTAAACAATTGGCAACAGCTAAAGAAATGCTCAGTGCTTTTTCCCTTGTTCCTGTTGTTTTCAGAGGAATGACAATAGGAAGAGATCAATTATGACAGGCATCTTTGTCATATTTGTTTAACAAATATGTTTTGGCTTGAATTGATGATTTTGTATTTAAAATGTTCTCACACATGTATGAAGGAGTAGGCATTATATGCAGGATTCCAGGCTGTTGTCAATAAACTACCAGGTCCTAAGCTTTATCTTTAGCCTCTTTTGATTTTGTAGTATTTTCCTTTTGTCTGTGAGCTGTGTTTGGTGAAAGCTAAACACTCAAACATCCTCCTCATGGAAACAAAGGATAAACTACAGAAAACAGTGGATTATCAACATTCATCTCCATATTGTTTAAGAGGCTGTAGGTGTGGAATAAATGAGACTTTACTTTAAAAGAATTATATTCAAACACATATCCTTTTATTAAAAATTTCCAGACCCCTCACGGTGAGGAAATTTAACTAAGCGGACCATGGCTGATTTTAATTGAAGACCCCTGCACTACCTCAAGACATTTTTTTGTAAAATATACCTCATTGTCATGTTCTATATGACATGTTATATTTATCTTTAAATAAAAAAAAAAAAAAGAATAATATTGTGACAGTTGTTTTCCCTTTGGTATCGAAAATGGTATTGAATATCGATATTTTTGAAGGTATCGTATCAAAGTTAGAAATTCCAGTATCGTGACAACACTACTGTCAACCAGAGGTCGCATTAACCGAATATTTTCCGTCATTGACGTTTTTTTTTTTAGCAGGGACGGAAAAATCTGAATGCCATCCGTCATTTTGACGGATTATTCTGAGGGTGATCTATTGTAATTCCTACTCCTGACCAGTTGGTGGCGAATGTACATATATCAATCAGCAATTATCTTGAATTGTGTTGTCTTTGTCACGCGCTGCATTCAGTTGCAAAAAGGTCACGGCAGCTGAGTGAGTAGTTTTTTCAAACCACCAAATAGTTCTGATATTATTAATAAATGTGAAAAAAGAGGACATGAAGCAGTGGAGGGTGAACACTGAGCAGTCACCAACACCTGTTACGGGACAATTAAGCAGCAAAAATGAGGTGAAGAAGAGGGAGAAATGTTCTGCGACATCTGTAGAAAAGCTAACACATATAACGGACTTGTCGGGGGTGCACAACAACAGCGATGGAATTAAGTTCAGTTCATTTTTGTCGGAATCATATTGTGTAATATACTGCGTGGTCTGGAGTTTAATCACAAAATATGCTTTCAATTTTTGTGTAAGGTATCTGTTGTACTTAAATAAAACAAATAATCTGTCCTCTGTGCTCGTCTTGAAATTTCTTGAAACGTGAGTAAAACAAAAAGCCATTATAAGTATTATTAAAGTATGAAAATTAAAAATGACAGGTAATTATAGACGAGGATGGAAATTTTACGACTCCGTCCGTCAAAATGACGAAGAGTGAGAAAGTCTAGCGCGACCTCTGCTGCCAACATTAACAGACTGCAAGTAGGCAGACAACTCTTTTTCAATAAGCTCTCTCTCTACGACAGTGTGGCGGAAGATGTTGCTGCAGTTTTAAAGAAGCTGCCCAGGGATTTCTTCCTTAGTGGCTCTTCTGGCTATCTTCCGCTATCCTTCTGCTGGTCGAGGGCATATGATGTTACATGCGCGACAGACTGACGTTTGTAACTATGTGCGTGTGTTTTGTCTCTCTGTGAGAGGGAAAAACCGCGAGTATGTAAAAGTTAATCTACAAACAACCATCAAAAATAAAATAAGCTTCTTAACTTAGGTTATCAAGGTGATCATTATGCTTGCGCTTCGATGCTGGACAGGACAAGCGGGAGAAAAAACAAAGGGAAAAAAAATGTCCGCGAGTTTCAGGATATAGTAATTTTCTACATCGCATGGACTACAAGCCGCGATATATCAACTATATTTTATATATTGTGCAGCACTGCGGTGTCGGACTGCCACCCTCTGGTTCCGTGTAGCAGTCCATCCTTGGGCAGGCCGAACTTCCTGCCAGACCTGACAAGCACGCTGCAGATGCCTCTGAACGGAGGGGCCTGCCACCTCGGCCTCCTGGATATAGGAATAGACGAGGTTGGAAACCATTAGCAGCCATGAAGGGAGACAGATCAGGGTGTTGTGGGCATATTCAATCCAGGGGAGATGTGAAGACCAAGATGACCAATGGCGAGCCGTGACACAGCGCAGTGCAGCCCCAAGGTCCTGGTTGGCCCGCTCCGTTTGTTTGTTGGTCTGAGGGTGATATCCTGATGACAGGCAGACAGACACCCCTAGTGCACTGCAGAAAACCTTCCACACCGGCGAGGAGAACTGTGGGCCCCTGTCGGAAACATCCAGTGGAATACCGTGAAGACAAAAGAAATGTATGACTAGAAGGTCAGCTGTCTCGATGTCAACGATGGTCATAATAACAGTATTACCGTTAGACTGGTTACAAAGTCCACAGCTGTGTGCGACCATGGACGATGGAGCAGAGGGCGTGGGCGAAGAAGTCCAGCAGGAGCCTGATGGGACGACTTGATGCGGGCACAAACTGAGCAGGCAGAGACAAAAAACTTGGTGTCAGGGGTCATGGTGGGCCACCAGAATTGCTGTCAGAGTAGACTATGGGTACGGTGGAAACCAGGGTGACAAGCAATCTTGGAGCTGTGACCCCACTGGAGAACTGCAGATCTAGCGGATGGAAGAACAAACAGGCAACCGGGTGGACAACCTTCAAGTGCTGGGTTACCCACCTGTGCCTCTTGTACCACTCTCTCCAACTGCCAAATTGCAGCCCCCACCACCAAGGAAGGAGGCAGGATGATTCAAAGGGCTATCCAGCAGTGTCAAAAAACTGGCATGATAACGCACCTGGCTTCACATTTCTAGAACGGTAGGTAACGATGGAAATATAAATTCTTATGATCTGTCCATATTGGCAGGGGATGATGGGCACCCTTAAGCCAGTGTCTCTAATCCTTCAAGACCAGAACCACAGCCAGAAGTTCCAGATTGCCCACATCATAATTCCTCTCAGGGTTAGTCGTCGAGAAGAGCGCAGGGGTGAAGCTTAAGATCAGATGCAGAGTGCTGGGAGAGAACTGCCCCGACTTAAGAGTCCAAAGCATCCACCTCAACAACAAACTGTGCGGTAGGGTCAGGATAAGACAAGACAGGAGCAGAACAAAAGCCAAATCAGCTTCAGGTGACCCTATAAACTGAGTCTTAGCAGACATTAGATTTGTGAGAGGGGGTGCAACTGTGCTATAGTTGCAAATAAATCTACAATAAAAATTAGCAAATCCCAGGAATCTCTGAAGTTGCTTTCTGTCTGATGGTGTGGGCCACTCAGCCACTGCCTTGATCTTATCTGGGTCACTCTTGTTCTTTCTCAACAACAAAACCCAGGAAGCTGAGTGAAGAAGCATGAAACGCACACTTCTCTGCTTTAACAAAAAGGCTGTTGCTGCACATGTTCATCCAAGGAGCGAGAGAAAATCAAGATGTCATCCAAATAAACAAAAACATATCTCTTCAACATGTTTATGAGACCTTGAAACACAGCAGGGGCGTTAGTAACCCAAAAGGCATGACTAAATACTCAAAGTGTCCAAGTGGCGTGTTGAAAGCGTTTACTTAAGTCTTCCATTCATCTCCTTCTTTTATTCTGACCAAATGGTCATAGGCGTTACAAAGGTCCAGTTTGGAATCCTCATGGAGGGAGTCCACGAGCGGAAGAGGGTACTTGTTCTTTATGGTAATGTCATTGAGCCTCCATAGTCAATACAAGGTCGCAGGGCTTTGTCCTTCTTGTCCACAAAAAAAAAGAGAGAGAGAGTCCGATATGTATACATAGCCTCCCTCTCTGGTTTGGAGAGGTTATCGATACCACAGTCATAGGGCCTGTGTGGGGGTAGTGACAGGGTCCGATTCAACACTGAAAACACCTCCTTCGGGTCATTGTATTCAGAAGGGACTAAAGTAAGGTCTATTGGCTTGGGCGGAGCAAGAGTGTTGGAACTAGTAGTTGGGACCGCTGCATGAAGACATTGGGAGTGGCAAAATAGGCTCCAATTAACCACAGATTGTGTGGACCTGTCAGATCCACTCCGTGTCTCTCAGGGATCCACTCCACTTTCCTTCTCTCTCCTTCATCTCATCACTGCCACCTGTCCCAAGCACCTGTAACCTATTACCATCAGTGAGGTATTTAAACCTCTCCTGTCCACCTCTTCCCTGCCAGATCGTTCAGCATACTTTGTGTGAATGTTTCCAGCGTTTGTTCCAGCTCTTGTCTCAGTCCTCTCTCCAGTCTTCGCTCCAAGTCTCAGGTTTGGACTTCATTCTCAGCCCAGCTTCCCAGCTTGGTTCCAGTCACCGGCTCGGCTCCAGGCTTCGGCGCAGCCCCTCGGCTCACTCCAACTCTCAGCCCAGCTACCCAGCTTGGCCCCAGTCACCGACTCGGCTCCAGGCTTCGGCGCAGCTCCACGGCTCACTCCAACTCTCAGCCCAGCTCTCCAGCTTGGTCTTCAGTCACCGGTTCGGCTCCAGGCTTCGGCGCAGCTCAACGGCTCACTCCAACGCTCAGCTCAGCTCTCCAGCTTGGTCTCCAGTCACCGACTCGGCTCCAGGCTTCGGCGCAGCTCCACGGCTCACTCCAACTCTCAGCCCAGCTCTCCAGCTTGGTCTCCAGTCACCGGTTCGGCACCAGGTCTCAGCTTCACGGTTCAACTCCAACTCTCAGCCTGTCTCTCCAGCTTCCTATCACTATCTGTACTTTAATAAAGTATCACTTACCTTCACTGTCTTGTGCGCACTTGAGTCCTCATTCCCGCATTACAGAACGATCTGGCCAAGATGGACTCAGCCAAAGCAGAGAAAGTAATAAATCGATTTACCCTCATTGAAGAAACTCTCCAGCATCATGAAGCCCAAACACTATTTCCGCCGGGTTCCAGCGGATTGTGTCTCAACAGGAGGACGCATTCCAGGCCATGTCAAATCAGATCCATCTCCTGACTTCTCAGCTATCGAGTATTCGAAGACCACAGAGAGTCGGGTCTCCGTTCCACCTTCAGATCCTGTTTCCCGGTGGTTCAACCGATTCCGGTCCAGGAGCCTCGGGTCGGGATTCCAGAACGTTACTCCGGAGAGGCAGGTGGTTGTAATCCCTTTCTGGTTAACTGTTCAATTCTGTTTGCTCTGCAACCCCACACATTTGCCACAGAAAAAGCCAAGGTGGCATTTGTCATTAATCATCTTACGGGCGCGCACGCCTCTGGGGAACCGCAGAGTGGGAGAGAGGTACTCCAGCCTGCTTCTAGTTTCCAATCCTTATCTACTGAACTCCGGAAGGTGTTTGGCGCTGAGGATCAGGAGGCGCGGCGGCCAGGGCCTTTTTCAACTAAAACAGGGATCTCGTTCAGTGGCGGATTATTCCATTGACTTTCGGACGCTTGCTCGGCAGAGTGGATTTAACGCTCCTGCACAGCACCAGGCTTTCCTTCTCGGGTTGGCGAGCACATGAAAGATGAGCTTGCCTCTCGGGAGCTTCCAGAAAACTTGGATGATTTAATCCGTATGTCAATCCGGGTTGATCAGAGGGTCCGAGCTCGTCGAGGAGCGGGCTACCGGAGTTCTCTTTATCTTCCTCTTGACCCCAGCGACCACAGCTCTCTGTATCCACAACAGATTTCAGTTCCACAACAGATTCCAGTGAACCCATGCAAATTGGCCGCTCTCATCTCACTCCTGAGGAGAAGCTACGGGCGTCGAAGGAGGAACCTTTGTATGTATTGTGGGGTCCGGGCCATGTTGCATTGGTCTGTCCGTTAAAAGGACAGGCTCAGCAGTAGATGGAGGAGTACTGTTGAGTCTTACAGAGGGGGTCTCCTCCATCAATCGCCCGCTTGTCCATGTCCAGCTGCTGCTTCCTGGGGGCCCACAGACTTTAACTACATTCATTGACTCTGGGGCAGACGGCAGTTTTATGGAGACCTTGGCACTTCAGTTGGGGTTGTCACGAGTTCCCCTACCCAAACCAGTTCCTGCACGGGCCCTGGATGGACACCTCCTGGGTACCGTGACCCACCGGACCAGTCCTGTGACTCTATTGATCTCTGGGAACCATCAAGAAACGCTCGGATTTTTCCTAATTCAGTCTTCGGAGATTCCATTAATTTTGGGCTACCCCTGGTTGCGACGCCATAATCCTCACATTGATTGGGACACTGGGGCAATACTGGGGTGGAGTCATTCTTGTCACTCTGTTTGTCTTCAGTCAGCGGGATTACCCAACCCACTACCTGGTACACCTGTATCCTCTCTGCCGGCCAACGTTCCCAGGAGTACCAGGATTATAAGGAGGTCTTTAATAAGGCCAAAGCCACAGCCTTACCCCGCATCGGCCATATGACTGTGCTATTGACTTGCTTCCTGGCACCTCGCCTCCTAGAGGCCGACTATATTCATTGTCCGCTCCTGAAAGAGAGGCCATGGATCTTTACATCAAAGATGCGTTAGCAGCTGGAATAATAAGACCTTCTTCATCACCAGCGGGGGCGGGGTTTTTCTTTGTGGGGAAGAAAGACAAGACTCTCCGACCCTGCATTGATTACCGTGGACTTAATGAGATTACCATAAAGAACAGGTATCCGCTTCCCTTCTGGCCTCCGCCTTTGAACTCCTGGAGGGGCAACGGTGTTTTCCAAATTGGATCTTCGCAATGCATACCACCTGGTTCGTATCCGAGAGGGGACGAATGGAAGACAGCATTTAACACCTCGTCAGGCCATTATGAATATCTGGTGATGCCCTTTGGACTGACTAATGCTCCCGCTGTTTTCCAGAACCTGGTTAATGATGTGTTGCGGGACATGCTCGACAAGTTCGTATTTGTCTATCTGGATGATATCCTTATCTTTTCCAAGAATCACAAGGAGCATGTTCATCATGTCCAGTCAGTCCTTCAACGCCTGCTGGAGAATTTGCTTTTTGTCAAGGCTGAGAAATGCGAATTTCACGTGCACTCCAGCGTCTCTTTTCTGGGTTACATTGTCGCCCAGGGTAAGATTCAGATGGACCCTTCCAAGGTGTCGGCAGTATTAGATTGGCCATCTCCGTGCAGTCGAAAGCAACTGCAACGCTTCTTGGGGTTTGCCAACTTCTATAGACGTTTCATCCGTGGCTATAGTACCTTGGCGGCTCCTATGACAGCACTTACCTCATCTAAGGTTCCGTTCATCTGGTCCAGCGCCGATTCAGCATTCGGGACCTGAAGCTGCTTTTCTTCAGCTCCAGTGCTTATCATCCCAAACTCTGGTAGCCAGTTTGTCGAGGTGGATGCTTCCGACATGGGAATAGGCGCAGTTCTGTCCCAACGTTCCACTTCAGACCAGAAATTACACCCGTGTGCCTATTTGTCTCGTCACCTGTCTCCCGCTGAACAGAACTACGACATAGGTAATAGGGAGCTGCTGGCGGTTAAGCTAGCCTTGGAGGAATGGCGGCACTGGCTGGAGGGAGCCGAACAACCTTTTCTTGTGTGGACTGACCACAAGAATTTGGAATATATCCGGTCAGCCAAACGCTTGACATCTCGTCAAGCTCGTTGGTCTTTGTTCTTTACTCGATTTAATTTTGTTTTGTCATTCCGACCAGGGTCCCGGAATCAGAAACCTGATGCCCTTTCTCGGCAATTCTAGAAGGAGGAGACCTCTTCTGAGGTGACCTCCATCTTACCTCCATCCCAGCTGGTAGCAGCCGTCACCTGGCCCATTGAAGAGCGTTAAAACAGCCTTGAACACCATTACTGTCCCCAGTTCCTGTCCAGAGGGAAAACTATTTGTTCCTGCGGGTCTGCGGTCGGAGGTTCTTCAGTGGGTCCATTCGTCTCGACTCGCTTGCCACCCTGGGATACGGCGGACACTCTCTTTTCTCCAACGGCGATTGTGGTGGCCTAAGGAGGAAGAGGATGTTCGAGCGTTTGTCACGGCATGTCCTGTCTGCAGCCAGCAGAAGCCCTCTCATCATGCTCCATCTGGGCTTCTTCGGCCACTTCCGGTTCCCAGACGACCCTGGTCTCATATGTCCCTGGATTTCGACGGTCTTCCGGAATCTAATGGCAACACGGTGATCCTTTCCATCATTGACCGTTTCTCAAAGATGGCTCACCTCATAGCTCTGCCTAAGTTGCCCTCAGCAAAAGAGACGGCAGAACTGGTACTCCAGAATGTCTTCCGGATCCATGGACATTGTGTCTGACCGGGGACCCCAGTTTACGTCTACAGTTTGGCGGTAGTTTTGCTCTCTTTTAGGGGCTACAGTCAGTTTATCCTCTGGATTTCACCCGCAGTCCAATGGACAGACGGAACGGTTGAACCAGGAGATGGAGTCGGCCTTGAGGTGTGTGGCTGGACAAACACCATCTTCCTGGGCCTCTCAGCTGTTGTGGGTGGAGTACGCCCACAACTCCTTGACGAGCTCGGCTACTGGAATATCTCCTTTCCAGTGCGTCTACGGGTTCCAGCCACCACTATTCCCTGCCCAGGAGAGGGAGGCTAATGTCCCGTCTGTCCAAGCCCTCATCCGACGTTGCAGAGGGACATGGAACAGGGCTCGTGCGGCTCTCCTGCGAGCTTCCACCCAGTATTCGACAGCGGCCAATCGCCACCGCAAGCAGAGTCCCCAGTACAAGGTAGGGGACCGGGTATGGCTCTCCACCAGAGACATTCCTCTCCGAGTGGAGTCGAAGAAATTGGCTCCACGATTCATTGGTCCCTTCACTATAGTGAGGATCATCAACCCGGTGGCGGTAAGGTTGAAGCTTCCTCGGTCTATGCGGATTCACCCAACCTTTCATGTTTCCAGGACTGGCCTCTTCGGAGAGTCCTCTGGTTCCTCGCCACCAGGCCCCCGCCTCCCGCCCCAGCTCGCCGGAGGTGCTCCAGCATATTCGGTGCGACGGCTCCTTAGATCTAGACGTCATGGTCGAGGCATTCAGTACCTGGTAGACTGGGAGGGTATGGCCCAGAAGAACGTTCTTGGGTTCCTGCACGCCACATTCTCGATCCACAGTTAATTAGGGACTTCCATTCTTCACACCCGGGCAGTCAGTTGGAACGTCCGGTTCCGTTCCTTGAGGGAGGGGTTCTGTCAGATCCACTCCGTGTCTCTCAGGGATCCACTCCACTTTCCTTCTCTCTCCTTCATCTCATCACTGCCACCTGTCCCAAGCACCTGTAACCTATTACCATCAGTGAGGTATTTAAACCTCTCCTGTCCACCTCTTCCCTGCCAGATCGTTCAGCATACTTTGTGTGAATGTTTCCAGCGTTTGTTCCAGCTCTTGTCTCTTGTCTCAGTCCTCTCCAGTCTTCGCTCCAAGTCTCAGGTTTGGACTTCATTCTCAGCCCAGCTTCCCAGCTTGGTTCCAGTCACCGGCTCGGCTCCAGGCTCGGCTCCAGGCTTCGGCGCAGCCCCACGGCTCACTCCAACTCTCAGCCCAGCTACCCAGCTTGGCCCCAGTCACCGACTCGGCTCCAGGCTTCGGCGCAGCTCCACGGCTCACTCCAACTCTCAGCCCAGCTCTCAGCTTGGTCTTCAGTCACCGGTTCGGCTCCAGGCTTGGCGCAGCCCACGGCTCACTCCAACGCTCAGCTCAGCTCTCCAGCTTGGTCTCCAGTCACCGACTCGGCTCCAGGCTTCGGCGCAGCTCCACGGCTCACTCCAACTCTCAGCCCAGCTCTCCAGCTTGGTCTTCAGTCACCGGTTCGGCTCCAGGCTTCGGCGCAGCTCCACGGCTCACTCCAACGCTCAGCCCAGCTCTCCAGCTTGGTCTCCAGTCACCGGTTCGGCACCAGGTCTCGGTTCAGCTTCACGGTTCAACTCCAACTCTCAGCCTGTCTCTCCAGCTTCCTATCACTATCTGTACCTTAATAAAGTATCACTTACCTTCACTGTCTTGTGCGCACTTGAGTCCTCATTCCCGCATTACAGGACCAATTAATATGTGGGTTGTGAAGCTTAAGCCACAGGAGACCCCGAACTACTTGTGCAGAAGGTGAGAAAGGGAGAAAGGAAAGAGAAAGGGTGAAGACTCTTGATGGTTTCCAGAGACCAGCAAAGTCAGAGTCAATAAAATTCAGTTCCCGAGTCATTAAGAGCAAGATCGGAAACTGAGGTGTGACTCCAGGAAACAGTTGAACCCGTTTATTAGAGGGGTTTTTGAGAGAATGGCTCACCAGCGCTCCTCCTGCTGCTGCTGCTGCTGTTCTTTTGATCAAGATGGACAGTTAATCCGGCTGTGGCCTGTCAGACCACAGTTGAGACATAGTCCTTGGCGAATCCTGTGTAGATGCTTCTCAGGAGTGAGTTGCATCCTCCCCAGATTCATGGGTTCCTCGGTGTTGAGAGGTGGAGATTACGAAGCCAGGGTTGAGGCAGCGGAGGTTGACTCAAGAGCCTGAGCTAAAGGTTCGGGCAGCCACAGAACCTTGGGCCGGAAGGGGGGTAGGGGATAGATAACCATGGCAGCTATGTCCCTACGTCTTTCTCGAAGACGATTATCTTGGAAAACAGCTAATTATCGGCTAATTAACTTAGGGAAGTAGTTTTGTCCCTGGCTGCTAACTTTTCCTTTATTTCCTCACTCAGTCCCTTATTAAAAAAATTCCCAGCAGGGCTTGCTCATCCCACCCACACTCAGCTGCTAAAATACGAAAATCAATAGAATATGCAGCCACAGAACTAGATCCTTGACGTAACGAGAGTAAACGGTTGCTGGCTTCCTTTGCTTGTAAAGGTGAAAAACCTTTTCCATTTCACAGGTGAAATTCTTCTGAATAGGGCTAATGCCAACGCTGACGCCCTCTCAGAAAGTAAGCTCATAATGAAAGCTATCTTAGCCACAATCAGAGGTGTAGGTTAGAAGTTGTTGTTCAAACACTAGCTTGCACTGGTGAATGAAAAGCTTACATGTACCTATCTCACCTGAGTACTGGGGAGGAGTGGGAATGAATGGTTCACGGGGCTGCGCTTTTGGAGCCGAAACAGGAGTTGCCGGATTCAAAGCTGGAGCCGGCTCAGGAGCCTCAACAGAGTCAGGAGTAGCGAGGGTGGAGAGATGGGAGGCGACTAGGTCCAAACGGCCACAGAGTTTGTTTACACCGGAAGAAAGGTTCTGGAGGAGGCCATAATCTGGGGCGGCAGTAGCTCAGTGGGTAGAGCGGCCGTTTACGATCCTCGCTCGAAACATCCCAAAACATCCTAACATCCCGCTCTCCCCCACATACTGTCGTTGTGTCCTTGGGCAAGACACTTAACCCACCTATCCTCCTCCCCCCAATACACACAGGGGGACTCCCCTGCAAAAGAGATTTGTAATCTCAGTGGGACTATCCTGGTAACCTTAAATAAAAGTTTAAAAAAAAAAAAAATCTCTTGCAGAGCATTTTCCTGTTGACCAACACAAGCTCCTTGCCAAGACTTCTGCCTGATTTCTTCAGCCTCTGCGGGGTCCATGTCGATCAGATGATTCTGTTAGGGTTATTGCTAAGTGGACTCCCAATGCAGGGGCAGAGCCAGGAATTCAGTTCAACAGTTTATTGGAAAACAAAATCTCGAGCAGGCAGAGGAGGCAGGCAGCTGGCTGGCAGGAGGACACAAGGTGCGAGACACAAGGCAGTTCAGAGGTCAGGAGACAAGAAGCACGAGCAACTCTACCGAACAGGACGAAATCATGGAGGTGAGTAGAGAAGGCTTATATCCAGGGGTAATAAGGAGAGTGGAAACAGGTGTGTCTTGTCTGCAGTTCTGAGAGAAAACCAGCCACGCCCCCTGCCACTCACATGCACTGCTGAAACAAGAAAAAAAAAAAAATGGGAACAAAGAAAAGGGAGGGGAGAACTCAAAACAAAAACCTCACACCCAGTGAAACAAGATTACTATAGAAAAAGACCCTGTAGAAAAAGTCTGCTCTTGTCTCTGTTTGTATCCACCGTGTTGCTTGCGTCACTACGTAGAAACTAAAGACGAGACAGCGCTGGTTTTCGGCATAGTTGTAGTATTTAGTATTTTTGGAACGTTCATGTGCATTCAGAACAGAAGGTGCAGTTGTATATGTGGAATAAATGGTTTTTACTGGCGTCTTATATATTTTTTCAGCTCTGAAAGCTGAAGGGTTACCATTGATATTTTTAAAATAATTGATTATTACTGAGTACATTAGCCTGGCATTAATGCAATCAGGTTTAGTTTAACACTCCTTTTCTCTTTTTAACAGCTGAATGTTCTTAAATACAAAGACCACATCAATGCAACATTAGTCTGAATGGATTAAATAGTTTGATTTTCTCCTGTGTTGTAAACTTGAAGTCCAGACATCTTAATTGAAGCAATGATCATAGTCCAACTGAGCTGTACATGCAAATGTAGACTGTATCTTTACTGAAGAGTGGCTGTCAGGTTGACATGCACATTTAACATGGACAGAGACATAAATAAAAGCCTGGGACATGCCTTTAACAGAGCAAGGACAAGGAAAATTATATAAAACATATAATTGTCCTGATGTAGTACTGGACTGATGTCAGAATCAATACAATCTCTGGACTCTGTCTCCTGAGCTTTGTTTGGAAAATTGACTGATATTTTCTATTGATCTAATGCTGAAGGGCAGCCATTTTTAGGTCCCTAAAAGCATTCTTGTCTCTGGATGCAGATTGCAGAAATGAATTCACTTGTAATTGGTTTGGACAGAACAGAGATTGATGTGCTTAAGTATTAAGGTTGTACACTGGCTTTGTTAGTGTCTGCAGAGTAATGGACAGAGCAATTCCATTATGAAGCACACAGCAGTTTCATCTTTTCATGCTGCCCTTCTTGCAGCTAAAACTTCCATGTGCACTTCTGCTGAAATGAAAGTCTGTTGGATATGTTAGGGCTGTGCTAAATAACAAATTTTATGTTTCATTGCAATATAATTATTGTTGATCTTGTCGATATAGTAAGTTTGGCCATTTTTCAATATACTGTGGACACTAATCAGCGAGGCACAGTTTTAAGGTCACCACCCACTTTGAAGTGTGAGCGAGCGGCTATTATAGTCCTCATTTTCTCTGTTCTCCGCTGGAGACAAGTGAGGAGTTACAAGTAAACTCACAATCAGTTTTTAGATTTTGTGACTGCACATTTTCTTCTCAAAGTGGACCATTGTGTTCATTTTATTTAATCTTTATATTTTATTGTTTAATACCTGTTTTTAATCAGGAAAAATATTGATATTGACTAATATTAAAAATATCTTGATAGAAATGTTGCCATATCACCCAGCTCTATGATATGTCTGGGGCGGCAGTAGCTCAGTGGTAGAGCGGCCGTCCTTCAACCGGAAGGTAGTAGGATCGATTCCCGCTCGCCCCACAGTTCATACTGTTGTTGTGTCCTTGGGCAAGACACTTAACCCACCTTGCCTCCAGTGACTGTAACACTGGTAATGTAAGTCGCTTTGGATAAAAGCGTCTGCTAAATGAATAAATGTAAATGTCTTACCTCTGTCACATGTGACCTTTTGACTTCACATTTTTGACAACTTTTGCAATAAAGACGTTAGCATCAATGCTAATGTCTTTCGCTAATGCTAAATAATGTGTCACTAATGGATTTTCTGGAAGGAAAAAATGTTTGTGCTCTATTCCTACTGGCTTTGGCATATTCTACACGCTCCTTTCATCGGCCAACGTCCTTGTTTCATTAACCAATTTAGTGTTTGTTAACATTCCTTTTATTCGCAGATTCACTTTTCGCAAAAACTGTTACTATTAGCAGTTTGTTATTTCTACATATTTGCCACACTCTGGGTATGTCAAATTTCTTTCCCGACATAAGGCGCCTCCCTTTTGCAAACGCTTTCAACGGGAGCCTTCCCAGATGGTTCTGTGAAATAGACTTGTGCCATGTAAAAAAAAAATCCTCTGAAATTATTGGAGCCAATAACGTAATAACTTATTACATTATTGGAAAAAATAAATTGGTCTCGTCTAAAAAACTGTATTCCATTATTGACAGGTATTTTATTACTGGCTTTATTACATTGTAAATTACTAGGAAAGTGAGTAATTTGATACATCATGCACGTATGATTATGTGACACTGTGATGTGTTGTTTCAGGGCAGAGTGGGAAGTGGTGGAGGCTGTGATTGGGAAGGTGAATGAACCCTTTCAGGTCACTGTGCTCTACTCCTCCTGTTTGGCTAAGGGCAGCACTGTGGCGCTGGACTCCATTGAGCTTCGAAACTGCGAAGGTGAGTTTAAATCCTGCTCATTCTGTTTATTGGGCCAGTTTAGCAGGAGGTCCCATTTGTTATTTGTGAAAGTTTGTTAAAGGAATAATTAAAAGCATGGAGTTTGTACTTACTTTTCTGTGTCTTCTTACCGTCCAATCAAGTCTGCTGCTCAAATGGTTCTCACACTTTATATGTATCCTCCTGAGTGTTTGTGGATCACGTCTCATCTCCCCTTCATATGCACATTTACACATGCTTCTGATTGTGTAAAATTGTTCTTTGCTCACATTTTTTTAATACTAGCCATATACAGTAATGTGAAAATGTTACCTCTGGAACTATATAATTGTGCTGCATAACACACATATTATACAATTTTATTATTGATCACACTTATAATGTAAATGTATCTCTACTCACCATAATGTACAGTCAGTTGGAGCCCTGGGCTTGTTTCCCTGCAAATAAACAGTCCTATGGAGGGCTGTTGGGAGACAGTTGCCCTCAAAGTGTCTAATGTATTTTTGGTCCATCCCTTTCCCTTTATAAGCAGGTTTTTTTTGTGTGTGTTTTTGTAGTGAAGTGATCCAAGGATATTTAACCTTGACTATAATCCAGAATTTTGTGAGATTTATTTTTCAAGCTATAAGCTCCTTGATGTGAAGTTGTCTTGTACATATTTCTAAAGCCTCCACCACTTTTAACCTGATATCTCGCACGTTACAAAAAAGCGTCTTTTTTGTGCTAATACCTTGTCATGCAAACCCCAACAACCTATTTACCAAATTAAAGCTTAAAGTCTCATCTTTCCGGCGATATAAACCATTTTAACACGTTACAACCACAGCGCCGACAACAACGCCTTTTTTACAGACAAGCACAAAGATTGAGTTTGGACTAGTCTTACCTTTGAAGGCTCTTTTGGACTGAAACCGCACCAAATCCTGATAAGCTTGGTCTCTTTCTGTCCGTAAAGGTCCAGGGAAAATAGTAAAATAATTAGGTCCACAAAACATGTTATATCCTCCAGGGCTCAAAAACTGCAGAGAAGTATTTCCAACTTGAAATCAGCAGCGACATTTTTTGTAATTTCTTTTGATAATAAAAGCCATAAGTCCTTTTCAGACCGCGAAAAAAGCTACTAAAATGCTAACAGAAAGTGTTAGCCTTCGATTGACACCTTTTTCAGCCAATTCTGACAAGTTTAGACCGGGCGGGACCTGGATATGCGCCAATGGCCGTACAGACTCTGCGGCCATTGGCAACGATTACGCATCACGTAAACGCTTCTAGCACGTTCGTTGTTCTCCGTATATGGTCAAAATGACCATAGACGGATAGACAATGATATATCGAGTCAAACGATATAAAACATGCCTGGGTTTCCTTCGGCCTGAAGCTTCTGTGCCTCGGCGTAAACACAAATCTCCTCGATGAGCCAGCTTGTGCGTCATATGACGCGCGCATGTTTATTGTGCTTTCACAGTCTTTTTTACGTAAAAACTATGGCAAAACTTACAAAAATAATAAAATACTTGTTAGAGGATGTAGTGGAGGCATGTGCATTTCTTTTTATTTGCATTTTAGACCAGCAGCAGTCGGAAAGAAAGCGTTTAGAGGGGGGAGGGGGGGATGTGGTCTGATGTGAATATCAAGATATCACACCTTTCCTTTGTCCTTTCACAGAGGTGCAGTAAAATGCTCCACATGTGACATGCTCTTGTGCTTTCTGCCAACAAGAGACAATGTTGCACATATATTGTAACATTGACACATATATTGTAACATTGACCCATATATTGTAACAGTTTTATAACCTATGTATATAGTTTGCAGTATGTTTTTTATGTGTGGCTATTATTCAAAAATATATATTTTGGCCCATAAAACTCATTTTGACAATTTTTTTATGTAAATATGTCAATTTTATTGTGTTATTATTATGGAATATTAATTTTCATAACTAATAGAGTGATTATGTTTGTAAATACGGATTCCTCTAGATGTAAGCTTTCAGTAGAGCCCTCATTGATGCCTGTGGGTTGAAGCATTCAGAACTTATTGCACTTTTTCATACGTTTTTCAAATGTCTCCAATTTGGATACATTTTGGATAAACTATGGTCCCTCTATAAAACGCATGGACCTACCAACATAAAAACTGGTGTAAAAAATTCATTTTTACAGATATTCTTTTCAAGTTTTAAATGTGAGTAGTCATGAAGTTATTATTTTGGCCCATAGTGTGTTTTAGTCCTCAACTACCTGCTGAAGCCTTTTACACAAAAACTTTTTTCTCTGTGTGTTCCAAAGTGTATAAAATTGTATCAGTAGTACTTAGAGAGATTCTGACTGTTGTGGGTGAAACTAGAGGTTGTTACCTTTACAAAGAGCCCTCACTTGTATTTAAATTCCAAAGGGTTCAATAACAGCAGTCATTTTAATTTGGAGAGGTCACATTACACACAATACAGCCAAAATGATCCGGAAGAGATAAGGGGCTATGATTGTTTTTGTTTTTACAAATTTTACTTCTATTGTCTTGAATTCAATCCTCCTGCTTTGTCTGTGCTTGTGTTTATCTCTGCTTGTATCTAAACATTTGTTTTAAAGAGCAGTTGATGAATTTGATGGTTCTCAAGTTGTCAATTTAACTTTTCTGTTCTAGACAGACTTTTACTGCAGTAATTTAATCTGAATGCATTTTGAGGTAGTTTACATGTGCAAATAGTATATTTCATTTAGACGTGTTAGGGTTGTGATGCATATCTTTTTCTAATGTTTTTTTTTATTGTGTATCCTTCAGAATGAAGTAATTATTTTATTTAAACAGGGACAGTGCAACTTTACCTCATACAAAGGAAATGTGTTGTGCTAGGTTCTAGTTCAGTTGCTAATTTGCAAGCCCTGGACAGGTAGCTATAACAAAAAGAAATACATGAAAAATGGTGAACATGATAAGAGTTAGGTTACATTATGCACTAAACATTCACAAGATATTAATAAAACAATCAAAAATCAATAAATATATCAAAATGTACCTTAAATTTCCCGTTACCAGTAGAGAACAGAAAGAATGTGAGCCGTAATCTGTGTTTGCGAAGAGACACAACTTTAAACAGAGGCTGTTGTCTTGAGTCTGGACCATCTCTGAGGCGTAAGTTATTTCATAACACAGTAAAACCCGTCTTAAACTGTGTTTAAATGTAAGTGTTAATGTCAGGGACACACTAGTCAGGAACGGGCAAAAGGACTCACTATGCAGACCCCACGAAGGCAGATAATCCAAAGGGTTTATTTTCCAAAGCAGAAGTACAAAAATCCGAAATCCAAATTGTGTGGTCAAAACAAGGCTAAGGTCACAAACACTTGAAGACTAGTACAAGAAACACAAAGAAACGATAGATCACTCACACATGGGTAGACAACTACAATCTTGAAGCTGCAATCTAGACCCTACAATCTAGCACAGGATAGGAGAAATAGGGGAAAATCATAGATTGTAAATAAATATGGATGTAATACGCCCATTGGTCCCCTATTCACCAATATTGTCATTACGAATGGGCAATAAAATGGCAGCTACATCCGGGCTTTTCGGCTTTTACTCTATAGTAAAACAATAGTTTTTAGATAGCATAAACGGACATATTAATAAAAAAAGACACAGGAAATGAAATACACTACAAAACAGACTAAACTAAACACGAAATTGGGACATGACAGTTAATCTGTTTGAGGCCTTTGTCAGAGAGAAGTAATAATGTTCTGGTGGATCATGTGCTGCCTTCTTTGAGTCATTGAGAGTAAATGAGTTGTCCAACTTAAAGTCCGTAGAACAACGCTGGTCCTTTGTGAAGTATTTATAGTCCTCACATGTTTGCTATTATTAATTAAAAACAGGTGAAAATGCATAAAAGGTAAAAGGTAGGTTAAAAAAAATGAGAGTTGTTTTGATAAAGTTCTACTGTTCAAGGGAAATACGTGAGACCAGTGTTTATTAATGGGTTTGATCTAAAGAGGTATTATGTCTCAGCTAAGGTTAATAAGAACTAATTATTGAACACAAAATAATTAACCAGATCTAAATCCATCAGAGGCAGATTTATTGGGGATTTTAAGTGAACTTTCATAATATCTATCTTGTAAATTTTTTGTAATTTCTATAGAATCATCTAAAACATGAATGCTTTTTCATGACCAGTAGGCTGTTTAACCATGGTCAGATGTGTTTTGATTACCTTACTTTTTTTTTTGTATTTTTCAGTAAAGTATTTTTCAAAGCTAACATCAGGTCATGGCACCCCTGTCCATAGGATTTATTTTCAATTATGTTTTCCCAGCTTGTTTGCTTTATAGGGCTGTGCGTTTTTGGAAAATAATGTTACAAGAAAAAAATATATAATATATATACAATGGTAAATGGTATGCATTTATATAGCGCTTTTTTGCACCCTTCTCGGGCACCCAAAGCGCTTTACATCGTGCTTCCACTCACCCCATTCACACACATTCACCCCTGGGGCAGACAGAGATGGGGGCTGCCATACACACGGCGCTCAACCTTCTCCGACCACCACCAAACACACCTCTACAGTCACACACATTCATACACCAGTGCTATGGACACTGGAGGCAAGGTGGGTTAAGTGTCTTGCCCAAGGACACAACGACAGTATGAACAGGGCAGAGCGGGAATCGAACCGCCAACCTTCTGGTTATAGGACGACTGCTCTACCACTGAGCCACGCCGTCCCATATACAGTTATATACAGTGGGGATCAAAAGTTTGGGCACCCCAGGTAAAAAATGTTTATTAATGTGCATAAAGATGACAAGAAAAGATGTAAAAATCTTTAAAAGGCATCAAATGACAGATTAGACATCCTTATAATAAGTCAAAAAAAAAATTTATTTCCATCATTTACACTTTCAAAATAACAGAAAACAAAAAAATGGTGTCTGCAAAGGTTTGGGCACCCTGCAGAGTTAATACCTTGTACTGCCCCCTTTGGCAAGCTAGGACCTGACAGTGACAACCATCGTCTGGATAGACCAGGTGATGTCAATCTCAAAGGTTTTAAATGCCCAGACTCATCTGACCTTGCCCCAACAATCAGCACCATGGGTTCTTCTAAGCAGTTGTCTAGAAAACTGAAACTGAAAATAGTTGACTCTCACAAAGCAGGAGAAGGGTATAAAAAGATAGCAAAGCGTTTTCAGATGCCAATATCCTCTGTTCGGAATGTAATTAAGAAATGGCAGTCATCAGGAACAGTGGAAGTTAAAGCAAAAATATCAGACAGAACGGCTCGCAGGATTGTGAGAAAAGTAAGTCAAAACCCACGTTTGACTGCACGATCCCTCCAGAAAGATCTGGCAGACACTGGAGTTGTGGTACACTATTCCACTATAAAGAGATACTTGTACAAATATGGACTTCATGGAAGAGTCATCTGAAGAAAACCTCTTCTACGTCCCCAACACAAAAATCAACGTTTGAAGTTTGCAAATGAACATATAGACAAGCCTGATGCATTTTAAAAACAAGTTCTGTGGACCGATGAGGTTAAAATAGAACTTTTTGGCCGGAATGAGCAAAGGTATGTTTGGAGAAGAAAGGGCACAGAATTTAATAAAAATAACCTCTGTCCAACTGTTAAGCATGGGGGTGGATCGATCATGTTTTAGGGTTGTATTGCAGCCAGTGGCACAGGGAACATTTCACGAGTAGAAGGAAAAATGGATTGAATAAAATTTCAGCAAATTTTGGAAGCTAACTTGATGCCATCTGTGAAAAAGCTGAAGTTAAAGAGAGGATGGCTTCTACAAATGGATAATGATCCTAAACACACCTCAAAATCCACGGTGGATTACATCAAGAGGCATAAACTAAAGGTTTTGCCATGGCCTTCACAATCTCCTGACCTCAACATAATTGAAAATCTATGGATAGACCTTAAAAGAGCAGTGCGTGACAGACAGCCCAGAAATCTCAAAGAACTGGAAGACTTTTGTAAGGAAGAATGGGCAAAGATACCTCAAACAAGAATTGAAAGACTCTTGGCTAGTTACAAAAAGTGTTTACAAGCTGTGATACTTGCCAAAGGGGGCAGTACAAGGTATTAACTCTGCAGGGTGCCCAAACTTTCGATCCCCACTGTATATGCGACTAACTGGCCACTGTCCAGGGTGTACCCCGCCTCAGGCCCAAAGCTGCTGGGATAGGCTCCAGTCACCCGCAACTCCTAACAGGACAAAGCGGTAGAAAATTAATGAATGATAAAGATTATTTAGCCGATAACTTTCTTTCTGTTATTTATTTAACATATTCACAATGTGGCATGCCCTACATTTTTTAAAGAAGTTAGGGGTGGCATAAAATTATATTAATGACATTTTATTTTAACCTTCCAACCACAGGCCTGAATTTGTCTGTGGGCCTTGAGTTTAACCCCCCCTCCCACACACACACACACACACACACACACACACACACACACACACACACACACACACACACACACACACACACACACACACAGACCTTTCTATAAAGGGGACCCTAAATATGGTTGTAGCCAATAGGCCCCCACTTTCCGAGATCCGAGCCTACTGAACGCTCATTTTCAGAAAGAACAGCATCTTTCAGGCACAGCATATCATGGCCAATGGCCCAGGAACCGGAAGACTCCAATGCAACACCCCATACACAGGCAAAGAGTTAAAATAAAGTTTATTGGTCCCACAGATACAAAACAAAGTCCAAGGAACAGGAAACAACCAAGGCTAGGGTCTGAGCAGAACAATCCAGGAATATAAGGCAAGCAAAAACCAGACTAAGGAAAACAATAAAACCTCCACAGAAAACACAGAATACGAAAGATAAGACACTGGGAAACACAAAACAAACTCACCGTAATGGAGAAGACGACCTGGCCCAGAGCAGAGGAACACACAGGTTTAAATAGACAGACAACAAGGGACAGGTGAAACACATCAGGGCGGAGCATGCAATCACACTCGAGGGAAAGACACAAGGCAGGAAGTCAATAAACATACACAGACAGGGTCAAGACATTTCACAAATAAAACCAAAACTCTAATACAAGCTAAAACAACAATCAGAAACATAACCCAAACTAGAAATCAGAATAAATAATGAAACCCACTAAGATCCTTAAAAGAACCATAACATCAAACAAAAACCGACAGACTACTTAAACAAACATGAATCCTGACAGTATCCCCCCCCTAAAGGCCGAACACCGGGCGGCCTACAATCCCCTAACCAAAAAACAATCCATGGACATAACCTGGGTGGGAGGAGGGGGTCCGGAAGGAGGGAAACAAGACAATTTGACACTGGCACAGGACACATATTGGGAATGGGCTCAAAGAGAACAGAGGCGTCGGGTCCGACCCTCGGAACTGGTCGGTCGAACGGGGCGCTCGGGGAAAAAACAGAGGCGTCGGGTCCGGCCCTTGGAACTGGTCAGCCGGACGGGGCGCTCGAGGAATAACATATGCGTCGGGTCCGGCCCTCGGAACTGGTCGGCCGGACGGGGCGCTCGGGGACAACAGAGGCGTCGGGTCCGGCCCTCGAAACTGGTCGGCCGGACGAGGCGCTCGAGAAGGGAGGCGGTGCCGGGACAGGCACTAGGGGGGAAACAGGTGTGCCGGGACAGACAGACTCAGACATGGGGCACCCAGGATACTTAGACAGGGCGTTCTCAGACGGGGCAGGACTCAGGATCAGGCAGGGGCAGGACTCAGGAACAGGCAGGAGCAGGACTCAGAATCAGGCAGGGGCAGAATCAGGCAGGGGCAGAACTCAGGACCAGGCAGGGAACAAAAAACTCAGGACCAGGCAGGGAAACAAAGAACTCAGGACCAGGCAAGGAAACAAAGAACTCAGGACCAGGCAGGAAAACAAAGAACTCAGGACCAGGCAGGGAAACAAAAACTCAGGACCAAGCAGGGAAACAAAAACTCAGGACCAGGCAGGGAAACAAAAAACTCAGGACCAGGCAGGGAAACAAAAAACTCAGGACCAGGCAGGGAAACAAAGAACTCAGGACCAGGCGAGGGAAAAAATGACAAAAGGACCGGGCGAGGGAAAAAATGACAAAAAGACCGGCCGAGGGAAGGCTGACAAAGGAGAGGGAACCGGACGGGGCTGACAAGGAAAAGGGAACCGGACGGGGCTGAACACGGGAAAAGGAACCGGACTGGGCTGACACGGGAAAGGGAACCGGACGGGGCTGACACGGGAAAGGGAACCGGACGGGGCTGACACGGGAAAGGAAACCGGACGGGGCTGAAACGGGAAAGGGAACCGGACGGGCTGACACGGAAGAGGGAACCGGGAAATGAAGACCCTGAGCCGGGGAAGGACCAGACGGATGAGCTCGGGCTGACCAGAACAGGAAAGCTGGGAATTGCCACACGGAAAACAGTCAAATATGCTGGGGATGGCCACGCAGAAAACAGTCAAATATGCTGGGGATGGCCACGCGGAAAACAGTCAAATATGCTGGGGATGGCCACGCGGGAACAGTCAAATATGCTGGGGATGGCCACGCGGGAACAGTCAAATATGCTGGGGATGGCCACACGGGAACAGTCAAGTATGCTGGGGATGGCCACACGGAGATGCTGGGGCTGGCCACACGGAGATGCTGATGATGGCCACACGGAGATGCTGGTGATGGCCACACGGAGATGCTGGGGCTGGTGAGGGTCCGGCGGAGGCACACGAGGGTCCGGCGGAGGCACACGAGGGAACCAGGCGTAGAGGGAACCAGGCGTAGAGGGAACCAGGCGTAGAGGGATCCAGGCGTAGAGGGATCCAGGCGTAGAGGGATCCAGGCGTAGAGGAAACCAGGCGTAGTGGGAACCAGACGTAGAATGCAGAGTCTCCTTGAAGTCTAGGTAGCCCAGGTAGGCGCTGAGAAGTCTTTTAGGTGGCCCAGGTAGGCGCTGAGAAGTCTCTAGGTGGCCCAGGTAGGCGCCGAGAAGTCTCCTAGGTGGCCCAGGTAGGCGCTGAGAAGTCTCCTAGGTGGCCCAGGTAGGCGCTGAGAAGTCTCTAGGTGGCCCAGGTAGGCGCTGAGAAGTCTCTAGGTGGCCCAGGTAGGCGCTGAGAAGTCTCTAGGTGGCCCAGGTAGGCGCTGAGAAGTCTCTAGCTGGCCCAGGTAGGCGCTGAGAAGTCTCTAGGTGGCCCAGGTAGGCGCTGAGAAGTCTCTAGGTGGCCCAGGAGGCACGAAGACTCAGGAGGCACGAAGGCTCAGGAGGCACGAAGGCTCAGGAGGCACGAAGGCTCAGGAGGCACGAAGGCTCAGGAGGCACGAAGGCTCAGGAGGCACGAAGGCTCAGGAGAAACGAAGACTCAGGAACTAGAGTAACTCAAATCTTCAGCAGACTTGGAGGTTCAGCAGATTGCCATGGGTTTGCGGAGTCTCAGTAAAGGCCAGGTCGTACTATCATGGCCAATGGCCCAGGAACCGGAAGACTCCAATGCAAAACCCCATACACAGGCAAAGAGTTAAAATAAAGTTTATTGGTCCCACAGATACAAAACAAAGTCCAAGGAACAGGAAACAACCAAGGCTAGGGTCTGAGCAGAACAATCCAGGAATATAAGGCAAGCAAAAACCAGACTAAGGAAAACAATAAAACCTCCACAGAAAACACAGAATACGAAAGATAAGACACTGGGAAACACAAAACAAACTCACCATAATGGAGAAGACGACCTGGCCCAGAGCAGAGGAACACACAGGTTTAAATAGACAGACAACAAGGGACAGGTGAAACACATCAGGGCGGAGCATGCAATCACACTCGAGGGAAAGACACAAGGCAGGAAGTCAATAAACATACACAGACAGGGTCAAGACATTTCACAAATAAAACCAAAACTCTAATACAAGCTAAAACAACAATCAGAAACATAACTCAAACTAGAAATCAGAATAAATAATGAAACCCACTAAGATCCTTAAAAGAACCATAACATCAAACAAAAACCGACAGACTACTTAAACAAACATGAATCCTGACACAGCACTACTCTGCGAGAGATTTTTAATATTGCAATTTAATTGCAAAAATGCTATCTGTAACTGTTGACGAAATGTTGTTCACTTATTTCACCGCCAGAGGGGGCGAGTGTACTTAAGATACATGTGAGAATGTATATTTGGTAATATCCTTTTGTAAATTTAGATTTATTTTCCTATTTATTTATTTTACATTGACAAAGCATAAGAGTCATAATAGTTAATTTTGAACAAATATTAAAATGTTTAGTTTTCTTTGTACTTTAAGCTTACGAGATCTACTTCCTGTGTTTCCGGTTAAAGTTAAAAAGAGCTGAAGTTACGTCTGACCGACACACGCAATTAAAGAAGATAATAAAGTAACAAAGTAAAGTACAAGTTTTAGTTCACCGGTTGTTTACTGGCAGACCAAAGTGGTATGTATATGTTTAATGTGTAAATCTGTAATTTTGTGTTTATTTGCATTTAAAACATGCTTATGTTATATTTGTTTGCTAGTTCTACGGTGTAAACTGTGAAGATTTAAGTACAAGAATACAGTAAACATCAGTAAAAAGGAACTCGTGTCTTTCGTGTATCAGTGGACAGCCCGGCATACTATCCTTTAAAGGTGCTTTACGGAAGATCCAGAGTTTTTGTGCTAGTGTGCCACCTCTGGCGTTAGCGGTACTGCATCAGAGGCGATTTCTTTAAGACTGCAAGGGAAGCTCGGCTTCCCTTATAATGTCACAAAATTGATGGTCAAATATGTACTATTGTATTAACATTTTATTGACTAAAAATGCGTTAGAAAACGTTCATCTCAAAGATGAGTTCGTTCAGAATCAGTTACATATAGCAGGTCGGCTGACTCGATTTCCTTCTCATACATTCCCGCAGCGTCACAGTGCATTTCCCTATTGAAGCCCAGCGTCCATTGACTTCAATGGGGGCTGCTTTGAAGGTTTTTTTCAGCGCCAAAACTAGGACGGTCATTGGATAAACGCTGCAATTATGTCCGCCCACGGACGCTCAGCGTCTCTGGGGTGAATGAAGTGGGCTGGCCGGACTCCGAGCTTCTGCGTGATGATTGGAGGGTCCTGTCGAAAGACTGCATCTCCTTTTGACCGACAGCGATTCTGTACTATAAGGAATCACTGAAGCTATTCGCGCTCAGTCCCATCGCGGATTTCTCAAGTTCAGTCGAAATAAAAACTGCTGCAACCTATTTCTTTGATATTTGCTTGGCGAAATTGCCTGATTTTCAACATACATTTCACACAATTATACACCACATTCCTTGTTTCAGTTTTACAGAGTTGAATATTTTTTTTTAGATCGTTCATTCATTCATTCCTTCATTCATTTATTCATATAACGTTAGTAGGCTAGGCTAGCGTCGTGGGTGAAACTGCGCACGATGGCAGACAGTGCTAATATTGTCGACCTGATTTTGGCGAAGCCATTTGAAAGTGTTCCTTACGAGGAAAAACTTAGAATTAAACAGCAGGGCAGATCAACACCTAAGATTGATTTAGTGCAAAAGATAGGTAAAAAAATAACAGAAGAAGAAGAAGAAGAAGTTTTATTTATATAGCGCCTTTCCGTAGCTCAAGGTCGCTTTACATTTCACAAATACAGTACAGACAAACATTTAGATACACATCACATGAAACATATAGTTGTAATTACCCAAAATGTTTGTTAAATAGATATGTTTTTAACTGAGACTTGAATGCAACCACAGATGAGATGTTACGTAAAGTAAGAGGTAGCGCGTTCCAAAACAGGTCTTTTCAGCTCTCCTGGTATGACAAAGTTAGCTGGCTGACTGGAAGTGCTGTGACAAATAAAATGTACTGCTGGCCATGCCTCTTGATGAAACCATCTCACGGATGTGTTGTTTGGTCAAAGGTGGGGTTTGGAGATCTGTCTAACTTTGACAGGGCATATAAAAGACATGAAAAGAGCAATGAACATGTGAGTGCATGTGCAAGATTAAGTTGCATGGGCAGGATCAGGGTTGAGCATGCAATAAATGAAGGTGCTCGCATTCAAGTGGCTAAACATAATGAAATAGTCAAACAAAACAGGGCCTTCCTAAACCGTCTTATTGATGTGACATCCTTGCTTGGCCGGCAGGAGCTGTCATTTAGGGGACATGATGAGAGTAGTGAATCATCCAACAAGGGAATTACAGGAGTTCACAGAAACATTAGCTAAATATGACTCTGTCCTGTCCACACACTTCGAGTCCTCAACTGTGTTTTCTGGTATGTCCCATACTATTCAAAATGATTTGATCTCTGCTCTTGCAGCCACCGTTTCTGATCAGATCAGAGATGAAATTCAGGATGCTCCGTTTTTTGGATGGCAGGTGGATGAAACAACTGATATATCCTGCCAACTCTCTATCATTGTTCGCTATGTGGATAGTGCAGGTAAAATTCAGGAGCGCTTTATTGTATTTTTTATGTTTGCGAGATGCCCAGTCCGTTTTTGAAATATTAAATGAGAACATGCAGGGCTACAATTTTAAGGACAAGCTTGTGGCACAGACCTATGATGGGGCTGCTGTCATGGCTTCAGATCTCAATGGTCTGCAGGCCAAAGTGAAAGCAATAGCTCCAGTGCAATGTTTGTGCATTGCTATGCACACCAACTGAATCTGGTGCTGTCACAGGGGGCTAAATGCTTGCCTGAGTGCAGAATTTTTTTTTGCATCACTCTCTGGATTTGCTACATTTTTTTCAAAATCCACAAAGAGGACATCTTTTCTGGAGTCTGCAGGCTGTTCAAGGCAGTGTTAATTTTGACACAAAATTTTAATTTAGTTTTAGTCTTAGTCTTTTGACTATAATTCTTTTTAGTTTTAGTCAAGTTTTAGTCATCTGATTTGTTTTAATTTTAGTCTTATTTTAGTCGACTAAAATTGCTTGGTATTTTAGTCGACTAAAATTGCTTGTTATTTTAGTCAACTAAAATAAGACTAAAATCAATAACAGATTTACTAGACAATTTTTTACAATATTTAAGTTTGGTATAGAAAATAAACTTAACCAAAATATATAAAACACAAATTCAACTTTATGTCAACACAACGGTGTCTTTATTTCAATTCAAAAGCTTTTATGCAGCAACAAACACTGTCATGGTAATGTAAACAATAACTAGCTGCCAATTCACCATCAATAAAAGAAAAATAAAGTTAGGTCCAGGACCTTAAAGCTTACAGCTGAGCTGATCAATAAGTGCAAACATTTTTAATTTCGAATCTAAAGTGCACTGAATGACATTTTCTTCTTGCTACCACAATGCTGGCAATTCAACCACATAATAGTAACACTTATTTACCTCTATTCATTTTCAAGAAAGCACTTCGTGCTAAAGTTACGCTTTCCCCTGGTTAGGTCACCTGTGACACTGAAAACTCTCTCAAGTAAAAGCTTGCGAAGCCGGCATTGCTAACAGATCTAATGCTAATGGTTTCAAGCTGTGATAAAATGTGTCACATTTCCCAAGCCAAAACTGGATTCCTGAATCACAAGTAATGGGCTGTGAGAGTTCCTCCTTATACTTGCTTAGTTGCTGCCTGATGCTACATGTGGATGACTTCGGTTTAGGCTTTGCACGGCATTTAGACAGAAATCGGAAGACTGGCTGCAATGAGGAGGAGAATGGTGGTTCGCCTGTTCCGTTCTTCTTCTTCTTCTCTAGTATTAATGGCGGGTCGCAACCAATTTTTTCGGTGCATACCGCCACCTACTGTACCGGAGTGTGTTCGCCTGTTCCGTTTTGCGGATTGGTTCTTTTGTTCATCTCTCCCGTCTGCTAATTGGATTTTCGTCACAGTCTATTTTCGTCTCGTCCTTTATTCGTTGACGATAATGTCAATCAATTTAGTTATAGTTTTAGTCTCCATCAGTGACTTCTTTTTTAGTTTTCGTTTCGTTTTCGTCCGCAAAAAAATATTCGTGACGAAATTAATGACGAAAATATTTCGTCAACGAAACTAACACTGGTTCAAGGTTGCCCAGAAATGCTCCTACTCGATGGAATTTCACATCACGGATAGTGAGCACTGTGGCAAACAATTATGATGGCCTCCTGCAGACATTTGAGAACATCACTGCAGATACAACAATGGATGATGATACACTGGATTGTGCCAAAGGCTTTGTGAGGAAACTGGAGGATTTTGAGTTTGTGTTCATGTTGTACACATATGAACAAATCTTCTCTGAGACTGATGTGGTCTTTGATATTGTCCAGCAGAGGGCGATGGATGTTCTTTACTGCAAGAACAGAATTGAATCTCTTCTTGCATTTGTCAAAGAGAAGAGGTCAGAGGGGGCTTTCCAAGCCATTTATGCCAAAACAGCAGATCTCACATCAGACCCACGAGATAAGCCCATGAGAAAGCGCCGTCTGACCCAATTGCAGGATCCCCAAGTGCGATACAGAAATCTGTACATGGCCATCCTTGATAACATCTTGGAGCAGATTCCTCAACGTTTTTCAAATTTGGAAAGCGTGCTCTTCTTAGAATTAGTCAATCCAGGGAAATTTGATGACATGAGACAGGTATTTCCAGAGGAGGCCTTCCAAAGTGTCCTGAAAAGTTATGGCCATCACTTTGATTCAGGAAGACTGAGGTCAGAACTTCAAGTCCTGTATTCAGATCAGGACTTGCAGGGTAACAGGGGAAAGCTGTGTGATTACTTGGTGTTCCTTAAAGACATGGAGTGGGACAGTGCAATGCCTCAGCTTTACAAACTGTTCTCATTAGTGGCAACAATTGGAGCTACATCTGCAGGTGTAGAAAGGAGCTTCTCCTGTTTTAAGCGACTCAAGTACTACACCCGAAACACAATGGGCCAAGGCCGTTTAAGCAGCCTAGCTCTGCTGGCCATTGAGAGGACACTGGTCAAGTCACTTGAAAAGACTCCTAGTTGGTACGACAGGGTCACAGACCATTTTCTTGAAAAGGAACATAGGGCAGAATTTACATTTAAATAAATAGACAATTTTATGATGTAGGCCGAAAATGAGCTTCCCCTCTCTGACAGACCAGTAGCCGCCACTGTACTGCATCCATTGCTGTGCCTGTTCACTGTGCGCACGCTTGTATGAGCACGAACAACCGAAGAAGAATCTGACGGTTTTGGGTTCGCTGGAGGCCTGTCTCTATGTTCACAGGATTAATTTTCAACTTTGCCGCTAGCGTTGCTTAATTTACTTATGGTAGCAAATCAGGAGGTTAGAACCAGGTAAATGAGTTTTGATCACAAAACCTTCTCATTTAATTGATTGTACAGACTTACAAAGGCAAACGCGCAATTCTGCACATCAGGCTGTTGCTGATGCATGTATGGGTTGATATTTGAACCATCCGTAATGTATCTTTAAGGGGACATTCAATATAAAAGACATTTATACATTCTTTCTGTGCCTTGTGTGTTTGCTGTCTTTACTAACTCACAAAGTGTGAAACAAAGCAACTGCAGGTTTTCTCTTTCACTGGCCACTTGGGCAAAAGCCAGAGCCATTTACCTGAACTGACACTTAACCCACCTTGCCTCCAGTGGTGTTCCAGCTATGACACTGGTGAATGGAACCTTAATGTAAGTCGCTTTAAAATAAAAGCGTCAACTAAAATGTAAAAATGTAACACTGTTAAATGTAAGTTGCTTTGAATAAAAGCGTCTGCTAAATGTAAATATTATTATTATCAGGGGTGGCTGGTATCAATAGGCTAGGTGGGCTAAGTCCTCCCTGCCATTTTCAATAAAAATTAAATGTAATTATTAAGTTTTAGTTTATATATATATATATATATATATATATATTTATTAGGGCTGGGCAAGTTAACGCGTTTTTATCGCGTTAACGCATTAATGAATTAACGCCGACAATAATTTTATCGCGCGTTAACGTCGGCCGATTAGTATAGTGAAAGATGTCGGTCTGAAGAACATTCTTAGGATCGCAACAAATGACTGCACGTATGAGCCGCCCTCATCCAGTGCTTTAAGTGGGCCGGTACGCACATGTACTCAGTACCACCACTTCTCCGTGCGCCCAGAACGTGCTTTTAGCGTACCGATACGCTCATTTGGACATCTGTTTTAATAGAGGTTTTAATCCTTTGCCTGCTCTGCCGCTTTCCAGAGCGCCCTTCACAATGCACGCTTCCTAATTCGTCCCACCAAGAGCAGAGACTACATTACCCATACACCCTTGAGTTTGGCAAGTGAAAGGGAGAGGGTGTGTGAAACGCGCGGGAACTGCATTCACATGCTCTGACTGTAATGAAAACACAAGAGAGACATTTATATTGTTTATATTGTTATAATGTTATGATTGAAGCTCTGGACATAACTTGTTTTTCTATAACAAACTAAACAAAATATTAATGCCCTGTCAGTGGCAAATATTTTTGGTTTTAATATTTAATTTGATTACATTAATGTTTAAGTTCAGATTTTCAAGAAATGTTTTAACTGCTGTAAAAAGCACATTATTTGTTTAAAGTGTTGTTTAAAGTGCAAACCAAATGTTATTGCACTTTTGTTCATATAGCAGTTCTTTCAAAATGTATGCAGTACACTAATTTTGAATTCATTATTAAATTTTGTGTATAATGCGATTAATCGCGATTAATCACAGAACATTGTGCGATTAATCGCGATTAAACATTTTAATCGTTGCCCAGCCTAATATTTATATAATATATCAGTTTTCAAGGTGAAGACGTTCCGACTCAAATTCAAAAAGACTTTATCAATTCTGAGATCAACTGGTAAGAGAGCTGAACTTGTATCTCTAGAGGAAGGGGTTTGACTAATGGAACCAGGTTGTTCTGCTCTCATAGTCATTAACCATGAAAGGCAGAGTGACTCCTGATGTGAGAGTCGTTAAAGGCTCAGGAAAGTCAGGAGACAGTGCTCCATTCAGGTGTTGTTGTGAAACTATTTTGATTTAGGTTTAAAAACACTTATAAATACTAGGCAACATGAATCTGAGGCCACCTCCTCTGTTCAAAGAGGGCTTTTCCATTTTAACAAAAAGGGCTTCCTTCAAACCCCTCTCAAACAATTTGGCTTCTCTGGCCAAAATCCAGACATTGCTGTCCTCAAAGGAATGCCCTTTCTCTTTGAGGTGGAGGTGGACTGCAGACTCAGGTCCACCAGGATTGGCTCTTCTGTGCTGATACATCCTCTTGTGAAGCTGTTGTTTTGTTTTGTCCAACATAACTGTCACTGCACTCTTCACTGAACTGCATAAACTACATTACTCTGTTTGTGCGAGGGGATCTTGTCTTTAGGGTGGACCAGTTTTTGGTGCAGAGTGTTCCTAGGTTTAAAGTGGGATGTAGTGATTGACAGATATGTAAGACCCACCCCCTTGGTATCAGCGCTATTAGGGCTAAATGAATTAGCCCATAGGCCTGGATTTCGGCCAATAACAGAGCACGTACAGTAGCCTAGTGTATGTAGACTTTAAAGTGACAATGGCGTTTGCAAGGGATAAACTTTTAAAAGAACATGGTGGTAAAAGTAGTTAGAGTTAGATAGTAAGTATGTTTGGTAGAAATTCAATATGATGTAAGCAGTGGCTGTAAGAAGACATTGATGAAGTTTGTAAGGACTTTATAAGAAGAGACCTAATTGTGCCAAGGGACTACAAAATATGGATTTCTACAGTATTTTCAGGCAGTGATTTGGACAGTGACCCTAGGCACAAACGGATGATTGTCATTGTGGTGAGTGCTACTGATATATTGTTTAGTGTGTGCTTTTTCTTTACGTGGATCTGGGTTTTATTTGCTAGTAGGCTACATGCTTTGCAAACGTGCTATGTTGTCAAGAATAGCGCTTCTCTCCTGGTTTTGACTGTGACAGTTGGCTGTAGTGAACTCAAGTCTGGCTCAGCTCGCGGAGCGAGCCCACTGATCACCGACTGTTGGTGCGCAGCCAACGGGTTTTAAACAACTTCACTTTAGCTGTTTTACAGTAAAAGTTACAGCTTCAGCTTTTTCACCCTCAGTGTGATCTGATTTGTCTTTCAGCTAAAAATGTTAATAGAATGAAACTTAGTAAACGCCATCGTTAACGTGAGCAGTTGTGGTGATAGATAGACACAGTCCGTGTCTTCTCGGGTCTTTTTGTGATTTTTGTTTATATTCAGAATGAGATAATCATTAGAGCTGTTTCTCAAGACCAGCCAAACTTTTTCAAACTAATCACTGCAGCTCAGTGTTATTGACTGATTACAGCAGAGCAATTTTCTGATCGGACATATATCAGCTACATTCAATAATGATTATTAATTAAGAGCAGACAGTTTTATATGTTTGCAAATATATATTTTTTATCAAAGCCAAAGGAATGCAGCACTCCTAGATTTCAGTCATTTCTTAAGTTGTATGTGCCTGCGGTTATGTGTGACAATTTGACATTAAATTATTTGAAATGTGATGCTGCTGTTGCTGTAGTGTGCGCTGCTAAATATTACAATGCATCTAATTAGCCCCTCCGCCCAATATCACCACCAGCCGCCACTGATTATTATTATTATTATTATTATTATTATTATTATATTCATTTATTTGATGAACATACATCAACACAATCATACACCAGAGCGACGCTCTCACACATTCATACACCAGAGCGACATTCTCACACATTCATACACCAGAGCGACATTCACACACATTCATACACCAGAGCAACATTCTCACCAGAGCAACATTCTCACCGTTCATACACCAGAGCGACATTCACACACGTTCATACACCAGAGCGACATTCACACACTTTCATACACCAGAGCAACATTCTCACACATTCATACACCAGTGCGACATTCACACACTTTCATACACCAGAGCAACATTCTCACACATTCATACACCAGAGCAACATTCACACATTCATACACCAGAGCAACATTCTCACACATTCATACACCAGAGCGACATTCACACACTTTCATACATCAGAGCGACATTCACACGTTCATACACCAGAGCGACATTCACACATTCATACACCAGAGCGACATTCACACACATTCATACACCAGAGCGACATTCACACACATTCATACACCAGAGCGACGCTCTCACACATTCATACACCAGAGCAACATTCACACACGTTCATACACCAGAGCAACATTCACACACTTTCATACACCAGAGCGACGCTCTCACACATTCATACACCAGAGCAACATTCACACATTCATACACCAGAGCGACGCTCTCACACATTCATACACCAGAGCGACGCTCTCACACATTCATACACCAGAGCGACGCTCTCACACATTCATACACCAGAGCGACGCTCTCACACATTCATACACTAGAGTTTTTTTCACTGGCGGCAAGGTGGGCTAAGTGTCTTAACCGGGGAGAGCGGGAATCAAACCGCCAACCTTCCGGTTATAGGACAGCCGCTCTATCACTGAGCTACCCTGCTCACCTCTCACACCATTTAGCTACTCCCACTGCCGACATCTAAGCATCAAAACCTTTATGTGCTCGGAAAAAAAACTTTATTCATCTGCATGTCTTTTTGTCGTGTCTCTCCTGGTTGAAACTTTTTGTCTATTGCTAAAATGACTAAGAAATAAACTTCAGTTTATGTACATCAAGATGACATATGTGTTGCGATTTTGTTTGAAGAGTATCAGGCGTCAGAGATGACTGCATGTGGTGAATCTTTTCACTGCGAGGACTCTGATGACTGCATTGATGAGAGCCAAGTGTGTGACTTTCATACGGACTGTCCTTTTGGAGAAGACGAAGGCTTCATCTGTGGTAGGACTTTTATGTTGTCAGCCCATAAGGTGCCAAAGGAGATTACAACATGTCTTATCTTAAGAAAATAACCATTTATATTAATATATTACATTTTCCTGCAGTCGTTGATTTTGCTTTGTTCAAGTGATTCTGATTCTGATAAAAGATGTGTGAAAAAGCTAAAGAACTAGGTGACATTCAACCTAATACAGAAATGTTAGGTTAAGCTGGCATTGACTATGACCATTTTAAAGTGTGGCAATTGGCAAGCTATAATCAATCTGCATTAGCTGTATTAACACAAATGCAGGATCAATTCTGCCAGCTTAACCTAACAAATCCCTTATTCTCTGACAGGAGTGGTCCACTGCTTGGCTGTATATGTACTAAATACTGACTGTATAGAAGAACTTTACGTTGTAAATTCTTCCTTCAACTTTAGAAATGCTGATGTTTGTGTTTCCAATATCCATTTTTAGAACCACTCTATTTTATTAAACTACAGAATCCCAGGTGACTTGAAAATATGATGCTAAGAAATGTATCATATCATAAATAAATACCTTTAATTTAATTTATTTTAATCATCAATCAACTAATAACACATGATCACTCTGAAGACTATAATGCTGCACTGGAGCAGTAATGAAATGGATGCAGTAAGCCTGTTTAGAGACTTTGAGTTTGTGGATCCCTGAGGAGAGGGCTGGGTCACAGTCCTGGACCATAATGTGATTAGAAAACTGTAGGTAAAGCTGAAGGCACTTCTGTGGTACATACATAATTTATGAAAGAGGACTTAGTGATTGTGATGTTCCTCTTCCCCAGGTGCTCTTCCATTCGGCTCCTACTGTTCATTTGAACTGGATGAATGTGGCTGGTCTGTGTCGAGCCAGCGCTCTCAGTGGAGGAGAGTTTCAGGAGACCAGCTGGAGAAACATGAACTGTTGGGTGTCACTCTGCAGAGAACACCAGGTTGGCAGCATATGAGTAAAGTGCACATTAACACTAATGTATTGTCTTGAATTCAATTCTCCTGCTTCATCTGTGCTTGTGTTTATTTCTGCTTGGATCTAATAATAATAATAATTTTTATATAGCGCTTTTCCACCTAGTGTAGTAAGTACTCAAAGTGCTTTACATACATTAAGCTATATACCAGTGTTACAGAACACTCACTGAAGGCAATGTAGCTTAAGTGCCTTGCCCAAGGACACAACGACAGTATGTGGGGGAGAGCGGGATGTTTTTGAGATGTTTTGAGCGGGGATCAAACCGCCCACCCGCTGGTCGAAGGACGGCCGCTCTACCCACTGAGCTACTGCCGCCCTAACCATTTGTTTTAAATTAAGAGCAGTAGATAAATTTACAGAAGCGTAGTACTGTCAATGTTGTTTTTCTGACTTTTTTTTTTTTTTATAGTTTTTCTGACTGTTTTTGGGGGGGGGAATTGTTTTCCCGTTATTTCATAATAATTTTTCAGGATAATAAATTACATCATCTCAATCATCAGGCTGGCTTTGTCATGCTTCCTCTTTGCTTCCTCGCGTTGCTACGGAAGCGTAGTAGGCTACGTAGTACGTTGCTTCCGATAAAGCATTGAAAAAAGAAAGGTTATTACAAAATAACGTGATAATTATCATGAAATAACGTGATAGTATCACAAAATAACGTGAAAATTATCATGAAATAACGTGATAGTATCACAAAATAACGTGAAAATTATCATGAAATAACGTGATAGTATCACAAAATAGCGTGAAAATTATCATTAAATAATGTGATAGTATTATGAAATAACGTGATAATTAAGTCAGAAAAACAATTCACCCCCCCCAAAAAAGTCAGAAAAACTATATAAAAAAAAAAGTCAGAAAAACAACATTGATAGTACTACGCTTCCGTATGAAATTGATTACTTATTTTTTGCTGTTTCTTACTGGAGCAATCCATTCTGAATGGATTTTGAGATGGTTTCCACGTAAAGATATAGTATATTTCATGTAGATGTGTATATCATTTTTCCTGTTGCTTTGTTAATGCATTCTGTTTTGGTTTTACATTTATCATGCGCCCTCAGGGCACTTCCTGTTTTTGCAGGTACGAGAGGGCAGTCCTCTTAGACAGGTCTCTATTTACAGCCCATCATTTCCTGCCCCAGTCTCCACTAATGAGTGTCAGGTCAGTTTGTAAGACATATATTTTCACATAAAAATATTTCATTGCTTTTGCTTATTTGTCCATCTGTGTCTACACAGATGCACTTTTCTCTGTACCTTTTTGGGGACTTCAATGTTACATTGGTGGTGGCTATAGAAGAGAATGGCACAGCCAATACTCCCCTGGTCTGGGAGAGGAATGGTCGGGGTACAGATGACTGGAATGATGTTGCTCTGCAGCTAACTGGAATTGTTCACAGGTATAGAAAAGGAAAGACAAAGAAATAAGACAACACATATAAACATTTTCTAATATGAATGGTGCATGTTTTAGGTTTCAGGTAATGGTGACAGCAGTGTGGCAACATGGCTCTAACGCTGACATTGCTCTTGATTACATTGCCCTGGGAGCTGCCTGCTTTGACACAGGTACTTTAAACCACTGTCATGGTGCCAGGCTTACGCAAAACCTCTGTAAACATTTTACATTTACATTTAAATTTAGTCATTTAGCAGACGCTTTTATCCAAAGCGACTTACAAGTGAGGATAACAATGGAAGCAATTTTAACAACACAAGGTAAAAAAAGCATAAGTGCACAAAAAACTAGTCAATTTAAACCCAGCGCAGTATACAATGCTAAGGATAAGAGAATTTTTTTTTTTTTTTTTTTTTTTTAAAGAAAGGAATTGATAGAAAGGAAGTAGAACTCAGTGTTTGTCAGTCAGGTGTTGACGGAAGAGATGTGTTTTCAGGCGTTTTTAAAGATGGCTACAGAATCTGCTGATCTTGTAGCAGCAGGTAGATCATTCCACCAATGTGGAACAGAGCCAGAGAAGGTACGTGAGAGTGATTTATTTCCTTTTTGGGACGGTACCACCAGACGTTGTTCATTTGCAGAGCGCAGGGATCTGGTAGAAACATAGGTCTGTATTAGTGAGTGGAGATATGAGGGTGCAGAACCAGTGGTGGTCTTGTAGGCCAAGAGCATAGCTTTGAACTTGATGCGGGCGTCAACCGGGAGCCAGTGTAACCTAATGAATAGAGGAGTTACGTGCACTCTCTTTGGTTCATTAAAGACCACTCTTGCCGCTGCATTCTGGATCAGCTGCAGAGGTTTGGTTGTGCAGGCAGGGAGTCCAGCCAGTAGAGCATTGCAATAATCCAGTTTGGACAAGACAAGAGCCTGGACTAGAATTTGCGTAGAGTGCTCTGATAGGAAAGGTCTAATTTTCCTAATGTTGTAGAGGATGAATCTACAGGACCGGGTGGTGCTGGCGACATGACTTGTGAAGTTTAGTTGATCATCAATTACCACTCCCAGATTTCTGGCAGTGCTGGACGGTGTAATGGTTGATGGGCCTAGTTGAATGGAGAGGTTGTGGTGGGTCTTTGGATTGGCCGGAATCACAAGCAGTTCTGTTTTTGCAAGGTTCAGCTGCAGGTGATGGTCCTTCATCCAAAGTGAGATGTCACTCAGACATGCCGAGACGCGAGCAGAGACCGTCGGATCGTCAGGTTGAAATGACAGGTGGAGTTGAGTGTCATAGCAGTGATAGGAAAAGCCATGCTTCTGGATGACAGAGCCAAGGGATGTCATGTATATGGAAAAGAGTAGCGGTCCAAGCACTGAGCCCTGTGGCACCCCTGTATTGAGATGTTGGGACTCAGAGACCTCGTTTCTCCAGGATACTCTGAATGACCTATCCGAGAGGTAAGACTTGAACCATTGCAACGCCATTCCAGAGACACCCATCACCCTGAGAGAAGACAGGAGGATGTGATGATTAACAGTGTCAAAAGCAGCAGACAGATCCAGTAAGATGAGTACAGATGACTTGGATGTTGCCTTTGCCAGTCTCAGAGCTTCGATGACTGAGAGCAAGGCATTTTATTCTGTCCTGTTGAAATAGTTTTTTATCAGTCTCAAAGCACTCAAGTTGGGAATTTCATTTTGGTTATGGAATGTGTTGTTTATCAACCGAATGTAAGAGGAATTGTTTTCAACCTCTATAAAGGGTGGGCTGCTATAAGAGTGTTCTTTGATAAAGCAAGGCTTAATTTTTCCAGGGTCTGTTTGGAATTTTATTTTAATATTAGAATTTTATTCACTGGGATGGCCAACGTGCTTCAAAAACAGTAGACTGAGTGTAGTTGGTGACAAAACGATTTCAGTCATGATTCTGGTATAGTTTTCATCTCTGGGGGGTCTGTAAAAGTGCACACAAGACTATTTCTATAACTGTCAGCTGTGCAGATCCAATAGTGGTCTAGATCTAAAACAAAATAGTACAATTTATGTCCTGATAAAACAAATAAAATTGTTTTGCACAGTGACCAATCACTCCACACGGCTTCTTCTTTCCCTTCACCTTTGTTTACCTCAACTTTTTGGCTTTTCTTAGATGTGAACTCTCTCCTGCCTCCAGTGGACTTGGAGGATTTTCTAAGCCCCCTCCCTGAGCCTTCAGCCTCAGGTATTTATAAGTCACCTTGGCTACTTTAACAGTTTTTCTTGTCCACTGTATCATCAGTAATCCATTCTGCATTCAGCTTTTAAATACCAAGTGCTTTATTTGTGCAAAAAATGATTTTAATTAATTTTGATCCACTGCTCTCAAACCAAGTGGCTTATGCATTTTCCACAGACTCTCCTTGAAGTTGTGCTTTGCTTTACTGTTGTGTTGATTTGGTCTCAGCTTAGTTTGTAGTTTAGTTTATCTCATTAAATAATAACTAATGAATCTGAATTAAAACCTTTTTGCCCTTACATATCACAGACGTTTCATTGATGACATGGTTCTTTAACTCATGTGGCGCCAGTGGTCCCCATGGTCCAACCCAGGCGCAGTGTGATAATACCTACAGGAACAAGAACGTCACTGTGACTGTGGGAAAAGAAGGCTCGCTAAAAGGAGTCCAAATGTGGAGGGTACCAGCTTCCAGCAGATATATGTAAGTCACACATGCTTTTAAAACAACATTTGGAGTAGTTTGGAGGGCTGAGTGCATACATGGATGAAGAAGCTCTGGTTTCAAACGGATGGCTTGTTTGTCAGAAAAAGACTTCAAGTGATTTGTCTTTGCAGCGCTCATTATGTGACACAACAGACAAGAGGAAGCATTAATCACAGGGCTCAGTGTTGATTTACATTAGCGACATTTCACACAGATATAGCTTCCACTATTAATAACACACATATCAATTTATCAAAGAAAACCTAAGGTATACATATAGGATGTTCCACATCAAGTGGAATGCAGTCAGAAGAGTTTGAGCCAGAAAGCAATTTCTCTCAGTCACAGCATTTCATTTCTTTGTGGCGCAACGATCTCCAACAGGATCTCAGCGTACGGGGCTGCAGGAGGGAAAGGAGCCAAAAACCACAACAAACGCAACCATGGGGTATTCATATCGGCCATATTTCCTCTGGAGAAAGGAGACATTCTGCATATCTTGGTGGGCCACCAGGGAGAGGACGCATGCCCTGGGGTGAGTGGGGTTAGAGCAAAGGTTGGGTTTTGAAAGGGACTGAAAAAAAGATGATAAAGGTAAAGTAGAAGCAACATATATCATCCGTAATTATGTACTGAAATGTTTTAATGAATAGTGCATAACAAAACACTTTATTTTAAACTGCACCACATTGTGTCCAAACTGTGCACAGCACTGGGAACAGAGTAAAGATGTTTATTTATTTTATTAGATTTACTTTAGTTAGGTCCATGTACTTGGGATGTAATGATTAACCGTGAGCTGGTTGAAAAATGATTCATATGTGACGTTTCCAGTCGGTTGAGATGTTAATTCATTTGCACTTCATGTTTTGAACAACAGGGTCTGTTTACTGCAAACTCGCTTTCAACAAGTTGTTGCAAAGCGTTTTTAGCATGGCAATGAGAATGTGGATGTTGATATTGAAGAAGTTTCATCCGCATTTAAATCAGAGGTGTGGCGGCATAAATAAATCCACTTTAGCAAAAGGCGTTCACTCGCTCACTGTCTGTGTCTTTCTGCTGCTGAGTCGGCACCGCGCAGACTTAACGAGTGCAACAAAAACAAGTCTGAGATTGAGCTTTACTCTCTCCAAAACGGTTAACATTAGCCTATATTTTAAATAAATATGGGAACTGGCTTTCAGGGCCGTACTGGGATATTAAGGGCACTTGTTCACTTTTTTGTCACAACTCATTTCATAAAAGGAAATCTTGACAAAATCGAAACGTGAGGTCAGAATCATGAATCGAATCGAATTGTGAGTTGAGTGAATTCTTACATACCTATTAAATACAATAATTAAAGTACAAAATCAATTGACTTTACATTTGGACATGATAAGATTGTGTTCACAACATAAGTGATTAATAATACAAATTCATACAACAAAATTTCTGAGGAATACTCATTTTGTGGAGCTTATCCTTTTAAAGGTGTTAATTATTTTTTGGTCTATTGTTGCTCATGTTTGCAGTGTTTAAGTAACATTGTTCACGGCATGTTCAAGAGCACTCCGGAAAACTTGGCGCTATAGGCTTGCATCTTTTCTGTCATCTAACTATTAAATCTGTTCAGTAAAAGGGAAAAATGCCCCACGTTGTGAAAGATTTGTTTAAAGACTGAGCCATTATATAAATGATCATGGCAACGTGCAATATTTTATTGGTGAGATTTTATTATTTGTTATATTATTTGTAATAATTATTACAAATTAAACCAGCCAAAACAGAAACTTTGAGTATGAATTAGAAATATAAATAAATGTGTAACTAAAATTGCAGCCATTTGTGATTTAGAAATTGCATGTGCTCCAATTGTGATGGTTTTGCAATTGCAATTAATTGCACAGCCCTATCTGTAATGTATTATAATACGGATTATTTTAAAGTTTCCTCTTCTGAACTTTTTTCTCTTATTGTTATGCAGAGAAACCCCCTGACTCAGAAGATCTGCCTGGGAGAGTCCTCAGTGATTGAAGACAACCTGAGGGCAGGGGCTAGTGTGGAGTGGGCAGGTGGAGGAGGTGGAGGAGGGGGTGCCACCTACATCTTTAAGGTAACTGTACTCTGGTATCTTTGAAATCCAAATCAAGTGAATATAATATAGCAGAATATAAAATTATAGATATTGAGCAGATAGAAAGTTGTAGATATCTTTTAGTTGTAGATATTTTTCAAGCAGTTAAATGTAATTTACTGCTAAGACAGTTAAACCTTCAGTAGAACCTGCACCTGTATAAATGTAGAGCAGGGGACATGTGGATAGTGGATGTGAGTCTCACTGGGTGCTGTCCTGTCAGTTGGAGGGGGGTGAGCTGGTGCCTCTGCTGATTGCAGCCGGTGGTGGAGGAAATGCCTACCTGGAGGATCCAGAGTCCAGCTTGGACCAAATCCCACTGGAACAGTTTGAGAACACCACCACAGCTCCCAGCACCAACGGGCAAACTGGGGCAGCAGGTAATATTAATCTAACTCAGTTTGATCAGTCCAAGTTTGCATTTTTCTCTTCTGACACACACGCTTCACAACCGGTCACACAAAGAATGTTCCCCGTAGCATATTTCTACGCAGCATTGAGTGTTTTTTAAAGGGAACTAAAAACAAATTGGTCCAATGGGTGATACTGATGTCTTTTTGTTTTTCCAGTTTTGGAAGATTATCTTCTTAGCGACAGCTAGAGAAATGAGGAGATGGTTATGATACTTCTGTGGGAGGTTTATTTGTGTAGTATCTATTTGTGTAGTATCTCCTAGAAGACACGGTTAAATGGGATCCTGCAGCTCAAGATAGTAAATAGTTTGTCAGTTACGCCCCAATTACGAGTACCAAAAAGTGTGAACTGAAGGGCATTCCCAGGTGGCATGCAAATAATTACCTGTGCTACCTAAAGTGCATTGCGAACAAGTGTCTGTGACTGCTAGTTCAATTTTATACAAGCGATTTGTGTCTGTAGTCAAAGAAAATAAATTTTTACATATGCATGTCCGAAAGTCAGGGTTTGGAGAGAAATTCAGATTGTTTTTCAATTTAATTGATGGTACTGTTATTTGTTGTCTTGAAGTTGCTATTATTTTATAAAGTGTAGACATTCTTTTTCTTGTTCTTGTAATATTTAAGATGTTGTCAAATAGTGATGAAGGTTGTAATGTATTAGTTGAAATATTAGTCTTAGATTTAATTAGGATTTTAAGCTGTTAGTAGTAAAGAAATTCTTCTCTCCTTACCCTGTATCTGTGAATTTAAGTGTTTAATGGTATAAAAGTGTTGTTCTTGAACAGGTGGTGAAGGTAAGAGATTCCCTTTTGGTGCCATAGCGGAAAATAAATGGGGGAGCTATGCAATTAAAAATCAGGGTTGTACCAGACTGGAGTGTATTTACATCGTGATAGTGAAGAGTTGGTGATTTCATTAGCTTCCCACCAGGCTGTCAGAGTTGTGGAGATGGCGATGGAGTTAAAATTATTTTGTTTTTTTTTAAATGATTGTGGTAAAAAGGGGAGATCTCTGTGGGTGTGTTCTGGCATTGACTCTGTTCTAAGTCTATCCAGGATTTATTGTGGTGTTGTTTGTTGGTCTAGATCTATAAGTATTGCAATTGAGTTGAAAAAATGAATGAAATCTGTTGCTTCCAGTCCACCATGTTGTTTGCTGTTTTGTAATGTTGATAATGAAATCCTAGGTTTATTGTTTTTCCAAATAAACTGTGTGGTTAGAGAGTTAATTGAATGAACTGCACTATTCACTATGATTATCACAAATCAGGGAAGAGATATACAGTAGTGCTCATAAGTTACCCTGGTAGGATTTTTTTTTTTTACAATTTTTCAGAGAATATTAACACAAAAACCTTTTTTTTCACTCATAGTTAGTGGTTGGGTGAAGCCATTTATTGTCAAACAATTGTGTTTACTCTTTTTAAATCATAATGACAACTAGGGGTGTGACGGTTAGTATATAACCGTGTGATTGGCGGTTATAGTTGAACACCGTCATTAGAACTCTATAACCGCCAAAACCGTGTCATTAAAATATTTTTTATATTTACCACTTCATTAAATTTTGCTTTGTAGAAAACCTTTCTTAAAAACGAATTATGTTTTGTACAAATTTTATCTTAATTTTAATAAATGTTTCATTAACCAATTGCATGTATTTTAATAAATAAAAAGCAAATATAGCAGACAATGATAACCGTGACATGGAAGCGCCAGCGCGCCGCGTTCACTTGCACTGCACTGTGAACTAGAGCGCATCTCATCGTAAATGAAACTCAGCGTGGGTCTATGCCTCATACATTAGCACAAATACAGTGCCCCAGCCACTCAGGAGCTTTTGGCAAAGTCATCTTTCCTTGACCCACGATACAGAGGCAATGGGGGGAATGGATTGGGGGAGACAAAAGATGCACTTCGGGGGGAAATTGTATCAGCTGACGAGGGAAACGGGGGCGGAGTTAGTGGTACTTCGGTGGGCTGCTGCTGCTGGAGATGAGGGAGAGGTCTGTGCTGTGCACAATCTTGGAGATCTCCTTAATAAACGGAGGTCTGAAATCTCTGCCCCTTTACCGATCAGAGCGCGCACTGACACGGCGTTAACCCGCTATCTCCAAGAACAACCAATTGACTCTACGGCAGATCCACTAGCATGGTGGCGAGACAATGAAACACGCTATCCGCTCTTAGCAAAATTGGCACGTAAATACATGTGTATTTGTGCTACAAGCACAGCATCAGAGCGAGTTTTTAGCACTGCGGGGAACATAGCTACCCTTGTCAGATTGTTTTGTTTACTGTGTGTGATTTATTTAAAACAAAGCACGTTCATTGCAAAGTTTTTTTTGATTTGCTGTGTGTGATTATTTAGCAGACACTGAGTTGTCTTGCTGTTAATTTTAAATAAACGTAGAGCAAGTAGCTAATCAGTGTCTGCTCGTTTATTCAAACTAATCCCCCCCCCTCACCCCCGACGGTTATGTTATGAACCGTCACATTTGACTCACGTCATAACCGTCATCACCAATTCTGAAACCGGCACACCCCTAATGACAACATAAACTACCCAAATGACCCTGATCAAAAGTTACCCTGGTGATAACATGCACAAGTGACACAAACATGTTTGAATGGCTACTAAAGGTAACCATCCTCACCTGTGACCTGTTTGTAATCAGTGTGTGTATAAAAGGTCAGAGAGTTTCTGGGCTCCTGACAGACCCTTGTATCTTTCATCCAGTGCTGCACTGATGTTTCTGTCTGAGTCATGGGAAAAGCAAAAGAATTGTCAAAGGATCTGTGGCAAAAAGTAATTGAACTGTATAAAACAGGAAAGGGATATAAAACGATATCCAAGGATTTTAGAATGCCAATCAGCAGTGTTCAAACTCTAATTAAGAAGTTCTGTTTAAACCAAACCATGGTCAGGTAGACCAACATTTTTCGGGATGCAAAGAAAACCACACAAATAACAGCTGAAATACAGGACTCTCTGAAAGAAAGTGGTGTGGCTGTTTCAAGATGCACATTAAGGAGGCACTTGGGCTCCAAACAGCACAGAGACAAGCCTCAAAACTTCTGGAACAAAAACTATGTTTGGAGAGATGAGAACAAATTGAAACTTTTTGGCCACAACCATAAACATTACATTTGGAGAGGAGTCAAGAAGGTCAATGATGAAAGGTACATCATTCCTAATGTGAAACATGGAGGTGGATCACTGATGTTTTGGGAATGTGTGAACTACAAAGGCACAGGAAACTTGGTCAAAATTGATGGCAAGATGAATACAGTATGTTATTTATGAAAGTAGATTGGGAGGCAGTTGAAGGCGGGGCCCTCGACGACCCAATCACCGGACACGGAATTCCGGTTGCTAGGAACATGGATTGTCACCTCCCTGGTGGGAAAAGTGCCTGAGCTTGTGCGGGAGGTTGAGAGATACCGACTAGAGATAGTCGGGCTCACATCCACGCACAGCTTGGGCCCTGGAACCCAGAGTCAGAAAATACTGAAGAAAAAATAGCACTCATCAGCCCGGAAGCTGGGCATGAGATGTACTTGGATGTTCCAATGTGACAACAGTCCATCTCAGTCTCCTGACCTCATTGAGCCACTCTGGGGAGATCTCAAACGTGCAGTTCATGCAAGACGGCGGCAGTAGCTCAGTGGGTAGAGTGGTCGTCTTTCAACCGGAAGGTAGGCGGTTCGATTCCCACTCTCCCCACAGTTCATACTGTCGTTGTGTCCTTGGGCAAGACACTTAACCCACCTTGCCTCCAGTGACTATAACACTGGTAATTACATTAGAACAATGTAAGTCGCTTTGGATAAAAGCGTCAGCTAAATGAATAAATGTAAATGTAAAGACAGAAGAATTTACAAGAACTAGAGGCTTTTTGCCAAAAAAAATGGACAGCTTTACCATCTGAGAAAATAAAGAACCTCATCCTCATCTACCACAAAAGACTTCAAGTGTCATTGATGTTAAAGGAGGCAATACACGGTATTAAGAACTGATCAGGGTCATTTGGGTAGTTTCTGTTATTATGATTTAAGAAGAGTAAACATAATTGTTTGACATTAACTATGAGTAAAAGAAAGATTTTTGCGTTATCATTCATATTCTCTGAAAAATGGCCAAACAAAAATCACAAATTCAAATCAATTTAACTTTCTACTGGCATTTCCTGTCCTGCCATTTTTGCTGCCTCTGTGCCCACTTAAAGCACACCTCCTCCACCCTATTATTGATTGATGATTGTTTTGCTGCGTTCCTAATTTTTTACTTACTCTGTTTTGGCTATAGCCATTTTATCATTTTATTAAGAGGGATCTCCCCGAACAAACATGACTAAACTATTTTTTAAAACAGCAATATAGTATAATGTGATTGAGTTGGGAAGACATAGCCATACATTATTTTATTGGTAAAATGATAACTGTTGTTTGTAGGTGGAGGTGGAGGCTGGAGAGACAGCCCTAGTCCTTACCTGAGTGCAGGCCAGTCTCTGGTAGAGGGAGCGGTAGGGGGCTCTGCCTGTCCTCTGGCCTTGTCCAAACTCAGCTGGTCCACGTACGGCGGCTTTGGAGGCGGCGGGGGTGCCTGCACCGCTGGAGGAGGTGGAGGGGGCTACAGAGGTATGTCATCATTTTCTCTGATTGGATTCTATTTGATGTATTGTACTTATTTGTAATGATTTAGCAAAAGTCCATCTCAAAGGTCCAATTGTAGATTCTTAAAACAAAGATTCAAAGATTCAAGATTCAAAGTGTTTATTGTCATGTGTACAGACAGAAAGCATGTTTCCCTGTACAATGAAATTCTTACTTTGCCGTCCACAGTAAAATGTCACACAAGTAAGTAAAAATAAAAAATAAGACAAATATACAAGTAATAATAATGCAAGTATACAAAAAATACAAATATACAAAAAATACAAGAGGGCAAAAGGAGTAAAGTAGTAAAGTAGTAAAGTGAGGTAGTGCAGTTGTGATGGTGTAAAGTGACGGTGTAAAGTAAAGTGACGGTGTAAAGTGAGGTAGAGCAGTAGGTAAACAATTGTTCATGTAATGTTGTGATTGTAGACTCCTATCTGCTGTTTAGGAGTCTTATGGCAGAGGGAAAGAATGAGTTCTTCATTCTGGAAGTCCTGCATTTCACACTTCTGTACCTCCGTCCTGAGGGTAGAAGTGTGAACAGACCATGTTGGGGGTGGGAGGGGTCTTTGAGGATGGAAGCAGCTCTTCTGTGGACTCTGCGGTGGTAGATGCTCTGCAGAGAGGGCAGTGGAGTCCTGGTGATCTTCTGCAGTCTTCACCACTCTCTGCAGGCGCTTTGCGGTCCATGACAGAAGTGCTGCCGTACCACACAGTGATGCAGCTGGTTAGGACACTCTCAATGGTGCAGCTGTAGAAGTTGCTGAGGATCTTGGGTGACATGCCAAACTTCCTCAGCCTCCTCAGAAAATACAGCCGCTGTTGAGCCTTCTTGACCAGCTGTGTGATGTGAGGTGTCCAAGTGAGGTCCTCATTGATGTGGACACCCAAGTATTTGAAGTTGTTCACCCTCTCCACTTCAAGCTCCCGGATGAACAGTGGCTGAGGCGTTCTCCTCTCCCTCCTCATGTCCACTATCATCTGTCTTGTCCGTGTTGAGGGTGAGGTTGTTGTCTTCACACCATGACACCAGGCTGGCCACCTCCCTCCTGTAAGCTGCCTCGTCACCGCCAGCGATGCGTCCTATCACTGCGGTGTCGTCAGCAATCTTCAGGATGATGTTGTCCTTGTGAGAGACGACACAGTCGTAGGTGTACAGGGTGTAGAGGATGGGGCTGAGTACACAGCCCTGTGGAGTACCAATGTTTGTGATGGTGCTGGCTGAAGTCCTATTACCAATCCTGACAGACTGAGGCCTGCCAGGAAATCTAGGAGCCAGTCACAGAGGGTGGGGTGCAAACCAAGTGTGGACAGTTTGTGGGTGAGTTTGTGTGGGATGACCGTGTTGAAGGCGGAGCTGTAATCTATGAAAAGTATCCGTAGGTATGAGTCCTTGTTCTCCAGGTGTGAGAGGGAGTAGTGGACGGCAGTAGCGATAGCATCCAAGGTGGACCTGTTGGCCCGGTAGGCATACTGCAGGGGGTCAATGGTGTCCGGTATGCTGCTCTGAATGTGGGCCAGCACCACTCTCTCGAAACACTTCATAATGATTGGAGTGAGTGCCACTGGCCTGTAGTCATTCAGGCAGGTGGGTGGGTTCTTCTTGGGCAGGGGGACGATGGTCGTGGTCTTGAAGCATGATGGGACAATGCGCTGGCTGAGGGAGAGGTTGAAGATGGAGGTGAAAACATCAACCAGCTCGTTGGCACATGCTCTGAGGGCCCGCCCAGGAATGTTGTCTGGTCCTGCTGCTTATGCGGGGTTGATCTTCCTCAGAGCTCTGTGTACCTGTGTTGTTGAGATGGTTGGTGGAGGAGGGGGTTGGGTGAACCAGGTGTGTGTGAGCTCCTCTCTGCAGTGTTGCTGGGAGCCTCAAAGCGGGCGTAGAAATTGTTAAGTTCATCCGGCAGGCTGTCTGTTGTGGCGATGTTGTTGGTGGGGGTCCTGTAGTCTGTGATGTGCTGCAGGCCTTGCCACATCCGCCCTGAATCAGCAGTAGAGTAGAAGCTGTCCAGCTTCTCTCTGTACTGCCTCTTGGCCGCTGTGATGGCTCTTCTCAGTCCATACTTTGCAGCTTTGTACTCATTCTCATTGCCTGATCTAAATGCAAGAGAGCGAGCATGCAGCATGTGACGTACCTGACTGTTTATCCAGGGCTTCTGGTTGGGAAACTTCCTGATTTGTATGGTGGGCACGATGTTATCAACACAAGTGCTGATGTACCCGGACACATACTCAGCATAATCCTGTACGCTGATGGAAGAGTCCTCCACAGTGGCTGCAGCTTTAAACACATCCCAGTCTGTCAGCGTGAAACAGTCCTGCAGGGTGATCTCGCTCTCCGGGGTCCAGAGTTTGATCTGTTTGGTGACAGGGTGTGCTCGTTTCAGTCTTTGTCTGTAAGCAGGGTACAGGAACAAAGAAATGTGGTCCGAGTGTCCGAAGTGGGGGCGGGGTGCAGCCCTGTATGCACCACGTATGTTGGTGTAGACGTGGTCAAGAGTGTTTTTATCACGGGTGGGAATGTCAAAATGCTGGTGGTATTTGGGGAATACAGTCCGCAAACTACAATGGTTAAAGTCACCGGCAACAATAAAAACAGCGTCAGGATGAGCCGTTTCTAACGCGCTGATGACGTCATGGAGTTTTCTAAGTGCTACCGCGGAGTTAGCACTCGGGGGGATGTAAACAGCGGCCAAAAACACAGCAGTAAATTCCCTCGGTAGATAATACGGACGGCACTTCAGCAGTAATAACTCCACATCTGGTGAACAGTGCTCGTCAACAGTTTGTATATCTTCGCACCATGAGTTGTTTACAAACACACACACGCCTCCCCCTTTAGACTTACCGGACGCAGCCGTTCGGTCGCCTCGGTGAAGCGAGTGAGTCTGTAGCTGAATGGCGTTCTGTGGAACTCTGTCTGAGAGCCAATTCTCTGTGAAAATCAGGGCGCAGCACTCTCTGATTTCCCGTTGAGTTGAAATCCTGGTTCGTAGCTCATCCAATTTGTTTTCCAGGGATCGCACATTCGCTAACAGGAGGCTGGGTTGCGGTGGTCGGCTAGCGCGAGCTTTTTGCCTAGCATGTAGCCCTCCCCTCTTGCCTCGCTTGCGTCGCCGTCTCCGAAGCACTCTCCTGGGGTCAGCGAACTCACTCGAGGCCGGTGCTTCGTGGCCCTCTGGGTCTCGGTGGTGACTCTGTGAGCGAACAATGAGTTGTAGCTCCAGCGGAATAGAACCACTAAAATCGAAGTTTCGTGAGTTGGCGATGTCCAATAATGCCTGTCGGTTGTATGTTAGCAGTGCATGGCATTTGTGCACTGCAGAAAGAACGAAAAACGCACACAAAAAAAGAAAAGTAAAACATTTAAGCGTGGAGCGAGCAAACACGTCTGCCGCGGGGGGCGCCATGGAGAGTATTCATGGAGAGCAAAAGACTGTATTGTCTTTTAAAAAAATGTATTTGTTAAACAAGTTTGTTTGACAAGCATCAACAGTCTTGACTGGCTCCTAAAGTAATACATTTTTCTTCAAAGTGTTCAGTACTCAGTGAATAAAGCATTTGTTGCACAGTTTGCACTGGTCTTGCTTGTTTCTTTTCCAGTAGATTTTATAGATGATTTTTTTTTTTTTTTTTACCTTGCTTGCTACCTTATTTGCCTTGTAAACCTTTTTTAATATACAGTTTGTCCAAGTATGTTAGCCTTCAGTAAACCTTTTAACAGCATTTGGATCACTATTTGTGGATTATTTTCATGTCTGGTCATTGAGATATGTGGAAGTATAATAAGGTGCGTAAGCATCAAGCTGGCTTCACTTTCTCTAATTTGGAACTTACAAATGTGAAATTGTAGCTATCTTGCTTACAGTACGTACTTACAGTATGTCTGTTTCTCATCTGTGTTGTAATTACGTCTCTGTAGTTGTTCAGCACTTTGCCCAAGACAAATTTGCCTTTGGGACAACAAAGTATTTTGGATTTGATTGGTATTTTAAGTTGTCACATAAATGGTCTCATTAACAGGGGGTGACGCTGCCCTGATGGATGAGATCACAGCTGACGGCCAAGATGGAATCTCCTTTATTCATCCAATGGGAGAGATTTTCCTGCAGCCTTTGGCAGGTGGGATTCTGTCTAAAATACCATCATGAAGTATGAAAGCAACTTGGGTTGGTAAAGTCAGTATTTTTATGAATGGAAAACTGAAGTCAAAAATACATAATGCACAACAAATAGGGATCTTAAGATTAACCGTGAGCTGGTTGAAAATCTATTAACATATGTGACGTTTCCAGTCGGTTGAGATGTTTATTCAATTGCGATTCATGTTTTGAAAAACAGGGGCTACTCTGTTTACTGCAAACTTGCTATAAACCAAGCCTCTCCCATGGTACCTCTCAAATGGTCGTTGCGCAAGGGCGCTGCCATACGACGATTTACCGCAAAATCCAGCGATATACAGCCGTCCGCCAGAGGGCAGGCTCCAAAAGCGGAAATATAAGGAGAAACCCAAAAGCGACTTTACAGGTGTAAAAATTATGTTTACAGCCTGGTACAAAAGATGACTCCTGTCTCTACAGCTAAGTTTTTACTATGTGACAACTCTTATTACGTCCATTTATGCTATCTGAAAAGTTTAGTTTTGAGAATACATTTGGGTGTGGTTACCTTGGTGTGCATGTGTCAATCACCGAGCCGCGCGCACGTCGTGTGGCTAGCTGGCTATCAAGTGGCTAGTTAGCTGCTCTGTGATACTTGCTGGAGCAGTATCACGGAGCTGCTTGGAGCTAGGGTGTGTTAGGCTTCTGTACTTGACCGTCGGCTGTTCTCTGAGTATTTGAGAAGAACGTTGTTGAAATGGCTTGCTGTGCTGTTGGCTGTACTATCAGACTCTCCAAGAAGTGTGGTCTTCAGTTTTTTCGGTGAGTAATACAATTTTCTTGGTTTTATGGATGGTTTTAAGAGCTCTTAAGCGGGTAAATATATAGCATTACTCAGCTATTTAGCCTAGCTAATAACTTTTCCCCATCAAAATTACATCGAGTACGGTAATTTAGAATTAGATGTTAATCATAATACTGTTAAGGTAGAGTTTCAAATTTATTTTTACTGGCTTTGCTTTAAAAAATAGATCCAGATATACAATATATTATGTCATTTCTTGCTCAAATCCAAACACTATTTGCATTGTGTACATGGCTATTAAACAAAGTTTAACATCAAAACAATAGATTTATTCATGATAGCTGTAATATCTTTTTAAGTTGTCGAATTAAGGATGTTATGGCTTTGACATATAACGTGCAAATGAGCGCAACTTGATAAAACTGCATTATTCACCGGGTGCGCTAAGCAATGACTGTAGAAAGTACGCTACGCTAGGCTACCGTCAATGCTCTGAAGCCCACCGCTAATGACTTCTGAAAATAACGTGCTATCATTATGTACAAGATAATGTAAGATTATCTCGTAAAAAAATTACGAATGATCTTTTTCAATGAAATCGTAATTGCACAGAAGTTTGTGCTAGTGTTATGTGTATTTCTCCGTTTAGGACGTGTAGAGGGTGTCTCTGGGAGCTCTGTTGTTCTTATATTAAACTGCCCTCAGAGTGTGTTATAAAGTCTGACAACTGTACCTAGTACCTTCAATGTAGTACCTAGTGCTGTTAACACTTTTCAGTTACATTCAATACATCTAAGGTATAAACTACTATTTTAATATTTATAAATCTGGGCTTAAAAAAATATTGTCAATGTAAATGTATATACATAGCTTATGTTAAAACATAATCTTTTTTTAGTCACTTAGCCTAAGAGAAATTATTATAAGCTTATGACCATGATATGTTGTTTATGTGAAGCCCTGTTGTTATCTACCCTAACCCTACCCTGCAATTGCAATTGTAACACTATATGTACAGTACAAGTTTGGTAACCTTTTAAGGTCATACTAACACCTAATGTGTTTTTGTATGTTTAAGTTTTCCTCTAGGTGATCCAGACAGACTGGACCAGTGGGTGTTGAAGATGAGAAGACAGAACTGGACTCCTACCACTTCCAGTCGGTTGTGCAGTCAACACTTTAAGATGGATTGCTTCTGCACTGATTTGAGGGTACCCAAAGCTTTGTGTCATCTTTATTACAAGGACAATACAAACTGACCAACAGTCAGTGGTGGAGGAAGTACTTAAGTTTGGTACTTAAGTAAAAGTACAACTACCCTGCAAAATATATACTTAAGTAAAAGTATAATTACTACATCAACCTCTTACTTAAGTAAAAGTCATAAGTACATACTTTTAAATTTACTTTAAAGTATTTTTTTAAGTAAAAGTACAATCAGTTGTATCAATGTCTGGGCTGTTCAATTGTAACAATCAGAAACAATATCTATTGTGTACTGGAAAGAGTTGTTGTGCAATACTGACACTGTAAAAATCAGGTTATTTACTTATTACTCATTAAATAATAATTAGGCTAAGCCAATTATGACATACAATTTATTTTATTTTTACTATACTATTAAGAGCAGTAAAAAAAACTCAAAAGTACACAGGTGAGTGTTATTCTGAACACTTTAATCAAATTTGTATGACCAGTTTATTCTGCTCAACAACAGTTGCTTTAGTCCTTTACCTAGGCCTGCATGGGAAAAACGTAGCTAAAACTGCATTTAAGGCTTATACTCCATTGATTACAGAAAATCCAAAAGCATTAGGCTAATAATGTATAACACATTATAATGAGAAAAAAATAAGCACCAAACAAAATTTGATATAGCAGTAGTTTGCTCATCTCCAAAAATGTAACGTACTAGCAAGCTATCGTCCCTGCTGTGCTAATAACCAGCTAAAGAAGTTGCCCTGTTAGGGTACCACTAACTTACGTCAAACAAATATTATACTGGTGTAATATTTTTGTTATGTTGACATCCGTTTTTCTATAAAAGTCATAGCACCATGTCATAGCAAGTTTGTAACTTAAATATTAATAACTAGCATTGCATGTCTTACCTCTATATGTTTCTTCAAATTTGAAGGGGAGTTTTTAAACGCCAACAGTTCTTTGTGTTGAGGTAGGCACTTGACACATTGAAACGCCAGGAGTCATTCTTTGAACCTTTAAATTCAAATAACTTGCTTAAATAAGGCCAGGGATGTCTCTCAGAATCAGAGCTGCAGGGCACAGGCTCAAGCTCAGTCGACGTTGTTGGAACATCACTTCCGCTTGTGTTGTTTTAAAAACGCGCGCTGAGCAAGTGAGTTCTTTGACCAATCAGATCTCCGATCTGTTTCAACGTGCATTGGCCAGCAACGCCAAAACGTCATTTTTTTTTATGCAAGATTCGGAAGAATGTAACGACACGCATTTTAATAATGTAGTGGAGTACAAAGTACAGATAATTGCTGAAAAATCTACTTGAGTAAAAGTATAAGTATGCATTATTTATTTTACTTAAGTAAAGTATAGATACATAAAAATTTACTTAAGTACAGTAACGAAGTACAAATACTTCGTTACATTCCACCACTGCCAACAGTACAACTGTATAATAACATTAGTCCACATGGGTTATTGTAGAACTGCACAGTGAGTCACAAGCGAGCAGCAGCTTTATCAGAAACGTCATTAATTACATGCAGGCCATTAGGGAGACAAATAAAATACAAAAAAATTAATTAATTAATTCAAAATTAAAAGGACGAATAGAAAACATGCGTTAGTTACACTACAGACATCTTATTAAGCAAAAAGAAACAGAAGTTGTTAAAACAGCAGGGCACAGAGGAGTTTAATACTGACAAGTCTGATCTGAAAAGCCACATTTTTAAAAGAGAGTGAAATAATCCAGTTAAATTATTTTTTCTGATGGTAGTTGGAATAATATTCCATTATTTGGAAGCTCGAAGAAAGCGGCAGACTGACTGAAAGCTGTTTTTCTAATCTATTTAGTCTATCAATTTGTTAGTATTTTTCTATTGAGATGCACTCTTTACACTTATTTGCTCACTTTGCTACATTGCGCCTAGATTAGACACCTACTCACTCACCTGTTGAAACCAGTTAGAACCAGTGGACACATAGTGAGAAAGTACTGATACAGACTGCTTCCTGCGAGGGGCGCAGCCATAGATTACTATTACTTTTGTGGTGTCAAGTTGACCATGGACACAACTTGTTGATACAGGAATGCTCTAAATAAAAAATATGTACAACTGTGATTCTACAATAAATCAATTAAATAAAGTAGCTACAATGCCATATAATGTCTTTTCTTTATATCTCTTTTAACAGGGAAGGACTTGACTTGCTTGACAAGTACAGCTGTGCCCACCAATTTCTTTTTTTCAAAAGACAAACATCCAAAGCCTAGACAATCACGGCAGGTATGTTGGTTGAGAGGTTGAGAATGTTAATAATGTGTCAAATGACAGTGTTGAGTGTCAAAGTTTAAATATTATGTATGTCATGTACATTTGTGGCCATGCAAACCTTAAATGAGAAATGAATTGAACTTGATTAGACCATTTTCTATATGTCTTAGAGCCTGCATGAACGGGGCCTAAGTACATTTCAGAGAGCCTGTGTGTGCAATAGTTTACATCGTTGGTGGAATATGTCTGATAACAGGATTTGTTTTTAATAGAGTTGGCAGAATAATTTCCTCTGTTATGTTCCTCTGTTCCTCACCCTAGTTCATTGTCTTTTTACATGTTCTGTATTGTCTTGTGCTATTATTTTTAATCCTTATGTCCTGTTTCTGGATGTGCATTTTATTTAACAGTTGTTGTCCCGTCTTATATGTTCCCACTCAAGGCACACTGCACCTTGTTGTGGTGAGTGGGCAGGCCAACTTGAATTTGTTTTGTGATTTATTTATTTTTTTGTCTGACTTTCCACAGGGTCCCGTCCTGCAGCAGTCATTTTAAACTCCTCATCCCATCCTCGCCACGTCCACCTTCACCCTGATGGGACAAGGCTTCGTTTGTTGCTTCTCAAACCTTTTGGAACTGTATCACAAACATATGTGACACCTTTTACACACTTGAGCATAAAAAAAAAACTGTTTACAATTCATTTGCACTTTTTTATTTTCAATGAAATGTATTGTATCATATGTTTTTACAGTTTTAAACAAACTTTTTTTCTGCTTTAAGTATATAAGCCTTACTTATAATTTAATCTACCATCTAGTGGTATAAAATCAAAAACTACAAAAACCTGCTGCAGATGTTTTAACAGATGTTTCCAGGTGCAGAAGGCAGAAGCAGGGGGCAGGTCCATCGTGAAAACTACAAGGGTTATGTATAACGTGGCTATAACTAAGTAAAATATAGTCTCCAAAGTAATGTGTAACTGCACTTGTCTGGGCAGTGGGCTCTTGAGAGTGAGCAATTTGAACAGTGACCTTTTCCATATTTTAAACTACATTAGAAAAAGTTAGATTAGCATGCTATATTATAGCTACATACCACAAGCATTATTCGAAAGCCTTGTTAACTATATAACATATTATAGAGAGCTACATAGTGTGGTCATAAATCTCGGGCGGGAAGCTCCACTTGCGTTAGCCTGGTGTTAGCAACAGGTTAGCAACAAGTTAGCAATTGCCTTAGCCTCGGCTACAGCGGAGTGGGTGTAATTACCCACGCACGCGCTCATAATGCCCTCCCACGGGCTTACGATGCAACACTCCCTTTGCCCATTTTAGTAACATCCTCTGACGAAGGAGTCTGAAATGTCCGGATGTAATTGCCATTTTTTTGCCCTGACTTTGAGGCTATTTCGGCAAATAGGGGACCAATGGGCGGATAGCAAGCATAATATGAAAAAGCCATACATCAAATTAAAGCAAAGCAAACAAAAGACAACATGTCAAAGTATGAATAGCGAGTCAGAGCTCAAATAAAACTAGACAAAAAAAGACCGTACAGCTATGATCATAAACTTTGCCTTACCTTTGCTGTTTAGTGTTAAAAACTGTTTTATCTACCCAAAAAAATGCTGCTTTTCTGGTAAATCCATGTGTCCCTCTTCAGTTACGATCCATCTGAAACATGGCTGCTTCAACCATGTGTGAGAAGCTCTCTTTGTTTACCTTCTGAGTTTGACACCTCGTTGGCACCTCATACCTGTCAATCCTGTGACATCAGAGCAAGGTCCAAATGACCGGGATATAAACAGTTTTCCTCAATTGTATTGGCTCTAACGATTCAAACATACATCATGCGCTCAATTCGACCAATCGGCTGCGGAAATATAGCCCTGCGCACTGAGGGCCATCAACCGCTGCGTAAAAGGCACAGACGCAGGAGGAAGAATGCAGACTGAAAACACATATAAATATATAGAGGTCTGGTTTAAGTTCTCAAAAATGTATGTAATGAACATCATTAGTGATATAAACATGAAATATATACAGTGCCTTGCGAAAGTATTCGTCCCCCTTGAACTTTGCGGCCTTTTGCCACATTTCAGGCTTTAAACATAAAGATATGAAACTGTAATTTTTTGTGAAGAATCAACAACAAGTGGGACACAATCATGAAGTGGAACGGAATTTATTGGATATTTCAAACTTTTTTAACAAATAAAAAACAAAAAAATTGGGCTTGCAAAATTATTCAGCCCCTTTACTTTCAGCGCAGCAAACTCTCTCCAGAAGTTCAGTGAGGATCTTTGAATGATCCAATGTTGACCTAAATGACTAATGATGATAAATTGAATCCACCTGTGTGTAATCAAGTCTCCGTTTAAAGCACAGAGAGCATCATGAAGAACAAGGAACACACCAGGCAGGTCCGAGATACTGTTGTGGAGAAGTTTAAAGCCGGATTTGGATACAAAAAGATTTCCCAAGCTTTAAACATCCCAAGGAGCACTGTGCAAGCGGTAATATTGAAATGAAAGGAGTATCAGACCACTGCAAATCTACCAAGACCTGGCCGTCCCTCTAAACTTTCAGCTCATACAAGGAGAAGACTGATCAGAGATGCAGCCAAGAGGCCCATGATCACTCTGGATGAACTGCAGAGATCTACAGCTGAGGTGGGAGACTCTGTCCATAGGACAACAACCAGTCGTATACTGCACAAATCTGGCCTTTATGGAAGAGTGGCAAGAAGAAAGACATTTCTTAAAGATATCCATAAAAAGTGTTGTTTAAAGTTTGCCACAAGCCACCTGGGAGACACACCAAACATGTGGAAGAAGGTGCTCTGGTCAAATGAAACCGAAAACCAAATCGAACTTTTTGGCAACAATGCAAAACGTTATGTTTTACAATGATCCAAAACATAAAGCAAAATCTACAATGGAATGGTTCACAAATAAACATATCCAGGTGTTAGAATGGCCAAGTCAAAGTCCAGACCTGAATCTAATCGAGAATCTGTGGAAAGAACTGAAAACTGCTGTTCACAAATGCTATCCATCCAACCTCACTGAGCTTGAGCTGTTTTGCAAAGAGGAATGGGCAAAAATTTCAGTCTCTCGATGTGCAAAACTGATAGAGACATACCCCAAGCGACTTACAGCTGTAATCGCAGCAAAAGGTGGCGCTTCAAAGAATTAAGTTAAGGGTGCTGAATAATTTTGCACGCCAAATTTTTCAGTTTTTTATTTGTTAAAAAAGTTTGAAATATCCAATAAATTTCATTCCATTTCATGATTGTGTCCCACTTGTTGTTGATTCTTTAACAAAAAATTACAGTTTCATATCTTTATGTTTGAAGCCTGAAATGTGGCAAAAGGTCGCAAAGTTCAAGGGGGCCGAATACTTTCGCAAGGCACTGTAGTTTTTACATGACTAAACTGAAATGGAACAGACTGGGCCAAAGTGTGCCTTTTGTAAATCTCGCCTGATCTGTCTGTACTAAAACCTCTGTAGTTTTATTCTGCTTCACATTATCAGTTTCAAACTTTGCAGGTATAATGTTAACATGGTTTATTTACATGTTATAAAGTAAAGGAGTTGCAACAGCAGCATTCCAAAGAGTTACTCATCATAAAATAGTGTTTCTTTTTTAGGTGGAACAAAAAAAAATACACGAGAAGTGTTTTTAAAAATAGGCCTCATGTATAAAGGGTTAAAAACAGACCACATTATTTTTTACTTAAAGAAACTTCCCCTTTTGAAAACAAACAAAAAAAAAAAAAAGAGGTGCCGGATCCAGTCAAATAGGTCCCAGTACCGATTTAGGAGGTGGGGCAATATATTCCCTCATGTTCCCCACAAATTAAGCACTGGCTTGGTTTAACTTTTAATTTGACTCGCATAAGAGATTCACTCTGTTATGAACCTGTCTATATTTTCTCTTTTTTGCTTGTGGTAAACGCACACTGCAAGAGGGAGACAAAAGGATCAGACTCAGTGATGCTTCTGGGGTCTGGGGCTCAGTCTGGAAGTCGTTCTTGGAACAATTGAGGGCTCCGGTCCAGCTTTGATTCTCCAGTGCTTTTTAACATGGTTAATGTTTAACGTAAAATTATTATAATTGTTTTGAAGAATAATATATCAAGTACCGTTAAGTCGCTCGTTATGGCGCAACCGGTGCCCCGTCCTGGAGCCAGGCCAGACCTGATGACGGGGTCTGAAAGGGCCCCCTAAAGTGGATTGGGAGGCAGTCAAAGGCGGGGCCCTCGGCTACCCAATCCCCGGACAGGGAATCTGGCGCTAAGGACATGGAATGTCACCTCGCTGGTGGGGAAGGAGCCTGAGCTTGTGCGAGAGGGTCGCTAACAACGAATGAACGATTCAACATCAGTCACCTGAGAGGGTCGCTAACAACGAATGAACGATTCAACATCAGTCACCTGATACCGACTAGATAATGTCGGGCTCACTTCCACGCACAGCTTGGGCTCTGGAACGCAACTCCGCCATGTGTTGGAGTTCACCCCAGTGAACGAGAGGGTCGCTTTTGGGGTGGCAGTAGCTCAGTGGGTAGAGCGGCCGTCCTTCAATCGGAAGGTAGTAGGATCGATTCCCGCTCGCCCCACAGTTCATACTGTCGTTGTGTCCTTGGGCAAGACACTTAACCCACCTTGCCTCCAGTGACTGTAACACTGGTAATGTAATGTAATGTAAGTCGCTTTGGATAAAAGCGTCTGCTAAATGAATAAATGTAAATGTAAATGTAAATGTAACAACGAATGAACGATTCAACATCAGTCACCTGAGGCCCAGATAGAAAGAGTACTGGGGAGTGAGAGCCAGACTGAAGACTGACTAGTTACTTGACAATTATAATTACCAGTTACCTAGATCGTTTTCCTTCACTTTGTATAATTACTTCCAATCTGTCAGTCATTAAATGTAATTAAATGGCTTACATTTAGTCATTTAGCTGACGCTTTTATCCAAAGTGACTTACATTAAGATTACATTCACCAGTGTTACAGCTGGAACACCACTGGAGGCAAGGAGCGTTAAGTGTCTTGCCCAAGGACACAACGACAGTATAAACTGTGGGGAGAGCGGGCATCGAACCGACTACCTTCCGGTTGAAGGACGACCACTCTACCACTGAGCCACTGCGCCCTCTAGTGTTAAATCACACTATTCTCACTATTCTCTATCTCACAATATCATCTGAAAAATAAGGTGTCAGAAAGTGCCCAGTTACTCTGAGTACGCTTGGTCTGGTGTTAATAATAATGGAATTAATGCGCTTTTTTCCCAAGGGACTCAAAGCGCTTACAGGCAATCCATTATCATTCACTCCACAGTCACACACTGGTGGTGGTAAGCTGCGTCTGTAGCCACAGCTGCCCTGGGGTTGACTGACGGAGACGTGGCAGCCATTTTGCTTTAAAGAGTAACTAAACCCTAAACCAACTTTTTTTAGTAAATGATCTGTAAGAATGGGGCTTTATTAGTGCTGTTCACTGATCTGAGTAAAAGTTTTGACATTTGAGTATAAAGTATATTAATTTTACATTTTATGGTGTAAAACCGTCTAAGTGCTGCCCTCCTCAGGTTTAACGGTGGTTACTGCAGTTGAATTTTTTGATTTGAGTTTGTTTCCTTGTGTGACGTATACTGGCTCGACTAACGGCTCTCTACCCACGCCCCTGGCACGACCCCACCACACCCTTGGCATTGGCTCACGCCCCTGGTATAAAAACATCTTGTTCCCATAGTGGCGGGTGTTGAAAACATCAGGCTAGCTATATTAGCATGTACTTGTAGTGTTGCTGGTTGCAACAGCACTGCTGGACTGCATTGCTTTCCAGTTGAGTTGGAAATTAGGCGCCAGTGGTTGCGTGCACTTGGCCTGGAACACCGTGAGTTCCTGCTGAGAGCTGGAGTTTGCAGCGGGCATTTTAAGAGGGATTGCTTCTCCAACGCAATGGAGGTGTAAATGTGCTTCTCAAAACAGCTCCCGCTGAAAAGCAACACAGCGCCTAACGCTGCTCCTGCATGGATTCCCACCACCACAGCAGCGTCTTGAGGTGAGTGAACATATTTTTAATTACAATTTATGTTTCTTCCCAGTAAAGCTAAAATTAATTGATAAATTTTGTCAAGTTGCTAGTTAGGTAAAGTATGCTAAACGTTAGCTTCAGCTGCTCCTGATACCGGGCTAACGCGCTAATGAGGGCTGCTGCGTGTTGATACTGTGGCCCAGTACACACAGACATCTAGCGTTACTCTATCACTCAATATTCCGTTAGTTATTTCTCGTACACGGGCAGCCCTCTGCTGGACTTGTAGCAGAGATGCAGCACTTCGCCTGGCACTGGCTCTTGACTCTGGACTTGGCTGAAAATGAACATCTCATGACTCGTGTAACACCGGGAGTTTTGACTCAACACAGACTCAAAAATTGTCTCAAACTTGCGTTTCGTGTCAACTTTGCTAATTAGATTGAATGTGAAAGTGCGCACCATCAGTGTATGTTGTTTATCGCTGCTCCACGGAGGAAACCGAGCAGAGCTGTCGCTGCTGAGGAGACAGTGTATCACAGGCTGCGGCTAATCAGACCGACCCAGTGACAGTACACACGGATTAAAAGACTAGCGCTTTCACGGAGGATATACAGTAATAATTGTTCAGAGTCAAATTACAATAAAAGGAGATCCACAGAAAAGTCCAGTAGGACGCTAACAGGCTATGGCAACTGGGTGTTTGTACTGTATTTGTGAAATGTAAAGCGACCTTGAGCTACGGAAAGGCGCTATATAAATAAAACTTCTTCTTCTTCTTCTTCTTTGTGTTTAGATGTCTTCTTTAGATTCTTTGCTTTGTGAGAATATTTGTTATTAATATCATTTATAAACATTTTAAAATCTCTAAAATGAATTAATATAATACTGTAATTGTAAACAATAACACAAATCTTTTGTTTTGCCTAAGATGACCAGAGAAACTGGGTGCCAGCCTGAACCAGTCGCTGCAGATCTGCAGGCAAATGTGAAGCCTATCAGGAAAAGGAAAGGTGAGTTTGAATACTGTGAAGCTTTTGTATGTTTAGTTTAGTTTATTCTTTATTTCTCAGGCACCATGTACAAAAACATTAATCTCAAAAGAAAAGTTATGCTTTGTACCAGATTTAGAATTTCAGACTGTCCAGGAGCTGTTTCCATTGTTTGATGGTTTGAAATGAAAAGGCTGATTGTGCAAAGGCAGAGCATCTTTTAGGGATTGTGCAGTTTTTGTGAGTTGTGGACCCAGATGTGTGGGTCTCATCATATAATTAAGATAACAAATCATTTGTTAAACTCTTGTTTTTGCAGCCACCCAGGCCAGAAGACACTGATGGAGCTGCCTTTCCCAGTGTCCCAGGACTAGCTCTACACCAATAATGAGGAAAAGGTGTGAGGTGTCACTGATGACTCCAGCTAACATCCAGATGGAAGTGAGAGCACCATGAACTGTACAAGGTAATGCATTCCCATTCTTCAGTTTTTTTTGTTTTACTTTTATAGTGCTATTACTTGTTTTAAATACTCTAACAAGAACACATGAGGTGTGTGATAATCATTTCATTGTCATTAAAATGGTCTAATTTAAGAAATAAAATCATGTTCATATGTTTATTTTATTTTCAGGACATGGTGACTGTTCCTGCGTCACTTCAGTGTTGAAGACACTTCATCCTTCAAGTTTGCTGCTGACTATCATCATTAGATTCAGACTCTGAAAACTGCAGTTAGCTCTATAGTTTCTGAGACTTGGCTTTACTTTGCTGACTACATTTAGACTAATGTAAACACTAATACACTGTTGAATACACTCAAGATTCTTAAAAATTTTGGAACAGCTCATGAAGTTATGATCAGCCTGTTTAAGTTTGGCTCTTGCATTTCACCATCTTCGCTCCAATAAGTGCAACTGACAGTGACTTTCAAACACAAAGTAAAAAGCCTCTGTCCTGACTGTGCAGGATTTACAAAGTTTGGACCTGCCTTGAAATGATGTATGGGAATTTACTATGACATTTATTTTTTATTTAAATTAAGTGTGTATATATAAAATATTATATAAATATAAAATGCTTACTGTAAGAACAATCTCTAAAGAATATAAGAATTATGTAAAGGCAGTTTGAGAAAAGGGTGTCATTTAGACATTCTTTTGTAAATGTTTATGTTGATTCATGTTCATTTTGAGTTGTATAGCTGATTTTATAATGCATGTTTTTAAACAATTGTTTTGTGTGTAACTTCAGGTATAACTTTCTTCATATTTTAATGTTGTATTTATTTTTTATATACCAACTATATTTATAAATTCAGTATTGGAATCGTCTGTAAGGACAGCACAAGGAGGTATGACCTGTAGCTGCTGGCCCAGGTATCCCCAGCTCCACCTGACCACACTGCAGCAGACAAGTGTCTATAACCGCTGAAAGAGCTGGTGCACATGTACAGTATGTGTAAGAGGAGGGTAAAACATTAAATTTACTTATTTATAAAAACATTGCTCTCTTCTTCCTGGAACTACCCTGTTTAACCACGTCTCACCAAAAAGCTGAAGATAAGTGTAACACTACATTACAAGTGTTAGAGCCTGTAACACAGGGGTTTAGTGCTACTGCCTCAAAGCCTGTCACACCTGTGCATTACCTACAACATGAGAAACAATGTTTATCACTACTTTGTTGGGATGTAAATATTATATTTGGTTAGAGTTGTGTCTTTTTTGCATAATACTTTAACTGGACTTGACACTGGTCTTATTTCATAGCTAAACCTTGAGTATCTCTATAACACATTCTCTCCCAGGACCAGTAAGCTGCAAGACAAGAGTTTTTTAACAGTTGTAGAGGGAGACTTGAAATCTCTGTTTTGTGTGTAATTAACACTAATTACCAAAATCAAACTAAATGCATAGGTTTGCAATTTCTGAAAGTTTGTTAGCATTTTCCTAGCATTAGCCTAAATTAGACAATGCTAACGTTTTATTACTGGCCCCATTCTCTCAAGACTTTGAGAAATTGATAAGGCTCTAGCCCTGTATGCACAGAAAAATCCTCCACTTCGAAGGACCGCTCCGTAGCAAAGCTACTGGCGTCCCTCAAGTCTCCATCTTTGCGAGTCTGACAGAGGCTGTCAATCAATCCGTCACTGCGGGTCTCAGATTCAGGCCCCCGCTGAGCTCCGCCCTCGGTTCGTCCCCTCTGTCATTGCTGGGCTCTGCCTACTTGTCCAGCATTTTTCAAATCTTGTGAGTGGGTGGAGTTAGGCTCTGACCAGGGGTTTAGTTACCCTTTAACGGCCTCTCCGACCACCAATGAACATTCTCACACATTCATACACCAGTGTACTGGAGACAAGGTGGGTTAAGTATCTTGCCCACGGACAAAAGGGCAGTGTGAACTGGGGAGAGCAGGAATCGAAACCGCCAGGACAACCGCTATACGCTATACCACTGAGCCAATGTTCCTTCCTACCAACAATTGATTCAGTTAATGCCTCACATCATGATTGTGTTGAACTTACGTTATTCATTAATAGGATTTGACACCCTCACACAGTGTATAGATATGTGTGTTAGACTTCTCAACATCTGATTGTCATTCATTTTAGTGAGCAACACAGGCAGCCTGTTGACTTTGGCTCCAGGAGACCGAGCACCATTACCACTGTTTGTTGAGGCTGCTGCTTAGTGCTTTGAGCATAGCCAAACATAACAACTTAAATTAAGCCAAAATAAGATTTAGACATTTCTGTAAATGTGATAATTACTGATTCTTGATTTGACAGAGAAATGTATGTTTTCACAAGTTGATTGTATTATGACGTTTATTGTTGCTCAGTGGAGATTAAAAAAAAACCTGTTAATATTGCGGTTTATATCTGCCCTCAGAAACGTGACCACATTTCTATCTGTCTCTTCATTTCTTCCTGCAGCCATGGAGGGTCATGGTGAGTGTGAGATCAAATTGCAACTAAACTGTAGCCACTGTCAGATGCAGAGCTGCAAACGCGATGAAGAGACACATCAGATCCTCTGCCTCTGTCACGATGACGAAATCCTGGCCAGTGACAATGTCACTTGCATCAGTGCTGCAGGTATGTACATCTCCTGATGATTGTATTAAGGTAACAACAGTGTGCTTTGAGACTCTGACAAATCCAACTCACCCTATTCTCTAACAGGACCTCCTCAAGGTCCTTTTCCACAAGGCCAGATGTCCATGTCCCTGATCCTGGCAGTTGTGGCCTCCACCATCGCCAGTGGCATTGCTCTGATCTGTGCTGGAGTCATCCTCAGTAAGAGACTCTTTCAGTTCTGTGTGCAGTCTGTGCCCAACACCTTCCACCGGCTCTGAGCCCAGCTGACGTACAAAGCTAACAGATGGAGTGAGCACAAAGTGGACATTTATTTAGTTGTAGAAAAAGTCTTGCCTTTCTATGCAAAAGAGAGTGATAGTGAAGTTATGAAGGAATGAATGTGAAGTAATTTTTTGTATTATCTATGCAAAAGAATTACGATTGCTCGGAAATGGTTAAAAATATATATTAAAAGAAGCACATTTTACATAAACAAATGTATAAAAAACTTGCAAAGATTGAGATAAACACAGAGGATTCTTAAAGTTAGAAATTTTACACATGAAGTAACTACTGTAGCTAGATATGGTTGTAACTCCCATTTAATTTACACTGCACGCGTGCCGTGTAGAGCCACATTGATCTCAAACGCAACTTGTTTTCTGGTCCTTCCTCTTCTAAATAATTGTTTTTTATGTTTTACTACTTTTTGACAGTAGACAAAAGCCAGAGTAAAGTCAGAATAATGTTGTTACTCAGCGATAATAACAAAAGAAAAAGGAATCCTGTACATTATGTTTGAAAGACAAGGACAAAATACCTGAAAAGTGTAATTATATATCATGGATGAAATATAAGTAATTATTTATAATGATGTTGGCTGTAGGTATGTGGGAACAGAAAAGCTTCACTGCTCCTTCACGTACAGGAACAGTTAGGGAATAGTCATCTTACCAGTTCTTTTTTTTTTATATACCATGTTAGTTTGGAGGCCCAAAGCTGCTGGGATAGGCTCCAGTCACCAGTGACCCCTAATGGGATTAAGCGGTAGAAAATGAATGAATGAATGAATGAACGTTAGTTTGCATTAAAGACAGACATGAAAAGTTAAGTGAGGCAAAAGACTTCATGTAATTTTTTTTTGTAAATATTAACATAACAGTGACAAGAAAAAGTATGTGAACTTTTTGGAATTTCATGGTTTTCTGAATAAATTTGTCTTAAAATGTGATCTGATCTTCATCTAAGTCAAGGGTATTGACAAATTACACAAATAAATTCTGATCTTTCATGTCTTTATTGAACACACTCATTGAAGCCTGAGCTCTGACTTGCGGATTTTGTTTTTCTGAAGCCATTCTGTTGTGGACTTGGGATTGGGAAATTGGGTTGTTGTCCTATTACATCACCCACCTTCTACATAGTTTCAGCTGACGTACAGACATCCTTACATTATCCTGAAGAATTGTCTGATATACTTGGAAATTATGATGTTTCCTCCACCATACTTTACAGTTGGGATGATGTTTTCATGTGTGGTGTCCTGCTGTGGATACCCTGCTTGTTCAGTGTTTAATGTATTGTAAACTGATGAACAGAGATGTTAACAAGTTCCAATGATACCTTTAAATCTTTGGCTGTCATTCGAGGTTGTTTCTTTACCCCATTGGTGAGTCTTCATTGTGCTCTTGGTGTCATTTTGACTGGGCGCCCACTTCTTGGTAGAGTAGCAACAGCCCCAAAGTGTCTCCATTTGTAGATTGTTTGCCTAAATGTAGACTTTGAATTAACTTTGTAACTCTTTCTAGCTTTATGTGGAAAGCTTTCGTAGCTCCTCTGAAAGCTCTTTTTGGTGAGGCATGGCTCACATAAGCGTGTTTTTCTTGTGCAGAGCAAACTCCAAAAGCGTGAGGGTTTTTTATCAAAGTAGTCCACACCTCCAAAAGTAATATTGTAACAAGACTCTAGATGTGCTAAAATGTGACTCCAATTAGCTTTTTTGAGGTCATCAACTCAATGGTTCACATACTTTTTCTACTGCCATTTTGAATGTTGAATGAGTGTGTTCAATAAAGATTTTTTTTGTGTAATTATTTTTAGATACGTTTGTCAATTCCCTTGACTTAGATGAAGATCAGATCACATTTTAAGACAAATTTATTCAGAAAACCATGAAATTCCAAAAGGTTCACATACTTTTTCTTGCCACTGTATAAATAATTCTTAAGTTGTGTAGGAGATTGAGGGATTTTAACAAGCTTTTGCACCTTTGTCGCCATTTGTATTAGCTGATATAGTTAGAACTGTGACTTGTATTCACTGATACTCTGCACAAAACCAGATGTAAAAATCAACACTGAACTGCAATCAACTTTACGCTATGAGGGGTTATCTTGTTGCAGCTGGAGAATATCTCTTTAGGCATTGAGAAATAAACATTGCCACACAGGTTTTTCCATAGAATAGTCCTTACTAATTTGGTGCTGTCAAATGGAAATTGTTAGAATTATAATGTCACACAGATGTATCAATAGTTTAGAAGCATCAGATTTACATGAAACAAAGGAACTTAGACAAAGAAAGAAAGGACTGTGCTTTTATTGGACAAATATATGAAATGCTATTAAGTATTTTTTATAGGACCATATTGCTAAAAAAGAGCAATTATGGGTTAAGATTAGGGGCAGTAAATATTAGGCATTGTATAAATGTTCTTTTCAGAAAGATAAGTATTTGATATAAGAAAGCAAAACAGACAATAATGCTGCCTGGAGAAAATGTTTGGCTCAGTGTAGCTTTACATCTCTTTGATGTATTGTACAGTGAGCGGCTACTCTTGTAAAATTCTTGGCTTTTATGTTTGATTTTTGACCTGAAATGTGTCAACTGTTGGGTTCTCCTGTAAATAAATTGTGTACTAATCCAAATACATGCTATAAGATATCTTTTCCAGTATGATGTTAAGCCTTTAAAGAAGGTCTGTAAAGTGGAAGCTGTCAGCCACAGGTTAACTTTCTCTTCACCTGAAGTCTCCCCCATGCAGGGAGGTAGTCTGTTCCCTGATCACCCCATCTCCTCCTCAACCTCACCTCTTTCATCTCCACCCCACCCTAAATCCTGACCCCTGAGTCCCTAGCATCTGCACCGGGCGAAGGCCTGACGGCACCTCTTACCTGCACACAACACCCCCCTCCCTGGCAGACTACCATCCTGCATCGGGGACATGGGCTGCCTCAGCGTCGGGTGAGTCCCCCTCACTGGCACCAACAGTCTAGGAGCAGTAACCAAGGAGAGGACAGCGGTCACTGTGCGTTCCTTCAAAACACCTCAATCAAGGTCTGCGTGTTCAACATTTTAATAAATCACTCACCACTGTGACACCATCCGACCCTCCTTGTGTTACCGCTTCTCCTTTTAAGCAGGGCACTAATACAGCGGTAATTGTACTGTATTTTTGAATTATTTTAAATACGCTCTTTTGTGTGTTTGTCTGTCTGTGTAGTGTGGTACCGCAGGAAAAACAATCTGCATGCTGTGAGAGGACGTCTGCAGAGTCCAGAATACAAGCTCAGTAAAATCCGTTCTTCCACCATCATGACGGACTACAATCCCAACTACTGCTTTGCTGGAAAGGCCGCCTCACTCAGTGAACTGAAGGAAGTCCCCCGCAAAAACATCACTCTCCTTAGGTCAGCCTGCACCAGCCTAAACCCCTATTCTAAAAGTTTTTAAATTCACATTAGTGCAGTGGGTCAGGTGGTAGAGCGGTCGTCCTATAACCGGTAGGTTGGCGGTTCGATTCCCGCTCTCCCCACTTCATACAGTTGTATCCTTGGTCAAGACACTTAACCCTCCTTGCTTCCAGTGTCTGTGGCTCTGGGGCGTGAGTGTGTTTGGTTGGAAAGTCTGTAGGCGCAAAATGGCTGCAATGTCTCCACCTGCACTGTGTAACTGTGGAGTGAATGAATGATGGACTCTGTAAAGCGCTTTGAGAGCCTTGAAAAGTGCTATATAAATCCAATCCATTATTTATTTATCCATTATTATTATTTATTTATTTGGATGTTTTATTGAATGGCTGTGTCTTGCAGGGCCCTTGGTCACGGTGCATTTGGTGAAGTGTATGAAGGGCAACTTCTGGGGATGAGCGATGATAATAGCCCCATGCAGGTGGCTATAAAGGTCAGCCCTACTGTGTGAGGCTTATTAAAGACTCCTACTTAAATATGACACCTTAATCTCACCCGTGTTTCATGTTACAAAGATCACACATTTCTAAGGCTGCATTTACTAAAAATAGAAAGCCATCATTTGAATTTCATTAACAGCACAGCTAATTATTAAGTTAAGTAATAAGTAATAATAAAAAATTCTCCTGATTCCCTCATTAGACTTTGCTTTTTAGAGAGCGCAAATCCTGAAAGGTTCCAAAAAAGAAATGTCAACATTACTATCATTGTAGGTAAAAGAAAGTACCATGTTAGCACAGTCTCCTTTGACATTAACAACTGCACACAAATCCTAACCTTTTTCATAGAATCTTTTTGCTCCACAGACTCTTCCAGAAATCTGCTCAGAGCAGGATGAAATGGATTTCCTGATGGAGGCCCTGATTATGAGGTTGGCATTTTTCACACACTACACAGCATCGAACAGGACCCCGGTTTACCTAAGTCCACAAACAAAAAATCATGCATAAATCAAGTGTTGCATATGTAACAAACCACACTGTTTGTCTACAGCAAGTTCAGTCATGAGAACATTGTGCGCTGCATTGGTGTAAGCCTCAACATCCTGCCTCGCTTCATCCTGCTGGAGCTGATGACCGGAGGAGACATGAAGAGTTTCCTGAGGCAGAACAGGCCACGAGCTGTGAGTCTCTCAGGTTCTGTTCTTGTATGTTTGTCTGTGTCAGACGTGGCACACTCATTTGTGCTGACCTGTGTCCAGGGCAAGACTACTTCCCTCAACATGCGAGACCTGCTCCGGATGGCCAGAGACATTGCTTGTGGCTGCCGATACCTGGAAGAGAATCACTTCATTCATAGGTTCAATCCACAGTGAACAATTACACATGGGCCATATTCACTAGAAATTATATCTCCATATAGTTAGTACATACAGTATTGCAATATAGTAATCCAAACACTTTCAAGTGCTATAATTAATAATTAACAGAAAAAAGGATATTCATTTATTTTGTTTGTTTAAATCTGAAATCAGTCTATTGTGAGGATTATAATTTTTTTTTTTAATGTAAATGTTGTGCTCATACCCTGGCAGGCTATATGATTGTTTGGCCATTTTTTAGAGAATATGTATGTAAAACAAAAACCTTTTTTTCACTTTACAAAGTGGATTGGGCAGCAGTCAACCCAATCCCTGGACACAGAATCTAGCGCGAGGGACATGGATTGTCACCTCGCTGGCGGGAAAGGAGTCTAAGCTTGTGCGGGAGGTTGAGAGATACCGACTAGAGATAGTCAGGCTCACCTCCACGTAGGGGTGTGACGATAACCGCATCACCGTATCACCGCAATAATGAGATGCCTCCCGCGGTGTGAGGTCATCACCGCACATGATTTTTTTTTTTTTTTTTTTTTTTGCTGAAAGTTACAGGACTGCATATGGTGTGTGATTTGAACTATAAACACATTCATCTTTGATAATAATTTACTTTTTCCGCGAGTCCTATGTTCTAGGGCTTCTGGGGAAAAAGCCTGCATCCTGCGCAAGGGAGGGACAGTCCATTAAACATATGGGGGATTTTTTTTGTGTGTGTGTCTGATTTTTAATTAACTGCTAGCCATGTTTCAGTACTTGTAATGTTTACAGATAATGTTAAATTAAATACACACAAACACGGGCATAAAAGACAATAGCGTAACTTTAACAGTTGGAGTTAGTTAGATTTTAATTGCAAGTAGGCCTACCGGTAGCTATCACTTCATATGGTATAGGCAATAACTGTTGACAGCGCTAGCTGACATTATTCAAAAAAATGGCCACGAATTTAGTGTCTAAACCAAATACTGTGTCGCCTATTTGGGCACACTTTGGCTTTGAGGCAGATAACAAGGGACAGCCGGTGAATTTGGACAAGGCAGTATGCCGTATTTGTCGCACAAATGTATCCGTCTCGCGAGGAAATACAACTAATTTAAGTTCACATCTGAGAATTAACCATCATGTGGCGTTAGCCGGACTTGGGAGCACCAGCAGCACACCAACCTTAGCTACAACCTCAGGCCAGCAGCGACAGTTGGGAGTCTCCGAGGCCTTTGCGAGAGGTGCGAAGTACAGAGGCAGTAATCAGTGGCGAGCACTTACTGATAGCGTGACTCGTTACTTGGTTGAAGAAATGGTGCCATTCCGTACCGTTGAGAAGCCAGCGTTCAAAGCCATGCTACATACATTTGATAAGCAATATGTACTTCCAGCGATCCCTGAAAGGTATCTGTCAGTGAAGGACAGCATAATACAGGACTTAAAAAACGTTGATTATTATTATAAAGATGCGCTCCTGGAGGAGATGCTGGCAATGCCCGAAGAGCGGCGTGATATCGGGGATGGAGAAGCTGCAATGAGTGCCGCTGCGGCTGGAGAGGGAGAAGGAGAAAGTGCGCCATCTTCTCCTCCAAAAAAAAAAAAAGAATCTTGCGGACCTGCTTGGAATGAGAAGAGCACAATCCTCCAATCCGGTTCCAAAAAGAATCCGTGCAGACACTGAAGTCACAAGGTAATTGCAGGAGGAAGCCCTCGATCTGCACTCTGATCCGCTTGCCTGGTGGTGGGATAATCAGGCTCTTCTGTCAAAAGTGGCAAGAAAATATATGTCTATATCGAAGCGTGTATTCAGTGCGGCTGGCAACATCGTCACCCCGTTAAGATCCTCACTGAAACCTGACATGGTTAACATGTTGGTTTTCCTGTCACGCAACATGAAGACGGAAAAATAAAAGCAGCAGCACCATTCACTTAAGCGACCTAACAGACAAACACTTGTTCACTTTTATTGTTTTGTTCTTTTGCACTTTAAAAAAGGTTGTTCATGTTTAGCCTATATAGTTAACTATTAATATTTAGCTACAATTTAATATAAATCTTAATTTGTTTATTAGTTTATAATAGAATACTGCTTTATAATTATTAAGAAGAAAGTTTAACTTAAGCCTAATCATTAGTTAATTATTAATATTTACCATTTAGTATAACTGTCACTGTTATTTGTTTATCTGTTAATAAAGAATACTGCGTTATAATTATTAATTTTCATTGTATTCATTTCCATTACAAGCTGCATGCGTTCTTGAGTGCGTGGCGCGGCCGCCGAGGGATTTTGTGTGTGTGTGTGTGTGTGTGTGGGGTTAACCGCCAAATCGCGATTCTTGTTGCTTCATCACCGCGGTAAGAAAAAATCCCATACCGTCACAGCCCTACCTCCACGCACAGCTTGAGCTCTGAAACCCAACTCCTTGAGAGAGGCTGGACTCTCCACTATGTGTTGCATTTTACCACGATGAACAAGAAGGTCGCTTCTTTGCGCCTTCGGGTCGGTGATAGGTCTCTTACTGTTGTTTGTGTTTATGGGCCAAATGGCAGTGCAAAGTACCCGGCCTTCTTGGAGTCTCTGGGAGTGGTGCTGGAAAGTGCTCCGACCAGGGACTCTGGTCGTTTCACTGGGGGACTTCAACGCTCACGTGGCTGGGAGCGTGATTGGGAGGAACGGCCCCCATGATCAAACCTGAGCGGTGTTCTGTTATTGGACTTCTGTGCTAGTCACAGTTTGTACATAACAAACACCTAGGCTGGAGGTCGATGATCGACTTTGTAGTTGTTTCATCTGACCTCCGGCCGTATGTCTTGGACACTCGGGTAAAGAGAGTAGTGGAGTTGTCAACTGATCACCACCTGGTGGTGAGTTGGATCCGATGGTGGGAGAGATTGCTATCTCGATATATTGTTATATTCTCATCCCATATCTTGAAATATATCAATGTCATAGATCATGTCTTAAAAAATGGATGTTGCCCAGCCCTAATTACACCTGTTGTGAATTACGCAAGCACACATCTACTGCTGTGCTAAAATTATGGGTCTTTAAAATACAAATACATAATTACAATAAATTATTCACATTTTTTGTGAGGGCAACACCTAACAATCTGTCAACATTTAAGAAATAATTACCTGTGCATTTGTGGTTTACAGCATATAACATCTTCTATTTCACTTTGTTTTTAGAGACATTGCTGCAAGAAACTGCTTGCTTACCTGCTCTGGACCAGACAGAGTGGCAAAGATAGGAGACTTTGGAATGGCGCGAGACATATACAGGTTTGGAATTCAGTTTTCCAGTAAAATTAGACATTCTAAATGAGCATTTCCTCAGTATAATATGGCCTCCTCTTCTCTCCAGAGCTAGTTATTACAGAAAAGGAGGTAGAGCCATGCTACCAGTCAAATGGATGCCACCGGAGGCCTTTATGGAGGGAATTTTCACCTGCAAAACGGATACATGGTAAATGACATGCATTAAATTTGTGAGAATTTATAGGGAACGAAAATTAAAAACAGTGAACAGCTCAAAGAAAATCTATAACAGATGTACAACTAAAACAGGAAGGCAGTGAAAAGATTCTGCAACTTGTTCTCCTGAGATGACACAATATTACAGATGATCTTAATATCTTCTCCATGAGTCATCATCCACAACAATCCCACTCTCAAGCCAGTACGTGTAAACATACTGTACGCTGAGGGGCTTTTCAAACACACAACATTAGAAATGTATAGTGCTGGGCAAGTTAACGCGTTATTTTTGCGTTAACGCATTAATGAATTAACGCCGACAATTAATTTATCGCGTTATATTAGTATATATGACTGCACGTCTGAGCCGCCCTCATCCAGTGCTTTAAGTGGGCCGGTACGCACCGGTACTCAGTACTGCCACTTCTCCGTGCGCCCAGAACGTGCTTTTAGCGTACCGGTACGCTCATTTGGACATCTGTTTTAATAGAGGTTTTAATCCTTTGCGTGCGCTGCCGCTTTCCAGAGCGCCCTGCACAATGCACGATTCCTAATTTGTCACTCACACCGAGAGCAGAGACTACATTACCCATATTATATATACATGATGATTGAAGCTCTGGACATAACTTTTTTGTTTTTCTATAACAAACTAAACAAAATATTAATGCCCTGGCAGTGGCAAATATTTTTGGTTTAATATTTAATTTGATTACATTAATGTTTAAGTTGAGATTTACAAGAAATATTTTAACTGCTACTAACCTTTAACTGCTGTAAAAAGCACCTTATTTGTTTAAAGTGTTGTTTAAAGTGCAAACCAAATGTTATTGCACTTTTGTTCATATAGCAGTTCTTTCAAAATAAAAGTATTCAGTGCACTAATTTTGAATTCATTATTAAATTTTGTGTATAATGCGATTAATCGCGATTAATCACAGAACATTGTGCAATTAATCACGATTAAATGCTTTAATCGTTGCCCAGCATTTCAAATGTATAACAATAACAATCAGCAGAAAAAACAATATAATACTTAATATAATATAACACTTATAATACTTGTAAATATGTGTTGCAATTTTTTCATAATAAGTTGTCAAACCTTTAAAAATGTTTTTTGGGCCGGATGTAGTGAACTGAAGTTGAACTGAGTTGTGATGTGTGTGTCCCCCTGGAGGTCATTCGGAGTGCTGCTGTGGGAGATTCTCTCTCTGGGTTACATGCCTTACCCCTGTAAGACCAACCAGGAGGTGCTGGAGTTTGTCACCAGTGGAGGCCGGATGGACCCCCCTAAAAGCTGCCCAGGCCCTGTGTGAGTTTTCAGCACTAACAATTTGTTGGTTTATTTTATTTTTTAGGTTTTATTAGCACATTAAAAGAAAATTTAAATATGGTAGTTCTAAGAGAAATTAAAGCAAATTTTAAATGTATAATTGGCGTGCATTGTTCAACAATAACATTTCATTTAAATAAATCCTGACTCTGTGTAGCTATCGGATCATGACCCAGTGCTGGCAGCATTGTCCTGAACACAGACCCAACTTCTCCACCATCCTGGAGAGAATCAACTACTGCACTCAGGTTAGATTTACCCAAAATAAGGGATTTTTTAAATTTTCTTTTACCATATGATAATTACAGATTGTTCCTATCAGGACCCTGATGTGATCCATACTCCTCTACCAGTGGAGTACGGGCCAACCCCAGACGACGATGCTGTGATGCGTCCTTCTGAACACATGTCCTCCAGCCTGACGCCTCTACTGGTGTCCCGTCCGGTCTCCCAGGGCTCGTCTCAGCTCGGTCTGTCCTCTCTGGGTCTAGCTGTTGCTCCCGTACCCCCCCAGCCGGCCAAACCGCGCCTGCTCCTGCACAGAGCCCAGCCTGTTCACCATGGGCAGGTGGCGTCCTGCTGCGAGGCCCTGGAGCCATCCTGGGCGGAGCCTGTGCCAGCCCCAGGGTTTGTCCTGTCAGTAGCAGGGAGCCACTGGCTCCATCCAGAGTCTCAGCACAGACCCAGCTCCAGAAACAGCTCCTCTTCAGGAAGTCAGAGGCTCAAGAACAAAACCAAGAACCTGTGGAACCCCACTTACGGTTCCTGGGTTTTGGAGAACCTCAGGGGAAAGAAAGTCTTGGCTCACACTCAGTCCATGCCCCTGTCCATTTCTCCCTGTCCCTCCTCTAACGCACCAGCTCCGCAGAGCTGCAACAACAGCTCTGAATGCACTGACGCAGACTGTGACGGGGCCAGCAGCCTCCATATTGGGACATCCTTAACCCCCTCTGGCGTCAGCTCCTCCCATAAGACCCCAGCGGGGAGCGCCACTGCAGGAGGCTCAAAGGCTGGGATAGATCTGGCTAAGCTTCAGAGCTTCCCCTGCGGGAATGTCAACTATGCATATGACGAGCAGAGCAACGAGGCCGAGAGTCTGCCTTTAGTCAAAGCCAAAGTCTCAGAGGCCATCGCTAGTTCTGCCCCGAGCATGTCCTCAGGGACCAGCCTGGGACTGCTGGGCCTCCACAGCTCAGCCGCTGGGCCCAAACTGCTTCTGAAACGTCATGCCAGCTACGGACACGAGGACGTGAGGAGGCACACCAAAGCTGAAAAACCCTCTCGGGACCGAGACTCGGGATTTTCTTTGTCTGAAGACCTTAGCGTTACCCCAATCTAACTCCTACCTTTGTCTTATAGAACTGGATTTATATGAATCACTATGAAGTACGACTACAGGGGCTCCACCCACAGGCCACAGCCTCCTGGAATGCTGAAAATACTCTCAGACAAACAGCCATAACTGGACTTTTCTGGTTGCAGCTAGTTTAATCCTGATTCTGTAGACTAGATGCTGCCTTGTGTTAAATCCTGTAATGTCTGGAAGCTGGGAATTGTCTTGTTGTCTTGTTTTCTACAGCTTTGAGAAAACTTCTACAGAGCCAGTTTAAGTAGAGAACAGACTGGGGCTGCTCAATTATGGAAATAATCATAATCACAATTACTTTGGTCATTATTGACATCATTATTTTACACGATTACTCAATGACTTTGGAAATATGTTGGATTTATTGAACAAACAGTTTTCTCCTTAAAATATTATTGAATATATTAATAAATAGATTAAAAATAAGTAAAAATAATTAAGATAAATAAGATTAACAATGTAGCACACTTCCACAATTTCGTGGAAAAAAAAAAAGTGTTGCCATGCGGTGCAGACACAGTCATGTTGTAAATCTTGCACATAATGGCCCTCATTTATCAAAACTGCTTAAAAACGGGTGCAGATTTGTGCATAAAAGTGCCGTATGACAGAGTGCGCCTGGGATTTATGAAACTGTGCGTACCAGGCCAACCTGGTGTACGCGCAACTGGCTGTTGATAAATCCAGAGGACTGAAACTGGTGTGATTTGAATGAAACGCCCCTAAATATTCACTGTTCCGCCGAACTCACCCACAGAGTTTACGGCATGGAAGCACAAAATACGGCAAAAATAGACCATTCCTTGAGCAGGAAATAAGAAATAAATACTCCTAGATGAAAGATTAGATTGTTTTTCATTTAAAACGTGACAAATAAATGTGAGGCTTAAATATTTAAAGAAAGTAGCTACATATTTGATGTGTAACCTTTAAGCATACAGGTTGTCATAACTCTTATTAAAAATAATAATGATAATACGTTAAACAATAAGCAAAAGCACTGGAGAAAAAAAGCTCTCAAGACCTCCAGACCCAGCATCGCTACAATCCAGCCTCAGTGGAGGCGGTGGCGGGGGGCACCTGCTGAGTCCGATACTTTTGTTTCCCTTTTGCAAAGTTCATTTATAAGCAGAAAAGTTAAATATAGACAGGTTCGTTACAGAGTGAACCTCCACTTTGTCGCTGTAGAAGGCTCAGTCTTCAGCCACATCGGGACCCGGAGTCTGAGAGGGATTTAGCAAGACAGACCAAGATGTGTGTGATATGGACAGCTGTCTACTTTTAATGTTGTGTTTGAGCAAATGTTGAATCAGGACAGTTTTCACAGTGCACTGATAGACACCTGTAACACTGACAGACTCACCTGTAACACTGACAGACTCACCTGTAACACTGACAGACACACCTGTAACACTGACAGACACACCTGTAACACTGACAGACACACCTGTAACACTGACAGACTCACCTGTAACACTGACAGACACACCTGTAACACTGACAGACTCACCTGTAACACTGACAGACACACCTGTAACAGTGACAGACTCACCTGTAACACAGACAGACACACCTGTAACACTGACAGACTCACCTGTAACATTGACAGACTCACCTGTAACACTGACAGACACACCTGTAACAGTGACAGACTCACCTGTAACACAGACAGACACACCTGTAACACTGACAGACTCACCTGTAACACTGACAGACACACCTGTAACACTGACAGACTCACCTGTAACACTGACAGACACACCTGTAACAGTGACAGACTCACCTGTAACACAGACAGACACACCTGTAACACTGACAGACTCACCTGTAACAGTGACAGACTCACCTGTAACACGACAGACACACCTGTAACAGTGACAGACTCACCTGTAACACAGACAGACACACCTGTAACACTGACAGACTCACCTGTAACACTGACAGACACACCTGTAACACTGACAGACACACCTGTAACACTGACAGACTCACCTGTAACACTGACAGACACACCTGTAACACTGACAGACTCACCTGTAACACTGACAGACACAGCTGTAACAGTGACAGACTCACCTGTAACACTGACAGACACACCTGTAACAGTGACAGACTCACCTGTAACACTGACAGACACACCTGTAACACTGACAGACACACCTGTAACACTGACAGACACACCTGTAACATTGACAGACACACCTGTAACACTGACAGACACACCTGTAACACTGACAGACTCACCTGTAACACTGACAGACACACCTGTAACACTGACAGACACACCTGTAACACTGACAGACACACCTGTAACAGTGACAGACTCACCTGTAACACTGTCCCAGCCTCACGGCTCCGGGATGAGAGGGTGTGGAGCACGGCTCTTGGTGAGTGGCTGCTGTGCGTCAAAGTAAGAATGTCTGTCCCAGTCGTCTGTGCTGACTACAGACATGTGAAACAATCGAGAACATAGCTGTGAAAATATGACTCACTGACTTACACTGGACTAACCCTTATCATATGTAGCTCATTTAACGTTTATTTTGCTTTGTGTGTGTTCTGTTCTGATATTTGTAGCTGATCACTGCCATGAGATACACCTCCACCACATGAAAATACATAAAGTAGAAATATAGATATGTCTGTGAAGGTTCTTAGTCATCCAGGTCATCTTGAAGAAAAGACTAAAGCAAAAACTTTTTGAAAACTGAATCCAGATGCTTTTGCTTTAACCTTTTCTTCAAGTATAGATATAGTATTTTTAATCAGCAGGAGGTGGTATTCTCTTAAAATACCAACTGCTGCTCATTCTCATCTATCTCACTATTTTGTATTTATGTTATTAAGATATAGGTAATTTGTATTTAACCAGTTTGTAAGTAGGTAGTGTTTTGTTAGGTTTGTTTATTTAGACTTTCTGAAAAAATATAAAAATTACTCATATAGTTTTCTAAAGATGACACTATTATAAATTTCATTTAGAGTTTTCATGAAATATACAGTATATAAAAAAGGAAATCATATTAGTATATTTTTCCAGCCTGTTTTTTCCCCCATGGAGCCTGTGTTGATTATCTGTAGCTGGGTTTCAACAGGTCCTGGAACACTCTATGCAATATACTGTCTCTCCTACTTCTCCCACTCAACCATATGCCAGATAAAGCTAAATACTGTATTCAACTTGTTCATTACAATACTAAAATACTACTGCAAATAAAAAGCACTGATATTTTTCCACTTTATTTTGATATACATTGTCACTCATTTCTTGACTCTTGCTATTTCATATTTTGTGTTAAGAATATGCAAGAGCAAGAAGTACAGCACATACAGAGCAGAAAGTATTATAATTACAAGTTGGAGCACCTGAATTTATTAAATGTTCTGTGCCAGTGTCCTCATCAGAGCGGTTTATGAATGTTACATTGAGTTGGTTTTGGTATATAATGTGTAAAATGACATCTGTGAAACTATGATGAAGAATTACTTCTAAGGGCTGTTTCATAAAAGTCGTTCAGAAAAGTGTGGCGCACAGCCTAAATTCTTAGTGTAAACATAAAACTCGGGGCTAAACCTGTTCCATAAAGACTAAGCTAGACTCAGAGCCAAACTAACGGCAGTCAGACTGATTAATGAGCTGTGATAAAGCCGTGCAACAGAACATTGAAGTTGAGCCTCAATGTAAAACTACGGCCTCCTCCAAATTTCATGGAGTGAACGAACTCCCACATGGAGCAGAAAAACTAACGCAGGAATACGTTGCCTTTGGCCTCAGTTTGACAAGTGAATGAGAGAACTGAGACAAATCTTTCTTGCTGTCACAAAATGCACACACAAGAATAACCCAATACATCTGCCAAAAGCGTCTTAAAGTCTGACTTTGAAAATGATGTAAACAATAACATGAGTGATCTACAAACCTGTAAAGTACATTTAATATTTAGGATTATAATATCATGAATAATAAATATTAAAAAGTCTCATGTAGATTCTAATCTCGTTTTCACTTATAGCTAAATATTTAATTCTGGTTATAGTGGTTGGTAAAGTTTATTAACCTGATAAAACAGAGGAACAGATACATGCAGGGGTTTCCACTTAATTTGTGATAACTGTCTGATTCACCAAATGTTTGGGCTGAGTCTGACCTCTGACCTTAAACCTGTCCAGACCAGACTCAGCCGCAGCAGAAGGTTCCTGGTGATTGAGTCTGACTCAGGATGAACCTGTTTTATGTAACAGAAATGACAACAAGAAGAGCCAGACATGTGGTTTTATGGAACAGCCCTCAGCTGTTTTGAGGAAGTTGTATTAGTGTCAGTTTGTGAATGGTCCTGATTATGAGCCTGCTGTCCGCTACATAAATGACGTCTTTCAAACGAAAGGTAGGTGGTTCGATTCCCGCTCTCCCCACAGTTCATACTGTCGTTGTGTCCTTGGGCAAGACCTTGCCTCCAGTGGTGTTCCAGCTGTAACACTGGTGAATGGAACCTTAATGTAAGTCACATTGGATAAAAGCGTCTGCTAAATGTAAAATGTAAATGTAACATTTAAAATCTCATGTTTTGTTTTATGGGTCAAAGATCATGTGTTGGTAAAGTCTTATTGTCATGGCAGGTTCCTCCAGCCGACTCCAGAGTGCAGATGAGGTTGTGCAGTCCCCACAGATATCCGTCCTCACGGTTCCCCTCCTGCCAAGGAACGTTGTGGAGCAGCAACTGACCCTCTGCTAGTGTCGTGGTCTTCCCAAAGTCTATCATCCAAACCTGTGCTTTGCCCGTGTGATCGTGGATGAAAAGGAGAGAGCTGCCAATAACCTGAGCAAATCAACACTACTCTTAGCATTTGTTTATGAATTATATAATCTATACAAAATACAGTGCTTGCCTCATGTCGCTTGAAGAACTCAGATTTCTTCAGGGCCTGTTGGATCTCTGTGAGTCTGTTCAAGTAGGACTTCTGTGTTTTAAGAAGAGTAGAATTAGTAAGTAAGTAAGTAAGTTTTATTTATATAGCACCTTTCACAGATATAAATCACAAAGTGCTTTACAACATGCTTACCACTCACCCCATTCACACACATTCACACCTGGGGCAGACAGAGATGGGGGCTGCCACACAAGCGGCGCTCAACCTTCTCCGAACACCACCAAACACACCTCTACAGTCACACACATTCATACACCAGTGCTACGGACACTGGAGGCAAGGTGGGTTAAGTGTCTTGCCCAAGGACACAACGACAGTATGAACTGTGGGGCGAGCGGGAATCGAACCTACTACCTTCCGGTTGAAGGACGGCCGCTCTACCACTGAGCTACTGCCGCCCCCTATTAGCAATTATTTGCAATTATAATTAGCAATCATTATTATCAATCAGCAATTACAACTAACAAATTATTAAATGCGTAACCATCATAAATACTTTGCTTATCTTTACCTTCACTCCATCCATGTTAGTCATATTTACTAAATTAATTATCACCCTTTCTCAAAACCATAATACCTCTTATGCTTAGTATTGTTATTTAAATATTATTTATTAATACAAATAATTATAACAATAAATTTTATTTGTAATGCACTTTTTGTTTTAAACAAATCCTCAAAGTACAACATAAAAATGAATCAGCATAAAATGAATAAAAATAAATAAATTAAAATGCAGTAAACAGAGTACAACAACTATAAAAATAATGATATGGACAGAGATTAAGTTGAGTTAAAATACGCTTTTTTAAAAAGAAAGGTTTTTAGTCCTTTTTTAAAAGCATCCACTGTCTGTGGGACCCTGAGGTGGTCAGGCAGGGTATTCCACAGACGAGGAGCAGCTACCTCAAAGGTCCTGTCACCCATGGTTTTTAGTTTTGTCCTGGGAGCACGTAGACGGTGCATTTGGAATTGAATGGAGAGCCAGTGAAGAGTGCGGAGGATGGGCGTGATGTGATCATATTTCCGCACCCTCATCAGGACCCTGGCAGCGCTGTTTTGTACAGACTGGAGCTTTTGGATGCTCCTGCCAGGAATCCCAATGAGTTACAGTAGTCCAGTCTGGAAGAGACAAAGGCATGGACGAGCTTCTCTGCAGTGGGGAGAGAGAGGGAGAGGCGGAGTTTGGCAATGTTGCGGATGTAGTGGTCAAAAGTGAGCTGGGGATCAAATTTGACCTGCAGGTTAGTAACGGAGGGGCAGAGTGGAATGTTGTGGCCGGAGAAGAATATGGAGGTAATGGGGGAGGAGTGGAGCTGGTGAGGTGTGCCAATCTGAATGGCTTCAGTTTTTGAACTATTAAGCTGCAGGAAGTTTTGACTCATCCAGGCCTTTATCTCCCCCTAGACAGGAGGTAAGACAAGTGACGGTGGCAGAGGGGGTGGAGGAGGGGGTGACCTTGATGTATAGCTGTGTGTCATCAGCATTGAAATGAAACTCCATACTTGCTGATGACACGACTGAGAGGGAGCAAGTAGATGATGAAGAGTGTGGGACCGTGCACTGAGCCCTGGGGGACCCCAGAGATGACCATGTTGGGCTGAGATTTAGCATCCCCCAGGGCCACGAACTCGGTCCTCTCCGTGAGGTAGGAGTGAAACCAGAGGAGGGCACTGTCAGAAAGTCCAGTGTAGTGTTGGAGGTGATGGAGGAGAATGTGGTGGTCAACAGTGTCAAACGCAGCAGAGAGGTTGAGAAGGATGAGGAGAGGCCACCACCGCGGCCAGTTGTGCGGGCTTTGTCCAGGTATGTGTATCCAGGGGGGCAGGCCTCGTTGAGGACTGAGTAGACCTCAGGCTGTTGCCAGGTTTCTGTGAGGTACATGATGTCAATCCCCTTATCGAGGATGTGATTGTGAATAAGACCAGATTTATTTGTGAGTGACTGTACATTGAGTTGTTCCAGAGTGATGAGGTGTGTGGAGTCCAGTTTGTTTATTGGACGGAGGGCACTATGATCCACCCCAGGTTTTTTGATTTGCCTGGCGTGTGAGAACCCAGCGTTATTAGCCCCGGTAGTGGAAGCGCTCGGATGACGCGTGAGGTGGTGCGTCAGCTCTGTCGACCAGATGGATGAGATGGAGTTGCCGTGTTTGAACAAAACAAACCGGCGTCGAGATCCTCTGTGGATGTAGCGAGGCCGGCGCAGAAGTCCCAGTTGTGCGATGGTGGAGAAGCCAGTTGGTATGTTACAGTTGATGAGTTTCCGTAGGTGTGAGGATGAGTATGTCAGCATGATGGACACTGATGAGCCATGTTAGCTGTTAGCCACGTTCCTAGTGCACCGATAAAAGTCTCCACAACTGAAGGTAGTATAAAGCAATAGACTTACTGCACTGCAGTGAAGCCACGACAAAACAAATTTAAAACAACCTAAAACAACCTGTTAATAAGATAAAGTTGGCGGAGAAGCGGCGAATAGACGACGCCAGCGTCCTCTCCAGGCAAGTGTCTGCCAATTACCACCAATTATTATTGAGTAGCAAAGTAGCTGCTTTGCTTTTTATTTGTTATTAACTTTGACTTTGTTGATTGAAATTGATTTAGATATCTGTGTTATGGTCTAGCCCAGTGTGTGTTGTCTTGTGTCCCTAGTCTTTGTCTCCCTCGTGTGGTCGTGTTCAGACAGATGCAGCTGTTCCTCATTACTCATCAACCAGAGTATAAAGACTCCAAGCTTTCCTCCACTCATTGCCAGATTGTTCTTGCTACTCAGTGGTAGAACACTACGGCCAAGCAGTTTTGAGCTTTTGAGAGTTTTGCCTTGAAGCCTCTAATTTTTTTTTGTGCTTTTCCCTCCAGTCTCTTCTGCCTGTCTACGAGCTCCTTTGACAGGACTATGCCACGCTTCTACCACGCACCAATAGGTGCAGTAGATTCTCAGAAAACAAACAAGACCCAGCATTCATGATATGCACGCTCTTAAGGCTGTGCAATTGAACAATTAGTTGAAAGGGGTGTGTTCAAAAAAATAGCAGTGTCTGTCGTTGACTGTACTAACTCAATATTATTTTGTACAAACGTTTTTGTTTCTAGGATTTAACAATCCTGTGAATCACTAAACTAATATTTAGTTGTATAACAACAGTTTTTTAAAACTGCTTCACATCTGTGTGGCACCTCTCAGCTGTTATTTCACTCCATGATTCTTTAACAACATTCCACAATTCATTTACATTTCTGAGTTTTGCTTCAGAAACAGCTTCTCGATTGGATTAAGGTCCAGGGATTGGGCTGGCCACTCCATGACATTAAGTGAAAATGCGGGACATAGAATCAATTTGCGTGATGCCGGACTTTTGTTCAAAATGCTGTGCAGTCCTGCACAAAGCGTGATCACATCTGGTCACCCTAATCACAATCCACAAAATAAGCACTAAATTCACATAGACATTCATTGAAACATGAACATACACACACACACAATCCTTATAATCTTTATGTACACTGTTTTTTCTGTTTATTCTTGTACTAAGAAATAGATAAAAGAGGACAGAAGGGTCATTACAGTCATTTAAAACCTGGAGTGAAAAACTAAGCATGTATGTTTGGAATATTACCTAATATTTAGGTAAATTGTGATGGGCTGTAGATATCTTTGCTCTTAATGTCAGGATAAACTTGGTATCTCAAGTCATTCATTTGCTCTTTATAAAATCAATAAACAATTGTTGTGAAAAGTATGGAGGACATGCTTTGTTTGCACTGAGATGTTAAAGTGCAGAAGTGTATTTGTCTAAAGCGAGTCCTGCCCGGATGGAGCAGTGCTGTTTGTTCAACAGTGAAACATACCATTATGTTGACACTGCCTCCAACAAAGTCCTCGAAGATCTGGATGATATCATGCTTGGATTGTGTTTTCTTAAAGTCGGTCCGGCATGTCCCGTCACTTTTCTAAAAAGGGAGCGCAGCCTTGTAAATGTACTTTATTTCAGGAACAACACTCCTGTGATGGTGTTGGGTTGTACCTTGATGCCCTCGATCCTAAAGCCAAGGCTGTGGGTGGAGCTCAGGGTCTCTCTCCACTGCATGTAGCGGGGTTTGGTGACTCCACGTTGGGAGTGCTCTTCTGCTGTAGGCCCCTCCCTGTCCACCTCCACCATCTTCTTGTACAGGTCCTCCCTGGGCTTGGGCCGCTCCCGAGCCCGCACCAACTCCTCTTCCAGGTACGTTCTATAATTACAGGACAATCATTGACTCAATTTCAGCTGGACTATGTGGAAATTCAATCCTTGTATTGAACCCTTCCATCAGCTGCTGCACCGTGGGAGTGCCATTTGGAGGAGATCTTTCCAGATCTGAGCTTGGACCTGGACACTGACCTTAACATTAGTCTATTGTATGTGTTTTAAAATGTGTTGTTTTTTATAATAGTGTTCAATAATACTAGCACCACTAGCACCACCCGGTCCTGTAGATTCATCCTCTACAACATTAGGAAAATTAGACCTTTCCTATCAGAGCACTCTACGCAAATTCTAGTCCAGGCTCTTGTCTTGTCCAAACTGGATTATTGCAATGCTCTACTGGCTGGACTCCCCGCCTGCACAACCAAACCTCTGCAGCTGATCCAGAATGCAGCGGCAAGAGTGCTCTTTAATGAACCGAAGAGAGCGCACGTAACTCCTCTCTTCATTAGGTTACACTGGCTCCCGGTTGACGCCCGCATCAAGTTCAAAGCTATGCTCTTGGCCTACAAGACCACCACTGGTTCTGCACCCTCATATCTTCACTCACTAATACAGACCTACGTTCCTACCAGATCCCTGCGCTCTGCAAATGAACAACGTCTGGTGGTACCGTCCCAAAAAGGAAAAAAATCACTCTCACGTACCTTCTCTGGATCTGTTGCACATTGGTGGAATGATCTACTGCTGCTACAAGATCAGCAGATTCTGTAGCCATCTTTAAAAAACACCTGAAAACACATCTCTTCCATCAACACAGGACTGACAAACACTGAATTCTACATTCTTTCTATCTATTCCTATTCCCAAAAAAATATTATAAAATTATAAAATTAAAAAAAATCTTTCCTATCCTTATCACTTGTGCTTTTTGTACCTTGTGTTGTTAAAATTGATTCCATTGTTTTTCCTCACTTGTAAGTTGCTTTGGATAAAAGCGTCTGCTAAATGACTAAATGTAAATGTAAATATAAATTCAAACTATGTATTCCTTCTTCTTCTACCACTCATTCCTTTGAGGGTCAAGGGGCAGGAGTCAATCTGAGCTGAGATAGTGTACACCCTGGACTCATGCCATTGAATCTCTGGGCTAACACGACACATACTGACAAACATTCATTCACTATGACATTCAGATTCACATTTTCACCAAAGGATATCTGCCTCTACACAGACACTCAATACAGAAAGGCTGGGTTCAAACCCACTATTTTTATAGAACTTAAGTATGTAAACATATACTGAATGTCACAGCGTTGTGTCATATCAACACCTGAATGGAACAGTGTCACTAACGACTCTCCTGAGCTTTAACAACTCTCACATCAGGAGTCACACTGTCCTTTCAGAGCCAACGACCATGAGACCAGAACAGCCTGGTCCATCAGCCTGGTCCATCAAGTCTCTTACCAGTTGATCTCAGAACTGATAAAGTCTCTTGGAATTAGTGACGAAACATCTTCACCTTGAAAACCAAGTCCAGATGCTTTTACTTCAACCTTTTCTGTAAGATGACTTGGATGACTGAGAACCTTCACAGACATGTCAAGATCCTGGGTTCAGTCTTCGGTCAGGGCTGGTCCAGAAAGTGTACAATGCATGTTTGGTTTCCTCCACATTCCCCTAAACCCCAAAACATGTTTATTACCGTATTTTTCGGACCATAAGACGCACTTTTTCTTCACCAAATAGTGGGAGGAAAAGTGCCTGCGTCTTATGGTCCGAATAGAAGAAGTGCCTGCGTCTTATGGTCCGAGTTGCAGAGCGGCAGCGGGTCCCCGACCTTCCGTGTCCCTGAAACTGCATCATCCCTCCCCGCCCGTGTCCAGGCTTCTCAGTAGTCCACTGAGATACTGGCAGAGTGGCAGCGCCCCCCCAACCCCCCGTGTCACCTTGCCTTACCGTAGGGGCAGAGCGGCAGCGGGTCCCCTCACCTTCCTTACGGAAGCCGATGTGTGCAGGAAGGCGCGATGCTGCTGTACTGTGTCACCGTCGTATGCTATTGGAGGATAGCATGTAGTAGGCGGTGTTACAGTACACAGCAGTGCGCATGCCCTTCACTCCAGTCATATAATTCAAATATTATTCTGTTATACTTTATTAAATATTTTATTACACTATTTGGTTCAGAATATTTTTTTTCCTATTTTTCTCCTCTAAAAACCAGGTGCGTCTTATGGTCGGGTGCGTCTTATGGTCCGAAAAATACGGTAAGTCTCCACGATTCCCTCAAAAATTTGTTGAGATTAGTTATCTCAAGAGGACAGCTGAGATGACAAATCTTTCTAGTGAGATACAAATGATGTCAGGCAATGGACTCAAACACATTTTACTTTAGCTTTGTCACAGTCTTGGATGGACAGAATTTAAAGACAATTCCTCTGACAAAATCTACTGTTTTTATCATTTCTGTTTTGTTCTGGACACACCCGGCAAAGTAAAGTTTAATAAAATAGTCTAATCATACCAAATTAAACCATATTTAACCAAAATAAGATATAATAAGAATAATTATGTTACTGAAAGAGATGTGAACGTTTGTATTGTAACAAAGATGTGAGAGTTTAAACAAGCTGCTACTGCGATATGTGATATGATATCTGCAGAGACCTGGGGCCAGGCCAGACAATCCATATACACAGCATTCTCAACAATGTCCACTAGGGGGCATCACATACACAGTTTGAACTTGCAAAACATCAACAGTCACTGAAATAAACTAGCATCAACAAGACATATCAGACAGGTGCCAGACTGTAACCAAAAATATGAGTCTGGAGCCCTTTAAGGCAGAGGGGCCACATGCAGGTAGAACTGGTGCTGAATAAAGCACAAGTAATGCCTGGCACAGTGTTTTCTGTGAGTGACTGAACCTTTGTGGTAGATGAAGGAGCTTTTGTCAAAGATAAGATCAAAAGTAACTGCTTTAGAGATGTTTTGTGACCAGTGCATCAGAGCATTTATCTGAGGCAGTTCGGAGCAAACATGAGTAAATTTCAGTTTCACTTTGAGAGCAACAGTTCCTGTGCTCAGAAGGAAGCTGAGTGGAGTCTCCACAGAGCAGTGCGGTTTTGCAACTCTGTGGTTGTGAGTGTGATAAGAGGGAGTCTCCAGGGACACCCTTGTGTTTGTGTCACCAGTCACAGTAAAAGCAGCTCTATGCATGCTCCACTTTAGCAGGATCAGTTGCTTCCTGGAGTGAGTGCATGTACGCGCATGAATAAATGTGTGTGTGTTATTGTGTGTGTTGGTGCACATAACAGAGTGAGGCACTGCCGCTGTGGCAGGAAGCCAGGCCTGTAGTGCAGTTACAGCAGGTGTTCCCTCATACTGCACAAAAACATACACCACTCTGTCTAATGAGTCGGTTTAACACTGTTACAACACATTTCAAATATGAATATGTTATCCAATGTAAACATTCATAGATACTCATTCAGTCAACCATTTGGAAATGTCTGTTAAAATGTGTTTAGAAATATTATTTTTTACAAAAGATGATATGATTATGTCAAAAGTGCTGCCTGTGAGCCTAAATCTTCTCAAGGGCCAAAAATTACCTTTAATAAATCTAATAGTTTTAAATATAACGTTTCAGACTAAATTTTTTTTTACTAAATTTCAATTATTACTTAAATTAGTTCTGTTTATGACTTTTTTTGTTGTTTTACCAATTATGTATTTTTTAACAGCGCAGCAGAACATGTTAACAACCTGTAACTGTAATTCAAAGTGAATTGTAATTCAGAGTTCTGCTGGGTGGCCACTTTGGGGATGTACATTCTTGCACAGGACTGCCACCTGGTGTTGCTAAATGCAATGACATCCATAATACATAATGAAATGAGTGAAAGCATGCTCCTGTAACTCACCTGACTCCCATCTTACAGTCCATGACGTTGGGGTGCTCAAAGCTCACTAACAGGTCGCTCATGTGCAGAAAAGATTCTCCATCTTTTTCCACAACGCCGTGGTAACCGGGTACAAACAGCTTCAGGGCATCACCTTGGAGCTTCTCAAAACACTGCATCTCATTCTCCGAGAACTTCTTCAGGATAGTGCCTTGGTCTGCTGCTTTAAAGTTCCCTGTGACCAGAGGAAGAGCACATACTCTGTAAGAGAAAGGCCCGAGACAACACCAAAACACCCTGTGATAATAATGTCACCAGGCCATGCCTTTGTGTCCGGCCAGCTGAACCCAGCTGAGCTTCCTCCTCTGACTGAAACTGAAGGGCCAGTGGACGATGGTCTTCAACTTCCACCAGGGTTTGACCTGAAGTATTAATATCACACAATAAAAGGATTAAACTCAGTTCAAATCATTGGATAGGATTTCATATAAAACTCTAACATTGCCTGATATTATTTCCCAAAAGACTTCATGGTCTAAGGCAGCTGTCTTTTACAAAGTAAGATTGGCAGAAAGCTACTTGTGTTTGTAACATTTATTCTCCGATTATTTCAACACAAACAAAATGAACTTTATGTTGGCAGAACATGAACCCTAAACAAAATGTTGTAGTCCACAACTCCCATTTTGCAATAAAACATAACAAAAAACAAACATATAGTTGATCTGCATGTACATTTTCAATGTGTTTATGCATTTCTTTCTTGTGAATCTCACACTCGAAAATTAGTTTACAGTACTACTTGAATAAAGTTTTAGCCATCGCAGTCATAGCCTCTTTTACAATCCCACCCTCAGCTTCCCTTATGCTTCGTTAAGATGTGCGCCAATTTAAATGGCTCTTCATTTTACCACGCTGTTTTGACTTAATCAGTTGTATATGTACACATGTACATCACTGACATTATTCAATACATACTTTGGACTTAAAGATATTAAGAAATGGCTGGATATGATGCCTTAATCTTGAAAATTCTGGATTCTGCCTTTGTGTTCTCAGTTATTAAATGTATCCAAATGCTTCTTCTTTTCCTACTGTCACTCACTTTGGTATTAGCACACTCATCTCTCTGTCCCGTTCAGAGCACCCCCGCCCCTCTCTGCTGGGGGGTATGATCCTGGTCTGTCCTCACATGATTGGTTACACAGCAGCACGTGACATTCAGTCGACTCACTGCAGGAAGCACCTGTAGCGCTGAGATCATCAGATCATTCTGCCTTGTATCATTTTACACAAAGAAATAAAAAAAATAAAACAGCTCGTGAACGGGAGCCGGCTTGTTAAGAAGTCTTGTGGATGACGTCACAGTTTATGACCAGACACTGAAGTATGAAACACTGATCTTTGATCCTCTGGCTCTGTCTGTCTTCTCTCTTATTACAAGTGTTGACCAAATAGTTTACATCTCTGTTTAGTGCATTGTTGTTCACAAATTGTCCCTCTGTCCCGCTCTCCTCCGGGTGATACTGTTGTCCCTCTGTCCCGCTCTCCTCCGGGGGATACTGTTGTCCCTCTGTCCCGCTCTGTGTGTTTTCCTAACCCTGAAGTACTTGGGGTGTTTTCTTAAAATTGATTTTGAACTTTTAGGGCCCGATCTTACGGCTGGCAAAAGGCTCATAGTCAGTGATGCATGGCTGATTTGTCATCTTCCACCTGGTTCAGGTGTGGACAAGCCGCCAGGCATCGCTGTGGGCATTCTGAGACGGGGTTTTGGGTGGAAGACGGACTGAGGACTGATAACACTTCAAAGCAGGCACTATTTGAGATTAATAAAAAAAAAAAAAAATCATATAGATACATTAATAATACATTATTAATGTATCTATATGAATACTACTAAATAAAAAAAAAAAACAGACATACAGTATATTTAATACATAATTTGATTTTACATTAATATTTATATTGTATTATAAGTTGATAAAATGATGAAATAAGAAATAACTCAAAAACAGTGCTGGACCAGGTTCTGGTAGCATTCCTGGAGCTGAAGACTTCTGTGAGTCCAGACCCAGTCCTTCTCACGCAGGCCCTCGTGCACACATCCCCTGATCACAGCAGGACACTAAACTCTGTTTGGACTGTTCTGAGCTGAACTGGACATCACAGACCGACGGCACGTGCAGTTACCGAGGGTTTACCCGCTGGCCGCTGGAGTGTGTTTATGAGCTGATGAGACGCATGACAGCAGTCCTGGATAATTGTGGAGACTGAGGGACAAACAGGAACGTAAGTAGCTGCTAAAATGTTGTTGTATGTACTTTACTGTCATTGTGAACTAATTTATCAAAGGATGGAGCGAATGAACACCGTTTAACTGCACAAAGGACATAACGGCTGTATTTACACAGACAATGGCATAAATAGTACCTTGCATCTAGTCATGTCCATCCAAAACGAGCATGCGCTCGGCTTTACTCACCTTTACACACCTACTCCATGCATGTGACTGCTTCCTGGAGGTTTTGTCCGTTTGTTCTACTGTTTAATTGATCTCTTCATCCATCCACACGCTGCTTCTCGTTTCAGGTTATGCCCTGTTTTACTCATATACACCACTTTATTGCTCTTCATTTATTTCAGTAAAACACAAGCGTGACAAGTCTCCTGTGAACAGTGTGTTTCTATAAATATATGACTATGAGAGTCTGATTAACGGTGTCTCTACCTGAGTCTCTATCTCCTCCACTTATATTCTATTTATGTGTGCTCCTGTAAGTATATTATATCTGCTGTTATTTGTGAAATACATGTCATTTGTTGTCTTGCATACATGTCCCTTGAGTTCACAGGTAAAATTAGCCATTAAAACATCTATAATGTCCAAATATTAACTGTGCTTTCACCAGTGGCATGTGACTGGTCAATCAAAAAAAAAAAATTCTCGGCCCATTTATTCCATGCCCAGCCTTTCTTTAAACGATGCTCTGGACACACTCTGAAAATGAGTTCGCCATCCACCAAGCGCTTTATTTTTCACGTCATGAAGATCTAGATGTTTGATGTTTAAGCTCCTCACGGCCTCGCCCCATCGTGTTTATCTGAGATGCTAACTGTTTGTGAGTGTGGTAGGGCGTTGAAGTCTTCCTACCAACTCTTACTAGAAGTACCCAGGTCAAGATTGAAACACTGGGGTGACCAAGCTTTTTCAGTTTCTGCACCTAGGCTCTGGAATAAGCTGCCCACTGACCTGGGTATTTTCAAACCAATGCTTAAAACATATTTATTTAGAATGGCTGGTTGGTTGTGACACTTTTATTTTATTGTTTTTTTCACTTGTTTATTATTTTATTTAATACATTTTATTGTTTTATTCTTACTTATATTCATGTACTCGTTTTGTGTGTTTTTAAATTTTTGACTTCTTGTAAAGCACTGGTTCATTTTAGGCATATTGAGACACTATTTTGGCTCAGACCACACAATGGAAATGATTATTGTATCTAATGGACAACCTGACTTTGTTGTGTTACAATGAAGTCTCCACTGATGTAGGTCACATAGAGGCATTTCTGTTCATATCTGCACTCACATCTCTATTCAGCATTTTCACTCTGCTGTTAAAGACTGACAACACAAATGTGGAAAGGACTGAAGTAAAAGACAACATTATGATCAGATATTCTGATTATACAACAATCCATCTAAATGTCATAGGGTCACTGCCACAAACCACATGTGTGAAAAGAACATGCATGGCTTAGACATATTCAGAGGAAATGGTGCAAAGCTGCCTCCCACAAAACTGATCATGTCTCAGTTTATGTCTAAATAAACAAATATTTCATATATTGTAGGTTGTGTTCTGGGACGAGGCCAAAGGTCATCTGAAAGAACCCGTTCTGATTGAAAGAGGAAATGAAACGGTGAGAGACAGAAGCAGAACTCACAGCACTATTAAATGTCAGCTCTACACTTCACTGACTCCAACATGTTCAAACTACACCAAGGACTAAACTTATTCACTTTATGTACTGTGTGTCATTTCTTTACTCAAATGTCATTCCATCTGACCAATCAAATGTAAGAAACAATGTTAGAATCCCATGTGCAGTATTTGTAATGTGCAGTATCTGCAGTTACACTTTTTACTACAACTGTTTCTTCATATCCATACTGGACATACATGTAGTCTATTTTTGTTTATCTTGTCTTAGAATAGTTTGAATTAAATTTTTATTCTGGCCAGGTTGGCCTTTAACTTGTGTGACACGTTGCTGCTCTTACTGTACTTCTGCTGTTGCAACAATGCAATTACCCCTTTGTGAGACTAATAAAGGTTCTCTTATTTAATCTCTTCTCCTATAATTGAATCTGACTCTTGGCTCATGTGGCAGAAGCCTGCACACACTTTATACTTCTACAAAAATAAAAAAATGAGACACGATTTAAAAAAATTAGACACATCTGATCTAAAATATATTTATACATCCTAAACACGTTTACATCAGGTGCTTACCTCAAATCACTGGAGTTCACTGTGCTATTTCTTAATACGTGTTCAAGTGTGTTTTTTTGTTTCCTTGGGGTTAGGCATTGTTTTTTCATACATTTGTAATCAGACTAGAGACTAGTTTGTGAAGCCATTCTGTTGATTTAGTTGATTTTGTTTTTAAGAAGAAAGAGTCAAAATTACTCATAGACTGTGTACAGCTGTGAACGAAAAGTGGTCTGTCTCTAATAAGGCCCATACCACTAACCTCAAATGTAATGGAAAGAAATCAAATGAGACAAACTGAGAGTGACTGGTGAGCAGCGGTAAGTCCAGCTGTCAGCTGTTGTTCTGACAAGTCTGTCCTGTTTAAAGCTTCATTCACCAGGGTTAATCTGTTAAGCACACATTTTTGATCACCTCAACTGTTTTTCTGTTAAATGTCAAAGGCCAAGCCTAAAACCGGCTGTATATCAGTGACAGATCAGAGAGTGGGCTGAGTGGGCAAATTCTACAAGTGGCTATTTTCAGAGATGACACCTCTGATATTATCCCTTTTTCCACTGACAGATCACTATTGGTCATCACCCAATCACATTCATCACACTACATCATTGAGCTCATGCTGTTGCCAATTTCCTCTTTTCAACTTTTCATCTTTTGTCTGTTTATCTACTACTATCTCTGCAGTGTCTGTGTCTTTGTATTGGGGAGACATTGGGCCTGATCTACTAAGACGTCTGAACGAAGAGGGATCTGAATGTAAGGAGACAGGCCAGAAGCAGATTTACATTTAGGGTTGTTCCAATAACACTTCCATGACAAAAGTTGGGTTCTTGTTTCTACGACTGGCTTCAAATCCACTCACCCTTCCTGGTTTATTCTCTTTGTGTACAGAAGGTGTTGTAGCTCCACTGTCTGAAAGGACGCCAGGACTCTGTAACTGAACCTGTAAATGTTGTAATTCCTATTACATTAGATGTCATCTATCTAACTCTAACCTGGTCTTAGCAGGATGTACTAGTCAGAAGATTAAAGTATTAAACTGTTATCAAAACAAAATGTGAGGTATGTTCTTTATGAATAAAACTGGCACAACATCAGTTTTGCTCCCGTTTCCAGAGCAAGAGCACAGTTCTAACTCCTAACTACAATATAATGAACTGTATTGTTCTTTGTTAGTGAGAACTGTACACATACTGCTGTGGGAATCTATTGAGTGAAGAGCTGGTGGCTGTGTGCTGAAGGAGGACGTCTTAAAGGTCACAGCCGAGGACATAACTGACACGTAACCTTCCATAAACAACTGCAGATATATTCACTAACTGCTGGAAACGGGACAACAGGAGGTCGTTGTGAAGGTTTTAATGAGTGTTAATCAAAAAGAGGCAGGTTTTCAAACAGCACAGTCCCATTTCCTGAACACTCTCCAGACTTACACAAGTGTGACTGGGGACACTTTCCGGGCGGACAGAGTAAACTACAAAAGTAAAGTGACTCATAAATCTCAGAAGAAGAAATGTTACGGGAAGTTCAGAATAAAACAGAGTTCCTGATCCAAGCAATACCAACGAGAATAGATGAACGAGAATGATGAAAATTAGTCGTTCCTTGTATTGCCATTAAAAATATTTTGTAGAAGAAGACCTCAAAGACGCGTCTCAGTGGGAGTGTCAGGACCGGCTCAATAGAAGCCTCATTCTCTACACGCGAGCTGATAAACATGAAAATAACAAATAAAAAATACACCTGTGATGAAGCTTTGGTATTAGTAATGGCTGACTCTGATTCTGAGGGAGAACATCTACCTTTAGAGTCTTTTCAGCCGAGTGAAAGTGAGAATGAGCGAGAGTGAGTGCGTGTGTAACTTGGACAGCGGCGCCGCTGCTCGTGCCTTTCTCATTGTCTCTCATAAAGCACACGCTGTTTTTCCCACATTTTACCAAACATCAGTGAAAGAAACGGGAGGAAACTAGTCGCTCTGGCCGTGGTAGTGAAGGGGAGGTTGGGAAGGAAAGCCATGAGCGCGTAGCACCTGCAGCTTTACCTTTAGCACCTGCAGCTTTACCTTTAGCACCTGCAGCTTTACCTTTAGCACCTGCATCTTTACCTTTAGCACCTGCAGCTTTACCTTTAGCACCTGCTGCTTTACCTTTAGCACCTGCAGCTTTACATTTAGCACCTGCAGCTTTACCTTTAGCACCTGCTGCTTTACCTTTAGCAGCTTTACCTTTAGCAGCTGCATCTTTACCTTTAGCACCTGCAGCTTTACATTTAGCACCTGCAGCTTTACATTTAGCACCTGCAGCTTTACCTTTAGCACCTGCAGCTTTACCTTTAGCACCTGCTGCTTTACCTTTAGCAGCTTTACCTTTAGCAGCTTTTACATTTACCTTTAGCACCTGCAGCCTTTACCTTTAGCACCTGAAGCTTTACCTTTAGCACCTGCAGCTTTACCTTTAGCATCTGCTGCTTTACCTTTAGCAGCTTTACCTTTAGCACCTGCAGCTTTACCTTTAGCACCTGAAGCTTTACCTTTAGCACCTGCAGCTTTACCTTTAGCATCTGCTGCTTTACCTTTAGCAGCTTTACCTTTAGCACCTGCAGCTTTACCTTTAGCACCTGCTGCTTTACCTTTAGCAGCTTTACCTTTAGCACCTGCAGCTTTACCTTTAGCACCTGCTGCTTTATCTTTAGCAGCTTTACCTTTAGCACAGGTGATAGAAGCCGTGGCCGCGGTAGTGACAGGGAGTTTGGGAATAATGCGGCTTCTATTGACAGCTGTTTGGGACAAACACGTGTTGTTCATCCTGACACTTTACCCAGTCGAGGAGGGAGAGGCAGGGGTAAACATAGTCAGCGAGAATGCACTAATCAAAGCTGCGATCGTAATTAAAGTGATGGCTGTGTGCTGTGCTTTATGAGAGGTCCCACACTCTAAAAAACTACTAACTGGCATATGGATGGATAAAAAAAGATAAAGAATCTGCAACCACACACATACAGTACATGTGTATATTTCTCATAACTTTTTGCATACGTTTACTAGTTATGGTATATTAGAATTTGTAGTTATTCTTTATTTAGGTCATGTTGCTTTTACAAATTACTGTTATAAAAAATTTATTTCAGAAAAAGAAAAAAAAACTATTATAATATGTTCATTAGTGTGTATGTACTGTAAATAACATAACCGCCAATATATAATGTCATGGTATGCAAATTATATGCAAATTGGATGCTTAAAGTGTATTTACTTATATATTTTGGGACATACCTGACATTTTTCTAGTTTAGAGTAGGACTCTATCTCTTATCATTTTCAAACCACAGCCTTTTGAAATTTGGATCTCAAAAATCTGTATTTTTTTAAACAAACTCTGGCGCCTAAAGGGGGCAAGAGACTGACAAAAATTATATGGGCATTATAGCCATAATAAATGATAGTACTTGGATACTTAAGTACATTTGAAGGCAAATACTTTTGTACTTTTACTCAAGTGAAAGTTAAAAGGGAGTACTTTAAATTTTACTGAAGTAATATTTTACCTAGTGTATCTGTACTTTAACTCAAGTACTTGATTTGTGTACTTCGTCCACCACTGTACACGCTCCACCAGATGAGCTACTATGAATTCAATATAAATATAGCTAAATGACTGTGTGAATATATATATATATATATATATATATATATATATATATATATATATATATATATATATATATATATATATATATATATATATATATATATATATATATATATATATATATATATATATATATATATATATATATATATATACTGTATATATATATATACTGTATATATATATATATATAATAATGTAATTGACTGCATAAGGCCAACCTGTTCTTTGGCAAATATGGAGATGACAGTCACTGAGTAAATAACCTTATATAATATATATTTATGATGTGATACGCTCTGACAAGATATGTTTTCTCACATGGACGTAGCCACACACAGTGGAGTCCACAGTGGATCTATAAAAAAGAGGTTAGTCTCAGAGTTAGTCTCTGCCTCATGTGCAGTGGCGTGCTTACCATTAGCAAAAAGTAGGCAATTGCCTAGGGCCCCCAACATGCAAGGGCCCCACAAGCACCGGACCAAAACTGATCATTTGTGAGCAGTTGATACACAGCAGGTTAAACAGTCAGTTAGATTAAGTTAGTGATCAGACTGTACTTCAGAGTTGAGCATAAAAGAAATAAACTTAACTTTCCAGATGTAATTTTGAATAAATCTCCTTTAAATAACAAGGTCCTGATCAAAATACTGGTTTATTTAATCATTTTAAATGTATATCATTAGACATTGTATTGTCATTTTAAAAGTATTAGATTTATTTAAGAACAGATAATAATCCACAACAAGAGGGTCATCATATTAAAAGAGTCATGATAGTGGTCATGAACTATAATTTATCAAATCCAAACATCATTATAATAAACAGCACTCATTGTTTTTTATTTAGAAATGTACACACTCTACAGCAGCTAAAATCTTCATGAACTCATTTAAAATGCACCAGTTTATTAAGAAGTTCCTGGGGGAGGACCCCCAGACCCCCCATTTCACAAACCCTCACACCTTCTGTCTGACAATGTCTGCAACGCTTTATTAAATAGCGTTAATTTGGTGATGTGTTACCAATTATTATTTAGACCAAATTAATATTTTGAGCAGTGGCTCAGTGGTAGAGCGGTCGATCTTTAACCGGAAGGTAGGCGGTTCGACTCCCCACAGTTCTTACTGTTGTTGTGTCCTTGGGCAAGACACTTAACCCCCCTTGTCTCCAGTGGTGTTCCAGCTGTAACACTGGTGAATGGAACCTTAATGTAAGTCACTTTGGATAAAAACGTCTGCTAAATGACTGGCCTACTGTTACAATAAGGCATTCTCAAAGGTTTGCCTAGGGCCCCAAATTTGCTATGCCATTGTTTGAACGGTTTTAATGGCATGACATTTTAGGGGTTAAACATTACACAGTGACGCTTTAAACAAATCCTGAATAAAAGAGACCGACATCAGCCTGAATACACTCCAGAGTCTATATGGTCTGTATTGTGTGTGAGTGTGCTCTGTACTCACGTCCCCCGGGTCCCCGAGCTGCTCCAGGGTCACGATGCCTCGGCTCCGGCTGCTCTCGCTGTCACTCAGCAGGTCGTCCTCGGACTCCACGGCGGACGAGCCCGTGGACGAGATGGACGAGCTGGACAGTTTCCTGCGCAGCGCCCCGTCCACCGCGCGTCCCCAGTCCTCCAGCGGCAGCTCCCGGGACGAGCCGCCCTGCTCCGGTGCACCGGTGATGGTGACCTGCGGGACGTTCATGCTCGGTTCGTGCGGCTCATGGTGCCTACTGTCTGGCCGGAGCCCCTCTGAGAGCCCCGCCGCAGGCAGGTCCTTGGAGCTCTTCCCGCGGCTCTCTTTGGGCATCGGGCCGGTTCGGGGCGGTTCACTGGAGTATACTCATTTTACTGTGACAGAGCTCCAACAGCAGCGCGCGCTCTGTCCACTTCCTGTTGTCGGACTGAAGTGAAGCCTCGGTGTATGTGCTCTGAAGAAGGGGAGCCCGTCTGGCTCTGCTTGTGGACGCGCGTTTCCGTCCGCGCGCACACGCTCTGTCACAAATACTCGAGTGTTCCGCGTTGCCTCTCTCACTTCCTGCTGACTCTGAGATTCATTGAGACTCTGACAGGTGAAGAGCTCCTCAGTCAGACTCTGCACAAAGCTCACTGTCACATGAAAGCGAGGAGCTGCTAGGCTCCCTGAGTGAAAAACTCCAACTGAAGTCATTAATAATCCAACACCAGAGCTGAACAACTGTCAGTAACCCTAAACAGACATGCCCAAAGTCCATGAGAAAATACAGTGTTAGTGTCACAGGGTGTCCTGGTTTAATTATTAACCTGCTTCACTGTCCCAATTGCATGTTTTGTTATTATTCTAGTGCTTGTGCAAATTACTATTTTTTTATTTGAAGAGTGTATATATTTTGTAGTGCTGGTGTGAAAAGTATTCTTTTTCTAATGTGGGAAGAGGACATAATTGGACCAGACCCCTGGCATAAGTATCCACCTCCACCTGGTGGAGACGACCAAAAAACAAAAAACGCAGGACAGAGACGAGAAAGGCGGAAGACAAAGGGCTGCAACTGGGAGTGAGAAGCAAGGCTGGCGGTCGGACTCAAGAAGCGGGGAACAATGATTGATACGAAAAGACGTTGCCAAGAGAAGCCGCGAGTGATCGTGACAGGCCGGAGTAAGGGGCCAGCCAAAGGTGGACAATGCTCAGAAAAAAGGGACAGAGACTACATGTGCCCGAGCCCTGGGTCACCGTGCCATTGTTGATTATCTTTTTGATTATTGTAATTAAAATCTGTATGTGTTCTATCTCCTGAGTCCTTGTTATTAAACAGTGGTGTTTTTAGAAGCTGGGTTTTAAAGAACCGTTGTCTTTTCCTGGTGGTGACATTAGGTCTTTGCAAAGACCTGTGATGACCCAATGATTAAACTACCCAACTACCCAGCAGAGGCATCTTGGGCTGCAAATGACCCTCACCTGTGGCTGTTACACACAAGGGACAGGCCTACTGTAAATAAATGAGCATGGGTAATGTTGGCCACAAAGTGTCTTGGACTGCTTTTCTTGTACTCTGCTTCTACAGAAGGTGGTGAAAACCAACTTCCTATTTTCTATAGCTCCCTCTCAGTCCCACACATGTCCCACTGTAGACACTGGCTTCTACACATTCCTGGACAACCACAGTAATAACAGCAATACAGTCTCCCTCTCTTTTCTTTTATTCTGAGATTACAAAACTCTTTATCATAGAGGACCTATTGTCGCTAGCCTACATGCTTTTAGTGCAAGAGAAAACCAGCCAGCTTAAATCTACACAGACAGAGGGAGAACATGTAAACTCCACAGAGAAAAAGGCCCTGCCCTGGCTGGGGTGTGAGGCTGGAGTGCTAACCACTTTGTCACTGCTGACAAGAGGCTGTCCCGTAGATCGGGAAGTGAACATAAAATAACTAAATGTACCGTTAAACAATGGAGAGAATCCGAGCAGTACGTAGGCTACCGTTGATGGCTAAACTTTAAAACGTAGTGTTGCTATGTTCCTTAGTCTGACCCAGGAGTGTCAAACTCATTTTAGTCAAGGGGGCACATTCAGACCAATTTGATCTGAAGTGGGCCGGACCAGTAAAATAATAGCACAATAACCTATAAATATGTTTTTGTTTAAAGATGTACAATTAAATGATAAAGTCAGTGCTTTCATCAATCACAACCAAAAATGTTGACTAAAGCCTTCAACATGTATGTTTTCACAAACTCACCCTCCTAATATGACTTTATTTTGCTACCAATAAAGTAGCTATTTTTCACTGCTGCATCACTGAGCTCTGTGTCTGATGAGGGAGCCACAGAGGGTCATTTAGGCAAAAAGGGAAGCCTAATTGCATTGCTGCCATCTTCTGTTTAATTCTGGGTCTAGGTCTTGTGTTATATTCCCTACTCTGACAACAACAGTGAGACCCCCGGTGGACAAATTAGGAATAGCAGTTAGGCAGTTGACAGTATTTGATTCCAACTTGTGGTCCAATGTGCAAATCCGGTTCTAAGTATTTCTGTTCTTCACATAAATAATCAGGGTCCAGTAGTAGCTTAGTAAGAGGTGAAATGCTAAAAGGCAAAACAGTTTTAAAGAAACATATGGGACTAGTTTTAATATGAGCTAAATGGGTTTGAATCACCGTCAGTTACCCATTCTACAGCTCTACTTCTCTGTCTCAGACCTGAGCTGGTTGCAGCCGAAATCTCAGCCTCACTCCCATGGAACTCCTTTATTCCATCAGGCCTACTACAACAATGTAGAGCTGAATGTATCAGTAAACCAGTATGTAATCGCCATTTTATTGCCCTGTCATAACAACAATTTCAGTGTGAATAGGGGACCAATGGGCGGAAGTTGTCCATAGTACATATTGTCATTGGCCCAATCTGAGCCAGAGGGAAACACGGAGGCCTAGTATTTTATCGGTATAGCCTGCAGTGCGTGGGCCGGAACAAAGCAGAGGGGCACCTGGGCACACAGAAAAAAAACATGGGGGATGACTTAATTTTGCCATCTGGCTCAAAGACTTTGTGACCCCTCCCTGTGAGATGCCAGGAGCTGTTTGAGGAGCCGTTGTTCATGAGTCCACCAGATGGGGCTGCTGTGCCACGTGTACACCGGGTACACGTGAAGAAGAAGAAGAGGGATTGTTTATAACAGGAAACAAAAGCACAGTGAGCGCCCTGACTGTGAAAGTCCTGTAGTTCTGCAGACACATTCCTCTGGCCGGTTCTTCTCTGATAGCTGAGCATGTTAGCGGTGAGGAACGCTCTGCGGCTCGGCTCCAGACTGTCCCTGTACGGGCTTCAGCGGAGGGGCTGCGCAGGAGCCTGTATCCCGGTGGACGACGTGGTCAATGGGCTCACGGACGAACAGATCCAGGTTTGACTCACACAGACGAAAGTGCACTGTAATTTCAACAGTGGGTGAAACTGCACAAGAGTAGGCTATTATTTAACGAAGGAACCGCGCGGTGTGGGTGCACGTGAAGGTGATGACATTGCCTTGTTATGTTATAAAAAAGACTGTGCAATGGATTTGGCAAAATTAGTTTTTCCATTTGTAAAATACTTTCTGTGATAAACAGGGGTCACTTGAGGCAACATGGCTGGAGCCGGGGGTGGGGTCCGGGAAAGGACTGTGATTGGCTGTAAGTGTAGTACGTCTTTCTGTTGAATGTGGAAGTCCTATGATTAGAAAAATACTTTATTTGGGAATTGGCTCCAGGAATTAAACTTCAAAAACTAGTGTGAATTCTTGTATAAGAACAATTAGATGTAGTGTGTCTAAAAAATATTATCATTCAGTCTGTGTGTGTTGATACTGCAGATGTAATCTGCTACATCAGGGTTTTTATTTTATTTTTTTAATTGGGACAGTGCATGTTAATGAACATACATGAGACACAGCCCCATGAATGTAAACATGCAAGATTGTAGCTTTAGGCTAATTTCCATCCGTTGTCCCAACATTCGCATTAATACACCAAAGTAACATTCATACACCAGAGCGACATTCACACACGTTCATACACCAGAGCGACATTCACACACATTTATACACCAGAGCGACATTCACACACGTTCATACACCAGAGCGACATTCACACACGTTCATACACCAGAGCGACATTCACACACGTTCATACACCAGAGCGACATTCACACACGTTCATACACCAGAGCGACATTCACACACATTTATACACCAGAGCGACATTCATACACGTTTATACACCAGAGCGACATTCATACACCAGAGCGACATTCATACACGTTCATACACCAGAGCGACATTCACACACGTTCATACACCAGAGCGACATTCACACACGTTCATACACCAGAGCGACATTCACACACGTTTAAACACCAGAGCGACATTCATACACGTTTATACACCACACCAGAGCGACATTCACACACATTTATACACCAGAGCGACATTCACACACATTTATACACCAGAGCGACATTCATACACCAGAGCGACATTCACACACGTTTATACACCAGAGCGACATTCATACACCAGAGCGACATTCACACACGTTTATACACCAGGCGACATTCACTCGTTCATACACCAGAGCGACATTCACACACGTTCATACACCAGAGCGACATTCACACACGTTCATACACCAGAGCGACATTCACACACGTTCATACACCAAAGCGACATTCACACACGTTTATACACCAGAGCGACATTCATACACCAGAGCGACATTCACACACGTTCATACACCAGAGCGACATTCACACACATTTATACACCAGAGCGACATTCATACACATTTATACACCAGAGCGACATTCACACATTTATACACCAGAGCGACATTCATACACCAGAGCGACATTCACACACGTTTATACACCAGAGCGACATTCACACACGTTTATACACCAGAGCGACATTCACACACCAGAGCGACATTCACACACATTTATACACCAGAGCGACATTCATACACCAGAGCGACATTCACACACGTTTATACACCAGAGCGACATTCACACACCAGAGCGACATTCACACACATTTATACACCAGAGCGACATTCATACACCAGAGCGACATTCGCACACATTCATACACCAGAGCAACATTCGCACACATTTATACACCAGAGCGACATTTATACACCAGAGCGACATTCATACACCAGAGCGACATTCACACACATTCATACACCAGAGCGACATTCGCACACATTCATACACAAGAGCGACATTCACACACATTTATACACCAGAGCGACATTCACACACATTTATACACCAGAGCGACATTCACACACGTTCATACACCAGAGCGACATTCACACACGTTCATACACCAGAGCGACATTCGCACACATTTATACACAAGAGCGACATTCACACACATTTATACACCAGAGCGACATTCACACACGTTCATACACCAGAGCGACATTCACACACATTTATACACCAGAGCGACATTCATACACCAGAGCGACATTCATACACATTTATACACCAGAGCGACATTCACACACATTTATACAACAGAGCGACATTCATACACCAGAGCGACATTCCCACACGTTTATACACCAGAGCGACATTCTCACACGTTTATACACCAGAGCGACATTCATACACCAGAGCGACATTCACACACGTTTATACACCAGAGCGACATTCACACACCAGAGCGACATTCACACACATTTATACACCAGAGCGACATTCATACACCAGAGCGACATTCGCACACATTCATACACCAGAGCGACATTCGCACACATTTATACACCAGAGCGACATTCATACACCAGAGCGACATTCATACACCAGAGCGACATTCACACACATTCATACACCAGAGCGACATTCACACACATTCATACACCAGAGCGACATTCGCACACATTCATACACCAGAGCGACATTCGCACACATTTATACACCAGAGCGACATTCGCACACGTTCATACACCAGAGCGACATTCACACACGTTCATACACCAGAGCGACATTCGCACACATTCACACACCAGAGCGACATTCACACACGTTTATACACCAGAGCGACATTCACACACCAGAGCGACATTCACACACGTTTATACACCAGAGCGACATTCACACACATTTATACACCAGAGCGACATTCACACACCAGAGCGACATTCACACACATTCATACACCAGAGCGACATTCACACACGTTTATACACAAGAGCGACATTCACACACATTTATACACCAGAGCGACATTCACACACGTTCATACACCAGAGCGACATTCACACACATTTATACACCAGAGCGACATTTATACACCAGAGCGACATTCGCACACATTCATACACCAGAGCGACATTCATACACATTTATACACCAGAGCGACATTCACACACATTTATACACCAGAGCGACATTCATACACCAGAGCGACATTCGCACACATTCATACGCCAGAGCGACATTCACACACGTTTATACACCAGAGCGACATTCACACACGTTTATACACCAGAGCGACATTCACACACCAGAGCGACATTCACACACGTTTATACACCAGAGCGACATTCGCACACGTTTATACACCAGAGCGACATTCGCACACGTTTATACACCAGAGCGACATTCATACACATTCATACACCAGAGCGACATTCACACACATTCATACACCAGAGCGACATTCGCACACGTTCATACACCACTACTGTGTCACTGGAGGCAAGGAGGTTTAAGTGTCTTGCCCAAGGACACAACAGTATAAACTGTGGGGAGAGCGGGAATCAAACCGCCAACCTTCCGGTTATAGATCAACCGCTCTACCACTGAGCCACTGCACCCTATCTTTTCGTGTTTTCTGTACAGCTCCGGCAGAGTGTCCGTAAATTCTGTGCCGAACAGCTCGCACCTTATGCAGATGAGATAGACAAGAAGAACGAGTTTCCACAGATGCGGGTGAGTCATTCATCATCAATATCAATTAATGTTTTTTGATAACACATTCTTCCCCAGTGAAGTTTTACATTATCCCGAGGCACCTACACTTTTGCTTTGCTGGCCTGCACTTGGTACATGTCACATATGACATTGCTGTGTGATGTGTCAGATGAAGCGAGCCATGAAAAGAGGGGTTAAGAGACTGAAAGATGGAACTTAGATTATGTTAAAATAATTCTAAATGAAAGGTAACATTTTCAAATGCTCTGGTCATAGGTATAGTGTTTATAAAAAGGTTCAAGCTGCAGTTACTGAACCCTCCTTCCCTCAACTGTAAAGTCAGATATATGGTAAATCTAGTTTTTACTACAAACATTGTCTTCAGAGCACTCATGGACTTAGTATCGAAGCCATTTGATGGATTTGCCCCTTTGAGGAGTTTTCTGCATCCAACTGGACCACAGATAAATCGAAGCGGCTCAAACAACATTTCTGTGTAGTTTCTTTGTTCTATTAGGAATATGATAAGCATTAGGACTTTTTAAAATCCAAATTACCATTCCCATGTTTCTACTTTCATCTGCACAAAAAGTGATTACCGGTAATTTGTTTCTGTTGTGAACCTTTTGGAATTTCATGGTTTTCTGAATAAATTTGTCTCAAAATGTGATCTGACCTTTGTCCAAGTATGAAAATAATTACACAAACAAATTCTGATCTTTCATATCATTATTGAACACACTCATTCAACATTCAAAGGGGCATTGGAAAAAGTAAGTGAACCCATAGAGTTCATCATGATGTTTCCTCCACCAGACTTGACAGTTTTCATGATGATATGCCATGCCCTTTCTACGCCAGACGTAGCGCTGTGTGTTTTTCCAAATAGTTAATCAGTCCACAAAACATTTTGCCAATACCGCTGTGTAGTGTGACTGTGCTCTTTTGCAAACTCAAGGCATATAGCAATGATTTTATTTAAATTTTTTTTTTTTTTTTAGTCAGCAGTGGCTTCCGGCTGGGTGCTTGTTCAGTGTTTAATGTATTGTAGACTCATGAACAGAGATGTTAGCAAGTTACAAGTTATATTTGGCTGTCATTTGGGGTTGTTTCTTTACCTCATTGGTGAGTCTTTGTTGTGCTCTTGGTGTCATTTTGACTGGACTTCTTGGTAGCAACAGCCCCAAAGCGTCTCCATTTGTGGATTCTTTGCCTAAATGTAGACTGGTGAATTTCTAAAGTCTTTGAAATGGACAAGCGTGTTCTTGTGCAGAGCAAACTCCAAAAGGTAGCTGTACTCGGGGTGTGCTAAAACCTGATTTAAATTAGCTTTTTAAAAATTCATTAACTCAAGGGTTCACATACCTTTTCCACAAGCACTATGAGTTTTTTTTTTGGTAGTTCTCAGTAAAGACATTAAATATCAGAATTTCTTTGTGTAATTATTTTATTGTCAATACCCTTGACTTAGATGAAGATCAGATCACAGTTTAAGACAAATTTATTCTGAAAACCATGAAATTCCAAAAGGTTCACTTTTTCCTGCCACTGTATCTATTTCAACAGTGGCAGGAAAAAGTATCTGAAGTCTTTGGAATTTGTCACATTTCTGCATAAAATCACCATCAAATGTGATCTGCTCTTTGTCAAAATGACACAAATGAAAAAACAGTGTCTGCTTTAACTAAAACCACCCAAACATTTATAGGTTTTCATATTTTTAATGAGGATAACATGCAAACAATGACAGAAGGGGGAGGAATAAGTAACTGAACCTTCTGCCTAAGGAGACTTTGAGAGCAATTAATACCAAACAATTTAAGTCAGGGGTGTGTCCAATCACTGAGGAGTGGCTTAAAGCTGCCCTGCTCACTATAAAACACACACCTGGTAAGAATTGTGTCTTGATGAGAAGCATTGTCTGATGTGCACCATGGCTCGCTCAAATGAGCTGTTTGAAGACCTGCGATCAAGAATTGTTGATTTGTATAAAGCCGGGAAAGGTTACAAAACCATCTCTAAAAGTCTGGATGTTCATAAATCCACAGTTAATCCACAGTTAGAGAAATTGTCTACAAATGGAGAGATTGGCACTGTTGCTTCTCTCCCAAGGAGTGGCTGTCTACCAAAAATGACAAGAGTTCAGCGCAGAATACTCGGAGAGGTAAAAAAGAACCCAAGAGTGTCTGCTAAAAACTTACAGAAATTAGGAGGAGGAGGAATGTAAACGCAGTGGAATCCGCTCGCGTCAACTAGCGTTTCGACAGTGTAACTGCAGAGCAAAATAGACATACACAAGAAGTATAAGAAGTAGGCGACGCCGTCGTGAGCATTTATACGTGCGTAGTCTACGACGTACACTACGGCGTACACTCGACGCAGAAGTATAAATTGGCCTTTAGCAGGATAACAGCTAAAGTTAGTAAACTTACACTGTGTGCACAATTATTAGGCAAGTGATTATTTTGACCATTTTATCCATAATTCCCAACTCTTAACACGCTGTATAAACTTGTATCCTTATTCGATTTAATGCATCTCAAATGTTGTGTATTTGTGTAACAAGGGAGGGTGTGGCCTAAGGAGATCAACACCCTAAGTCAAGGTGTGCATAATTATTAGGCAGATTCTTCTTCTCAGATAAAAATGAGACAAAAAAGAGATTTAACCGACTTTGAAAAGTCAAAAATTGTTATAAGATATTGGGGCATTGGGGCGTGATCACAGAACCATCAAACGTTTTGTAGCAAATAGTCAACAGGGTCACAAGAAACGTGTTGAGAAGAAATAACGCAAATTAACCGCCAAAGATTTGCGAAGAATCAAACGTGAAGCTACCAGGAACCCATTATCCTCCAGTGCTGCCATATTCCACAACTGCAACCTCCTGGAGTGTCAAGAAGTACGAGGTGTTTAGTTCTCAGAGATATGGCCAAGGAAAGGCTGAAACCAACCACCTCTGAACAAGACACATAAGTTCAAACGTCAAGAATGGGCCGAGAAATATCTGAAGACAGATTTTTCAAAGGTTTTGTGGACTGATGAGATGAGAGTGACTCTTGACGGACCAGATGGATGGGCCCGTGGTTGGATCAGTAACGAACACAGAGCTCCTCTTCGTCTCAGACACCAGCAAGGTGGAGGTGGTGTACTGGTATGGGCAGGTATTATTAAAATGAGCTAGTTGGACCTTTTCGGGTTGAAAATGGACTCAAAATCAACTCTAAGACCTGCCAATTTTTAGAAGACGTTTCTTCAAGCAGTGGTTCAGGAAAAGGTCTGCATCTTTCAAGAAGACTGATTTTTATGCAAGACAACGCTTCATCACATGCATCAATGTTCTCCGGTGCGTGGCTGGCCAGTAAAGGTCTTAAAGATGGAAAAACTAATGACATGGGCCTCCTTCTTCACCTGAATTAAACCCTAATGAGAACTTTTGGGCACTTCTTAAGCAGGACATTTACAGTGAAGGTAAACAGTACACCTCTCTGAACAGTGTCTGGGAGGCTGTGGTTGCAGCTGCACAAAAAGTTGATTCTGTCCAGATCAAGACTTACTCTGTGAATAGAAGGCTTGTGACTGTTATCGAAAAGAAGGGTGGCTATATTGATCACTGAGGTTTTCAATTTTTGAAATTTCACAAATGCTTATTTGTAAATTTTGAGTTTGTTTATTATTCTCACTTTAACAGGTGAAAATAAACAAGTGAGATGGTAAAATCTTTGTTTTTCATTTACTTGAATAATAATTCTGCACCTAATAATGGTGTACATGTAGATATTCTCTTAAGATAGCCAAAACTTCACTTTTACTACTTAAATGTTCATGAGTCATGCAAACAGATCTAGAAAACAAATGCTGCCAACAGGGTCTCAGCCCACCTCATGATTTTTTTTTTTTTAATTGCATGGTTTATACAGATATATAATTATAGATTCTTTCCTTCACATATTTATAATAAAGAAATGTTGCATTTATCCACGGTCTCTTTTTGTTGCTGCCCTTGGTTTATGTGGCCGAGTCATGTCCTAGACAGAGATAGAGACAGAAAGCAAGAGAAATAATTGGTGTTGGTCATTTTGACAGTAATAACATTACATTTCATTACTTATTTATTGCATTTATTACACCGACATACAGATAGTGTTTGAGAGGTACTACACATGTCTAGAGCAGTGTAGATACAGTCAGGTTCAATCACATCAACACAATTCTAATCTTTTTGGCTCTATACACCACCACAATGGAGTTGAAATGAAACGAACAAGATTTGCTTTAACTGCAGACCTTCAGCTTTAATTTGAGGGTATTTACATCCAAATCAGATGAACGGTGTAGGAATTACAACATTGTGTATATGTGCCCAACCACACAGAGTGGTAGGGTGAAACAATTTACTGTCAAACAATTGTGTTTATTCTCTTTAAATCATAATGACAACAGAAACTACCCAAATGACCCTTGTCAAATGTTCCCCATTTAACATCAATGACACTTGAAGTCTTTTGTGGTAGTTTGTGGATGAGGTTCTTTATTTTCTCTGATGATAAAGCTGCTCATTCTTCTTGACAAAAAGCCTCCAGTTCCTGTAAATTCTTGGGCTGTCTTGCATGAACTGCACGTTTGAGATCTCCCCAGAGTGGCTCAATGATATTGAGGTCAGGAGACCGAGATGGGATGACAGATGAGATTAGAGGCCAGTCCAGAAACCTTTTCAGAGTCCTATATTTTACCTGAAGTCTTTAGTGGGCTTTCCTTAGCATCCCGAACAGAATCCTTCATTTTGAACACTGCTGATTGACATTCTTATTCCTTGAATATCTTTTTATATGTCTTTCCTGTTTTATACAGTTCAATTACTTTTTCCCACAGATCTTTTGACAATTCTTTTAGAATGCAGGGTATATAAACGTTTTAGGGTCATTTAAGTTTTGGTTGTCATTATGATTTAAAAAGAATTGTTCGACAATAAATCACCCAACCACTAACTATGAGTGGAAAAATAAGGTTTTTGAGTTATCATTCATATTCTCAGAAAAATGGCCAAATAAAGCACAAATTCTGCAAGGGTATGTAAACTTTTGAACACAACTGTAACACAGACATAACGCATGTACTCTATTAACCCAGTTTCTGCTGGGAAAAAAATGCATAGAACCTCCCAATGCATCACAACAATTGTTTATCAAGCTTTTTAGTCAAAGCAGTTTTTCTCAGCTATAACAAAACAAATTGCATTATGCACATTTGATAAAGTTTTACCCTATATAAAACTTAAAGGTGTTTGTTTTTAGTCTAAATGTATGCATTTCTAATACATTTTGTGTTTTTTGCAGGAGTATTGGAAAGCCATGGGTGAGATGGGACTCCTTGGCATGACCGCTCCAGGTAATTGATTTGATCCAGCCACCCTTGTTGTGAACAAACAGTTCTTTTATTTTTTTTAACTGCAATCATTCCCCATTGTTGGTGTGTCCAGTGGAGTACGGGGGCACCGGACTGGGCTACCTAGACCATGTGATTGTGATGGAGGAGATGTCACGGGTGTCAGCCGCCATCGCCCTCAGTTATGGCGCCCACTCAAACCTCTGTGTCAATCAGATGGTGCGCCACGGCAACGAGGAACAGAAGGAGAAATACCTGCCAAAGGTTGGGAGCAAACGCCGAATGCTGTCGTATTCTACAATATTAGTTTTTCTTCATTCTGATTGTGGTGTGTTGTGCCTCAGTTAATGACGGGAGAGCATGTGGGAGCATTGGCCATGAGTGAGACCAACGCTGGCTCCGATGTGGTGTCCATGAAACTCAAGGCTAAGAAGAAAGGTAGGAGCTCAGTGTAATATGATTGTGTCACAAACAAATAATAATATTAATACATTTTCAGTCTGGTCCTCACATTAATTATTACTGTTACTTCACAAAGGACCTGGATTTGGTCCAGGGACCTTAAGTTGGACATCCCTGCAATGACTATATTATATGTACGTTGACATTTGTCATGGCTGTAATATTAGACCAGGATCTTGAATAAGTCTATGTCTTTGTTTATTATGGATGAAGTTGCTCATTAGCCCACATGACATTTTGTGTTTTGCCCAGCAATCATTTCTCACCCATGGGCTTGGAAAATAATAAGAAAATTAGAGATGCTCCGATCAGCATTTTTGGGGCCGATCACCAAAATCATGATCTGCCGATTGCCGATCACTGCCGATCACAGAATGGCAGGGGAATGGGAATCTTTTATCTATAATCATGCAGAGGTTGCACCATTTGTAAAAATGAAACTAACTCTAAATTAACTGTATTGAGAAAACTGTAGACGGTTGGTTTAGTTTCTCATACTCTGCATATTCAGTTGTATGGCGTGTTCTAAGATGTCTAATCATGTTAGTGGTGTTAAAATGACGTTGCTTGCTTCCAGGGATTTCATCACGACATACATTGCAAACGGCTAACTTTACGTCTTTATTGGACACTTTGAAAAACCTCCAGACGGGAGAGCTCATGTTGCCACTGACAAGCTCCGCTCTGCTGTTGTGTACCTGTGCCGCGCGCCGTGCATACACGTGTGGAAAAAGTCACATGATTTACGTCACGCGATCGGCTTTTTTGATCGGCACTTTTGGGGGTCGCCGATCAAGCTATTTTTAGTCAATATCGGCCGATCATGATCGGTGGCCGATCAATCGGAGCATCACTAAAGAAAATGTTTTGGTCATGTGATCTTATTTGCTTCAATACCTCAAGTGGCCACAGGTTGAATTTGTGTCAGGCGAGAGGGACATGGCCATGGACATAATATGGACAATAATATGCAGGTTCCCAGGTGAAAATCAGTAAATGCTTTTTCACAAATACAGCTTTACCCAGTAATGTTCCTGCGTTTGACCCCAGAGCAGGGTCATGTGTAAAAGAAGCCCAGATAATCTGCTCTGCCAGTTTCCCAGACCAATACCTAGTTTTTATTGCAAAAAAAGTGATGGAAGACTGGTGTGAATGAAAGCAGGGACATCCAGACAAATCCAGATTCTGCCATCTCATTTATCATTTTAGACCCTTATATTCATATTATTGCCCTGTGGTTGAAGGAAGCTACACACACAAACATGTATGTCACATTATTAGTACATGTATCATTAGTTCTACCTTGCACCAGCAACAGTATCATTCTGATGCCTTTATGTTGACAAATGGGGAAAGGGAGTCCCTGCTTTGTCTCTTTGCAGATTATTTCATCTTGTAAATATTGATTACAGAGGTGTAGTTTGCACAGTTAATGACAGTGGTATGCTGTGGCCAGAGCCCAGAACAGTTGTTGGCACATACATTGACAATTTTCTGCAGAAGGGCCTTATTAAATAACCTCAATAACAGCTCTGCTTCACCGTCTTGGATTGTGGATTATTGTTATCATTTATTTAAATAATAACAATAATCCAATGCTGTCTCAGAGATTTTACCTCAGTTTTCACATTTGGGCTAAATGTCTCCTCTTTTTTCAGGCGACTACTATGTTCTTAACGGCAACAAGTTCTGGATCACCAACGGGCCAGACGCTGATGTCCTCATTGTTTATGCCAAGACGGACCCTGAAGCCCATCAAAAGGGAATCACAGCGTTCATTGTTGAAAAGGTCATTTGTTTTTTATGTTTAAAGGATCTGTGTGTGTTTATGACACTTAGTTAAAGTCATAAAGCCTCAGGTGGATGTTTGTTGACTGTGCAGGGTACGCCAGGATTCTCTACGGCACAGAAATTGGACAAACTGGGCATGAGGGGGTCCAACACATGTGAGCTCATCTTTGAAGACTGCAAAATACCAGGTTAGGCTGTAAATATTAAGAGAACATCATTTAGCCCATATGTCAAGGTGTTTTTGCCAAGCCACACTGGTTTTATATTTACCTTATTGTGAAACAGTTGGCTGCACAGAAGCCATCTGACATAGTTCAGCAGTAAAATACTTTAATATAAACTGTAAAAAAAACAAATACAGGTATGTGAAATGTATTTAAGATCACATTGTTTTGCATTGATTCATTTTCAATCTCACACTACAAACACAGTTCAGTTTGGTTTGGACAAAGACTACCTGGAGGAGCCATACCCACTTCCTTTCTGAGTCAAAGAAAGTGGGTATAGGCACGCTCCGTAAGCCCATCCCTTCTCTCGGCTGAAGCAGAGCCGACCAATCACAGCCTTGGGGTGGGCAACGTCACACTCTACACTCTATGCTGTGTAGCTATTCCAAAACAAAGAAGATGGCGCCTGCACTACGAGTCACAAATACAATACCATACCATCCATAACCTACAGTTCTTAGAGAGTTAGTTCTGTCATACACTAAGATGGTATACAATATAGTAAATATAAAGTACTGTGCACAGGTTTTAGGCAGGTGTGGATACAAAAAATTAACTATAAAGTATGTTTATTTTTTACAAAAGAAAATCCTAATTTATATCAGTATTTGGTGTGATCTTTGTTCTAAGAACATGTGTTTTCATTCATTCAATCATTTCAGTTTTGTCTTTGGCATGTCTGTAATGTATTGTTGTTGTCCTACTGTAAGTTCGTACAGTTTCACATTTGTTTTTACAGCCTTCAATAGAACCTGATGAAGAGAATTCAGAGTCACGTATTTCAAAGTTTCTCAGTCATTTTCTCAGTCTTTGTTTTTTTCTGATCAGAATTGTTAAATGTTTTGTTGTAATTATGCTGTCTTCTAGAAAAGAACATCCTTGGCCCGTTGAACAAAGGTGTGTATGTGATGATGAGTGGTCTGGATCTGGAGAGGCTTGTCCTTGCTTCTGGACCTATCGGGTGAGTTCATACTGTAAGGTCACAGATAATAACTGTAATATATATGATGATGCATGTGTAACACAAGCATTAAATAGGCTATAAAGAATTTAATTTGTCCATGTAACTGGAGTGATATGATTTACTGTTACTCAGACGTGACATTGAAATGGCTCCTCTTATCTTCATGTTCCAGCATCATGCAGGCCGTCCTGGACTTTGCTGTGCCCTACCTCCACGTCCGAGAGGCTTTCGGACAGAAGATTGGACACTTTCAGGTAGGGCTACAACAATTAGTCGACCTAATCAACAACGTCGCTTATAAAAAATTGTGAACACAGACTTTTCTTGTTGACGCGTCACATACATTAATGTGTTTACCAAGTTTAATATCCCTTTTATAACTGCATTGCGCTACGGAATGGCAGGGGGCAGTACGGCCTCAGGGAGTGCAGTCAGTCTAATAAAGAAGAGCTCAAACAACCGTGCAGGCTGAAGCAGCGCTGTCATGTCCCTGTCCCCAAACACAGATTTTTTAAACAAAGAGGACTCAGAGATGCTGTTTACTGTGGACTTGTGTTGTTTTAGAGTTAAGTTAGCTCTGGGTTCTCCAACATTTTATCCTTTTACAAAATGAAAATGTCAGAGAGCTACTTGTGTTTGTAGCATTTATTCGCATAGCTTTTTTCAATGCAAACAAAATTAACTTTATTTGGCCAGAACATTAACCCTGAACTTATACAAAATGTTGGTGTTCACAACTCACATTTTGTAATAAAACATAAAACAAAACATTTAGTTTATCTGCATGTGCCTTTTGGATATGTACAGTGGCATAAAAAAGTATGAACTTTCTGCCTAAGGAGACTTTGAGAGCAATTAATATAATTTTTTACCAAACAATTTAAGTCATGGGTGTGTCCAATCAGTGAGGAGTGGCTTAATGCTGCCCTGCTCACTATAAAACACACACCTGGTAAGAATTGTGTCTTGATGAGAAACATTGTCTGATGTGCACCATGGCTCGCTCAAAAGAGCTCTCTGAAGACATGCGATCAAGAATTGTTGATTTGTAAAAAGCCGAAAAGGTTCAAGGGGGCTGAATACTTTCGCAAGGCACTGTATCTGAAGCCTTTGGAATTTCTCACATTTCTGTATAAAATCACCATCAAATGTGATCTGATCTTTGTCAAAATGACAAAAAAATGAGCTGCTTTAAAGCAGACACTGTTTTTTTCATTTGTGTCATTTATAGGTTTTTATATTTTTAATGAGGATAACATGCAAACAATGACAGAAGGGGGAGGACGTTTCCTGTAGTTGATTCTTCACAAAAAATTACAGTTTCATATCTTTATGTTTGAAGCCTGAAATGTGGCAAAAGGCCGCAAAGTTCAAGGGGGCCGAATACTTTCACAAGGCACTGTACTTTTTCATGCCACTGTATATGCATTTATTTCTTGTGAATTTTATACTATAAAATGAAAAGATAAATGCGGTCAAAACTAATACATCATAATAATGTATTAACAGTAATTTAATGTGAAGACCAGAAGTACTTCACAAAGAACCGTATTTGGTCCGTGGACCTTAAGTTGGAGACCCCTGCTCTTTACTCTCAGTGGCTGCAGCAGAGACTCAGAGAATCCAGCACATGATCCAGAACATTATAACATCTCTCTGACAAGCGCCTCCAACAAGTGAACACTTAAAGACGGGTCTGACTGTTATGAAATAATAATTTATGGTTCTGACTCCAGACAGCAGCCTCCGTTTACAGTTTAGCCTCTTTGCTAACACTGCTCATTACTGCTCACATTCTCTTTGTTCTCCACTAGCGACGAAACATTTACATGACTTTTTGTCTGTTTTGGAGAGAGTAAAGCTCAGTCTCAGACAGACTTGTTTTTGTTGCACTCTTGTTAAGTCGGTGCAGAGCCGACTCGGCCTGGGACCAGTCTGTGCAGCAGAGAGACACAGATGGTGAGCGAGTGAATGCCTTTCACTAAAGTGGATTTATTAAAACCACCACACCTCTGATTTAAACGAGGATGAGACTTCCTCAATATCAACATCCACACTTGCTGTCGCAGCGCTAGAAACTGTTTAACAACTTGTTGAAAGTGAGTTTGCAGTAAAAAGAGCGGACACTGTTGTTCAAAACATGAATCGCTATTGAATTAACATCTCAACCGACTGGAAACGTCACATATGTCAATCACCGTTAATCTTTACTATTCTACAAGTTTGGCCATGGTTCGGACATAAATACTTTGCTTGGAACAGTTCAAGATGGATTTTCGTTTAACTCCCAGGGAATCCAGCCACAGCCTTGTTTTTTTGTGCTTTTTTCCACAGTTAAAAATGCTATGTGCAGCACTGAGGTCACTTTTTTGGGCCTTAAATAAACTAAACTAACCAGCCATTCAAGCTGGTGGGGGATGCAAATAAACAACAAAGGGTGCAAAATGGCTCTTACACAATCAGAATATACATCTGTCAGTCACATGGAGAAGAGGGCTGGGGGACTCGAACCTGTGCCCAGTAAGATGAAAAAGCCAGAGCAATAATGTGATAATTAATACACTTTTTATGCACGTTCCAGGTTTTGCATGTTACAGCTCAATCATGCTTCCGTATGTGTTGTTGGTTTGTAAAACTGATGCAGAAGTTTTGTGTGGGTGTGTGTATATATTTGTATGTATGTATGTATGTGTGTGTATATATATATATATATATATATATATATATATCACATTTGTATTTGTTCAGTTGATGCAGGGTAAGATGGCAGACATGTACACCAGACTAAGCTGCTGTCGGCAGTATGTGTACAACGTGGCTCGGGCTTGTGACAAGGGACACTATAGCGCAATGGTAAGAAAACTGAATCATCCCAGCCTTTCATGACCTGTGCTGTGATCATATATTTTAACTTTACTCATCTTCTCGTCCTGTAACTGTCCATTTGGGCTACACTCTGTTATTGTTTGCAGGACTGTGCCGGTGTGATCTTGTACTGTGCCGAGAATGCCACTCAGGTTGCTTTGGATGGCATTCAGTGTTTGGGTGAGTGCCGACCAAGCCTCTCTAATGGAACCTCTTCAATGGTTCTCGCGTAAGGGCACCGCCATACGAAGATTTACAGCTAAATGCAGCAATATACCTCCGTCCACCAGAGGGCAGGCTCCAAAAGCAGAAATATAAGGAGAAACCCAATGGCAATGGGGGGGGGTGGGGATTTTTGACTAATATGTCTGTTTATGCTATCTAAAAACTATTGTTTTACTGTGGAGTAAAAGCCGGATGTAACCGCCATTTTATTGCCCTGTCATAATGACAATATCGGTGAATAGGGGACCAATGGGCGGATTACATTCATTTTATTTACAATCTATGGTGCCGACACACTAATTATTACAAACTGAAGTAAAAACACGTGCCATTCACTCAGGAGTGTTTTGTAGTTCAGGCAAAACCACTACTGCTTGATCACAGGTGTAGAGTCAGTCCTCTAACAAACCTCTAACATACGCTGCCTTAGTGCTGAGTGAGGACAGTAGTTCCCAACTCCCCCGTTTGGTACAATGTGATAAATGTGCATTGCCACAAACAGGACATTGTCATCATTAATTTCACACACAGTTGCAACCGGTGATATATTTAAATAACAAAAGGTTATTATAACAGACCGGTGCCATTAGTATATTTTGTATATATTTTGATGCTGTCTTCCTGCAGTATTCCTCATGTGAAATTCTGGTGATGTTACTAGATTTGTACAGGTTTTGTTGTCCTGCCTGGATTCACTTGTAAACCAGCTGACAAGACAAGTCGCAGTAACATCGTGTGACTTTTCTGTGAAAGACTGCAGGAAGTTAGCATCGAAACATGTTACGGTACAATACTTAAATAACACTGGTCTGTTTATAAGAAACTTGAGATAAACCAGTCGTGAACCAGTCCCTGCACCAAGACACATTCTGCTTTATTTTTATTTAACTTTTATTTAACCAGGATAGTCCCACTGAGATTACAAATCTCTTTTGCCCCATGTGTGTTTGGGGGGGACTGTTGTACATGTTTTTTGGTGGTAGGGGAAACCGGAGTACCCGGAGGAAACCTACGCAGACACAGGGAGAACATGCAAACTCCACACAGAAAGGCCCTGCCCTGGATGGGAATCGAACCCAGGACCTTCTTGCTGTGAGGCAGGAACGCTAACCACTCTGCCACTGTGCCGCCAAAAATCTGTGCCACGGCCAAAAATCCTTTAGCGGATTCAAAAAGAAACGTGTTTTTCCTCTGAACTGTAGGCCATAGTTTAAATTATTTAAACCAAGTGTAAAGAAAAATAAATGTCAAAAAATGAATATATTGCTAATAAATGTCAACAAAAGTGTGTTCATCTGATTATCTCTGCATCAGATAATACATAGTGCTGTTGGTGTAGATCATACTTTAAATGAGGTAAAGAGAACAATTGGTTTAATTTTGTTTGTGAATGCACAAATATGTGGTGTAGCTGCTGAACTTGAAAAGACGCAATACTCAATAATGTCTGTGAAGGTTCTCAGTCATCCAGGACATCTTGAAAAAAGGTTGAAATAAAAGCATCTGGACCCAGTTTTCAAGGTGAAGACGTTTCGTCTCTAATTCCAAGAGACTTGATTAATTCTGAGATCAACTGTAAGAGAGCTGAGCTTATATCTCTAGAGGGAGGGGTTTCCCCTGAAACCAAACCTGATGGACCAGGCTGTTCTGGTCTCATAGTTGTTGGCTCTGAAAGGGAAGTGTGACTCCTGATGTGAGAGTCGTTATGGTTCAGGAGAGTCGTTAGTGACACTGTTCCATTCAGGTGCAGAGTCGTTAGTGACTGCTAATACAGTCAGGAGTCGCACTTCCCTTTCAGAGCCAACAACTATGAGACCAGAACAGCCAGGTTTGGTTTCAGGGGAAACTCCTCCCTCTAGAGCAGGGGTGTCCAAACTTCTTGAAAAGCGGGCTGCATCTGATGAAAGGAAAATTTCCAAGGGCCGACTTTTGATTCTTTTTCAACAAGTGCATATTTTAGTTGGATTTGAATGGGTTTTTAGTTGGATTTGAACAAGTTTTTGTTGGATTTGAAAGGGTTTTGTATAAAGCTGCTGCTGTTGGGGCCATAAACAGTACATTTTATCTCTGAAGCGGAGGGCCACGTGAAATCTCACCTAGTGCCATGATTGGCCCCCGGGCCAGACTTTGGGCATGTCTGCTCTAGAGATATAAGCTCAGCTCTCTTACCAGTTGATCTCAGAATTGATAAAGTCTAAGATAAAATCTCTTGGTTTTCAAGGTGGACGTTTTGTCTCTAATTCCGAGTCCAAATGCTTTTACTTCAACCTTTTTTTTCAATACTCACTAATTTTCTTCTCTATTTTATCATTATCACATTTATCACATTATTGCTGTTTTTTGGTGTATTGAGACATTGCCCAGACCTAACATACAGCAGCTTTTTCCCCAAACAGTAGACTAGAGTTGAGTTGTATTTAAACTGTAGTTGATAGCCTACATTTAGGTGACTCACTCTTTTTATATCACAAGTTCTGCTCATGTTTTTTATTAATAGAACCACAGGCAACGAATACACACAACAAGAGCTTATTACCATAGATACAAATCTGTGCAATGTGGCACTCTTGTTTTCTAGCATATGACTAACCCTAAAATTAGCAATGTTCAGTGCAACAAACTGTACTATTCAATATTTTTAATATTTTTTTTTAAATATTAAGATTATTGTTATTTGGCCTTGTTGTTTGGAAGTATCATGTATAATACATTTTCGTATTTCAGTTTTACTAAGTTGTTCTAAGTAAGAATTACATATTGCCCATAAAAAGTTGATTGTTCACATTGTTTTTGCTATTTATTTATTTATTTATAATTATCTTTGATAGTTCAGTAATAACTGATGTTTGAATTTGAGTATTCTGAAGTCCACACAGTAACTGTGTGTTTTATAACGGGCTGTCATGTAGCAGAGACTGAGCCTTTAGTCCTTTTTATTCTCACAAAGAGCTGGTAGTGGCCAGTAAATCACTTTAAAGTGCATGGTTTTGCTCTGGCTTTATTCGCCACAACTCCTGTGCTTATGTTGTCCACAGGTGGGAACGGCTACATTAATGACTACCCCATGGGGAGGTTCCTGCGGGACGCCAAGCTCTATGAAATCGGAGCTGGCACCAGTGAAGTTCGTCGGCTCATCATCGGGCGGGCCTTCAACTCCATGTTCAAATAGAGCGGAAGGGCTCTCCCTCCGGACCAAACGTGTGGTTGGACTGGACACAGTTACTCACACCTACAGCCTTATTCTCACATGAAATTTATATAAATGCAGAAAGACGAGACGTGAATGACAGTTATTGGGCCTGATGTCACTCTGTGTGTCATTAAGTTTAGCCTCATCATGAGCACTACAGACTCTCTTCTGAGCAATAAACCCATTAGTACTGTGTGATTACATGGACATTTGTTCTTCTTTTATTAAATGATTTCTTTAGGTTTTGTATCAAAATGCAGTAGTGTACAGTTCCTGAATGTGATTTTAGGGTTTTAATAGTTACGTTTCCAATCACACTCCTTCAAAATAGAATTAGCTCTGCAACATGTTTCAAAAACGTTTGTATATTTTTTGGTGAGAGGGCAAAAAAACTGCCTGAAATCTGGCATTCATGATGAAAAGTTCAACACTGTACTGATCAGTAGTTGTAAATGTAACCAGCCTCTCTAAAGGAAATGGCTGTTAATGACTTGATGGAAATGTTTCTGGAGGAGCTGCTGGCTTGAGAAAAGTGTAATACATAGTGTGTGTGTTCCCCAACAAAGATATTTTACTGTAAGTTACTCTTGAGTCAAGCTAAAGAGTGATTTAAGATTGTCCTTTTCATATGACTGCTGTTGTATTTGTACAGTATGTATGTAACAGTTGATTTGTTTAGAAATCTAAATAAAAAGTTACTGCGTCACAAAGTGTGTGTGTGTGTGTGTGTGTGTGTGTGTGTGTGTGTGTGTGTGTGTGTGTGTGTGTGTGTGTGTGTGTGTGTGTGTGTGTGTGAGAGTGTGAGTTGTAGGGAGCAGTATTCCTGGAGCCATCAACCCATGATTCACTGCATTAGCACTGAGCGCCTTCATATAGGTTTATTTTTAACACACATTTACAGGAGCTGATGCTTTGTTAAAGACATAGTCCCTCCAGCGTGTCCTAGGTCTTCCCCGGGGTCTCCTCCCGGTGGGACATGCCTGGAATACCTCCCTAGGGAGGCGTCCAGGAGGACAAACATAAATGTTACATTCAACAGGGCCAATGATGAAAAAATTTCAGTCAAGAACTTTCACTTTATGCTCCTGTAGCCAATGACAGGTCGACTTGGCCTTGTGCTTTGGATCGTTGTCATGTTGTAACGTCCAAGTACGTCCCATGTGCAGCTTCTGGCCTGATGAGTGCAAATTTTACTCCAGTATTCTTTCTGATAACATGCTGCCTGCTTTGCTTCCTGCTTCTGAAGAGTGCAGACGCTCCTCTGCTTACTCATGCCACCCCCAATACCACCCAGGAGTACCACTTCTCCACCTCGGGCCAGTACCTAGAGTCCAATGCACCTCTGTCAGACCCCCTCCCCCTCCTCCCAGACCAGCTCCAAAAGCCTTGACTAGCATCAAGGTTACTATCAGTGATTAGGACACTGAGGGCCTCTGCTGTTCCGGGACTTTTCGTCATAATAAACCACTTATCAACCTGAGGCCCTGGGAGAGAACTCTCCCCTAGCTCCATAGCTACAGTCAGAAGTCGCAGATTGAAGAAGAGAATAACAGTTAGATTGTCTAATCAGACAAATCTGATTCAAATCCCCTGCAAACAGATAAAGTCAGGTCCTGCTCAAACAAACTTGAAACTTGCAGTGTTCAATGTCAGGTCTTTGAGAAACAATTTTTTTTTAATTAATGATTTTATAACTTCAAATAAGCTTGATTTTATGTTTTGAACAGAAACATGGTTAGACAGCAGTACTGGAAATGCGGTCCTTATTGAATCCACCCCATCGAATTTCACATTTTTATCCAAAATACGGGAAAACAAAAAGGGTGGTGGTGTATGTGCCTTTCTTAGGGATAATATTCTTATCCAGAAGCTATCACTTGGAGAGTTTTCATCATTTGAGTATGTGTCATTCAAAATGGAGTTGAGGTTTTCTCCATCTATTTTATATGTAGTTCTTTACAAACCACCCCAACAGTGTCATGATTTTATTAATGAGTTTACTGAAATGCTCTCGGTTATTTGCACAGAATTTGAACAAATAGTCATATCTGGTGATTTTAATGTGCATGTGGATAATGTTTGTGACAGAAATGCCAAAGAACTTTCTACTATTCTTGATACTTTTGGTCTTTGTCAGCATGTTAATGAGCCGACCCATAACAGAGGTCACACTCTGGACCTGGTCATTACTAAAGGTGTTCATATTTCAGATGTCACTGTGATTGATGTTGCTCTATCTGATCATTCATGTGTCTTTTTTCATCTGTCCATAATTCCAAAAGTTGCTGTTGGACCTACTGTTGTAAAAAAGAGATACATTAACGATAACACCAGGACACAGTTTATGGAGACAATCAGGTTTGAAAATGCCTCATCAGGTCAAGTTGATGATTTGTTGAATTGTTATACTTCAGGTGTTTTAAATGTTATGGACACCATTGCTCCTGTTAAGGTTAAAGTGATCAGGACGAGGCAGAAGGCTTCATGGAGCAATGCTCACTCTGTCAGGGCACAGAAAAGGGAATGCCGAAAAGCCGAAAGAAAATGGCGTAAATCGAAACTCTTAATTCATTATGAGGTATACAAAGAAAATTTGCATGTTTTTAATCAAACTTTGCAAAAAGAAAGAGAAATATTCTTCTCAGAGATCATTAACAACAATAGTAACAACCTGCGTGTCCTGTTTGCTCCAGTGAACAGATTAACAAACCCTCCAGCTCCATTTCCTCCAGAATTAGTTTCCACCACTAAATGCAATGAGTTTGCATTGTTTTTCCACGACAAGGTTCAAGGCATTAAACGATACAATCCAAAGGGCATAAAACAACACTGCAGCCATAGGAGACACTTTGTTGGTTTAACACATTTTACACAAATTAATGACAGAACAATTGAAAAAACTGTCTCCAGCCTGAGTTCATCAACCTGCTGCCTCGATGTTTTACCCACTAGATTTCTAAAATCAGTACTAAGCAGTTTGTTACCACAACTCACTGATATAGTCAATAATTCCTTACAGTCTGGAACATTTCCAAGGGCCTTAAAACTGCTGTCATCAAGCCTCTCCTAAAGAAGAGCAGTCTTGATGCTACAGTGCTCAACAACTATCGGCCCATATCAAACCTGCCATTTTTAGGTAAAGTCATCGAAAAAGTTCTATATCAGCAACTTAATGACTTTCTATTACTTAACAACTGCTTTGATCCTTTTCAGTCAGGTTTCAGGCCCATCACAGCACTGAGACTGCACTTATCAAAGTCACAAATGACATCCGTCTGAACACTGCAAAGTCTCTGTCTTAGTTCTGTTGGACTTGAGTGCTGCGTTTGATACAGTGGACCATGAAATCCTGACACAAAGATTAGAGGAATGGATAGGTATCACTGGAACTGCCCTTAAATGGTTTCAGTCCTATCTTGAAGACAGGAAGTACTTTGTTTCGGTTGGTAACTGTGTATCAGACCAAATGGCCCTGATATGTGGAGTTCCACAGGGGTCTATCTACACAGCTGTGGCGTATCCTACCATAATTATGCAGATGACACTCAATTACATTTCACTCACAGCAGGTGAAAATGGATCAATCCATTCACTGTGTCACTGCATCAAACAGATTGATGTGTGGATGCAAAATTATTTTCTCATCTTTGGGCCACAGAAACAAAGAGAAAGTGTCAGCAGTCAGCTCGAGTCTCTTTCTTTAAAATCTAAAAACCAGGTTAGAAATCTAGCGGTCATCATGGACTCAGACTTGAATTTCCACAGTCACATTAAGTCAATTACATCATCTGCATTGTATCACCTTAAAAACATTTCCAGAGTTAAAGGGATGATGTCTCAACCAGACTTAGAGAAACTTATCCATGCTTTTATCTCCAGCAGGTTAGATTACTGTAACGGCCTGCTCACTGGTCTCTCAAAACGAGGGTTAAGACAGCTGCAGCTTATTCAGAACGCGGCTGCTCGGGTTCTCACCAAAACCAGGAAGTACAACCACATTACGCCAGTTTTAAAATCTCTGCACTGGCTTCCTGTTGCTCAGAGAATAGACTTTAAAACAGCACTGCAGGTTTACAAGTCTCTTAATGGTTTAGCACCAGAATATATCTCTGACATGCTAGTTACTTATGAACCTCCTCGGACTCTGAGAACATCTGGGACATGCCTTCTGCTCGTGCCCAGAGTTAGAACTAAACAGGGTGAAGCATCGTTTGTTTCATGCAGCAAAAATCTGGAACAGCCTCAACTTTAACAATGTTCAAGGGGAGGTTAAAAACCTGCCTCTTTAGCTCCGCCTACATTACAACTTAAAGTGTTTTTTATCTGCACTCTTCTTTTAAAATGTTTTTAATTATGTTTTAATAATTAATTTAATTAGATTATTTCTTAATCTAAATCTTGTAAATTGTTTTTTATTCATGTAAAGCACTTTGAGTTACCCAGTGTATGAACTGTGCTATATAAATGAATTTGCCTTTCCTTGCCTTCATCTTGCCATCAATTATGACCAAGTTGCGACCATGCAGCCCATTTTTCTTCAGGTGCCTCCTTATTGTGCATCTTGAAACAGCCACACCACTTTTTTTTAGAGACCTATATTTCAGCTTAAGTTTTTTGTGTGTTTTTCTTTGTGTCCCAAACAATTTTCCTGGCAGTTGTGGCTGAAATGTTTGTTGTTCTACCTAGCCATGGGTTGGTTTCAACCGAATTTTGAACACTGATGATGAATATATCTAATTTCTTGGATATCTTTTTATATTCTTTTCTTGTTTAATACAGTTTAATGACATTTTCCCGCAATTTCTTTGACAATTCTTTTTTTTCCCCATGACTCAGAATACAGAAACGTCAGGGCAGCACTTAATGAAAGATGCAAGGGTCTGTCAGGAGCTCAAAAACTCACTGACATTTTATACACACACTGATTATAATCAAACAGATCACAGGTGAGGATGGTTACTTTAGTAGCCATTCAAACCTGTTTGTGTCAACTTGTGCATGTTATCAAGCCAAAATCACCAGGGTATGAAAACTTTTGATCATGGTCATTTGGGTAGTGTCTGTTGTCATTATAATTTTAAAAAGAGTAAACACAATTGTTTGACAATAAATGGCTTCACCCAACCACTGACTATGAGTGAAAGAAAAGTTTTTGTGTTATCAGAGCAAAAATAAATAAATAAATAAATAAAAATAATAATAATAACAATAATAATAATAACAAATGTATCCGAAATGGAGTGGGAGAAAGCAGATGCTTATTTAACCCCACCCCCGATCACCATTTCAATCCAATAGTATACAGGGTTATGCCATTTCCAACTGTTTTACCAATATACATATGTTCCATATTCACCAACTGCTTAGGAGTGCATCAATGTATACCTACAATAACTTATCAAGTAACAATTCACAACAACCCATAATTCAATTTTCGTCATCTACATAGTTTGCCACTCTCTTACATTTATTTGTACATGCGTTTAAACTGTAAAAGCATTGGGGCATTGCTTAAGCTCCACATTCATACCATTCCACATTTGACCCTACAGAAAGAAACAAAACCTTTTCTTGTTGTATGAATCCGGATCATTGAAAAATTATGTATGCCCCTTAAATTATAAAAGAATATTTAGGGAAATATTGCCCAGCATCAAGAAGGAAAAAATGGTAAAGAAACATGTTGTTATGAAGACTGTATTAGAGCTTTTTGTTTCTAAGTTATGCCATTTTAACAAACTAAAGGGCAGTTTCTACAGGCTGACTTACATACTAAACAAAAATTGAAATGTAACACTCTGTGTAACATGTAACACACACTAAACTTAGTCTCATCATGAGCACTACTGACTGTTGCTTTCTTCTAAACAATACACCCATTAGTACTGTGTGATTACATGGACATTTGTTCTTCTTCATTTTGATACAAAACCTAAAGAAATCATTTCATTAAAGAAGTGTACAGTTCCTAAATGTGTTTTTAAGGTTTAATAGTTACATTTCCAATCACGCTCCTGATTGGAAATGTAACTATTATTATTTGGGGGTGGGGCCTTGGACTTACCCCATTGTTTGAGAAACACTGTGAAGCTGGATCTATCTCTGTCCATATTCATATTCATATTTGGGGTATTTAGTGATTTAGTGATTTTAGTGATTTAGTTCTAACTCTTCCACACTTATTCTGATTCTCTATAAACTAATATCATAACCAACTTGGGCCTCTCTGCCGTTCAAAAAATCTTCAGTAGATATCCAGACCCCATTAAACCGGACTCAGAAATCATTCAGCTTCTTAAACTCTGTCTAGACAACAATGACTTTAGATTTCAATAATAAACATTATCTCCAGATAAGTGGAACAGCAATGGGTCAGAGGTTAGCCCCCGCCTACGCCAACATCTACATGAGCGAGTGGGAATGGGAGACCCTTACAAAATGCCCCCTCCAATCCCTGTTTTTTCTCTGTTATCTGGATGACATCATTGGAGCATGGCCACACCCTCTGCACACTTTCCAACAATTTATAGACAGAATATATATAGAATTTATAGTCTTGAATAATCACCACCCATTCATCAAACTCAAATATACCATAGATCCACAGCAGGTTCATTTTCTTGACACAACAGTTTTTTTCAGTCCCCTAAAAGATACCCAAAAACAGATTAATACCAAAGTCTACTTCAAATCACCAGACACACATGCCCTCCTTTATAAATCAAGCTATCACACCAAACACATATTTTCTGGAATAATACAATCACAGCTCATCAGATTTTATTGCATCTACTCCAATACCACAGACTTCAACCCTGTTCTCTGCTCTGCATAAGCGTGGCTACTCAAAAAGATTTCTACGTCACCTAAAATATCAGACCATGGCCAGAAAAGGTGTTGTCCAACAAGGGTCTGAATCCCTCCAGTCTCTATAGACACGCGAATACAGAACTTACATATTCTTCCACTGATCACCACATTCTCCCACACAATATTAAATCTACATAAAACAATTAAACAGTCATTCACACACCTACACCGTCACTGTCTGGGTACATCAGCACTTGTGTTGATAACATCGTGCCCACCATACAAATCAGGAAGTTTCCCAACCAGAAGCCCTGGATAAACAGTCAGGTACGTCACATGCTGCGTGCTCGCTCTCTTGCATTTAGATCAGGCAATGAGAACGAGTACAAAGCTGCGAAGTATGGACTGAGAAAAGCCATCACAGCGGCCAAGAGGCAGTACAGAGAGAAGCTGGACAGCTTCTACTCTACTGATTCAGGCGGATGTGGCAAGGCCTGCAGCACATCACAGACTACAGGACCACCACCAACAACATCGCATCAACAGACAGCCTGCCGGATGACCTCAACAATTTCTACGCCCGCTTTGAGGCTCCCAGCAACACTGCAGAGAGGAGCTCACACACTGGATCACCCAACCCCCTCCTCCACCAACCATCTCAACAACACAGGTACACAGAGCTCTGAGGAAGATCAACCCCGCAAAGCAGCAGGACCAGACAACATTCCTGGGCGGGCCCTCAGAGCATGTGCCAACGAGCTGGTTGATGTTTTCACCTCCATCTTCAACCTCTCCCTCAGCCAGCGCATTGTACCATCATGCTTCAAGACCACGACCATCGTCCCCTGCCCAAGAAGAACCCACCCACCTGCCTGAATGACTACAGGCCAGTGGCACTCACTCCAATCATTATGAAGTGTTTCGAGAGAGTGGTGCTGGCCCACATTCAGAGCAGCATACCGACACCATTGACCCCTGCAGTATGCCTACCGCCCAACAGATCTACCTCGGATGCAATCGCTACTGCCGTCCCACTACTCCCTCTCACACCTGGAGAACAAGGACTCATACATACGGATACTTTTTATAGATTACAGCTCCGCCTTCAACACGGTCATCCCACACAAACTCACCCACAAACTGTCCACACTTGGTTTGCACCCCACCCTCTGTGACTGGCTCCTAGATTTCCTGACTGGCAGGCCTCAGTCTGTCAGGATTGGTAATAGGACTTCAGCCAGCACCATCACAAACATTGGTACTCCACAGGGCTGTGTACTCAGCCCCATCCTCTACACCCTGTACACCTCGACTGTGTCGCCTCTCACAAGGACAACATCATCCTGAAGTTTGCTGACGACACCGCAGTGATAGGACGATCGCTGGCGGTGACGAGGCAGCTTACAGGAGGGAGGTGGCCAGTCTGGTGTCATGGTGTGAAGACAACAACCTCACCCTCAACACGGACAAGACAAAGGAGATGATAGTGGACATGAGGAGGGAGAGGAGAACGCCTCAGCCACTGTTCATCCGGGAACTTGAAGTGGAGAGGGTGAGCAACTTCAAATACTTGGGTGTCCACATCAATGAGGACCTCACTTGGACACCTCACATCACACAGCTGGTCAAGAAGGCTCAACAGCGGCTGTATTTTCTGAGGAGGCTGAGGAAGTTTGGCATGTCGCCCAAGATCCTCAGCAACTTCTACAGCTGCACCATTGAGAGTGTCCTGACCAGCTGCATCACTGTGTGGTACGGCAGCACTTCTGTCATGGACCGCAAACGCCTGCAGAGAGTGGTGAGGACTGCGCAGAAGATCACCAGGACTCCACTGCCCTCTCTGCAGAGCATCTACCATCGCAGAGTCCACAGAAGAGCTGCTTCCATCCTCAAAGACCCTCCCACCCACAACATGGTCTGTTCACACTTCTACCCTCAGGACGGAGGTACAGAAGTGTGAAATGCAGGACTTCCAGAATGAAGAACTCATTCTTTCCCTCTGCCATAAGACTCCTAAACAGCAGATAGGAGTCTACAATCACAATCACAACATTACATGAACAATTGTTTACCTACTGCACTACCTCACTTTACTTTACACCGTCACTTTACTTTACACGTCACTTTACACCATCACAACTGCACTACCTCACCTTACTACACTTTACACTTTTTGTATATTTGTATTTTTTTTTTTGGTATACTTCCATTATTATTACTTGTATATTTGTCTTATTTTTTTATTTTTACTTAATTGTGTGACATTTTACTGTGGACGGCAAAGTAAGAATTTCATTGTATAGGGAAACATGCTTTCTGTCTGTACACATGACAATAAACACTTTGAATCTTGAATCTTGAATCTTGAATCTTTGAATCTTTGAATCTGAATCTACAACAAGACTACCAGCCATTCTGTCAATACCGCATCTCTGCCTTCGCATGCAACAACAACCTTCAAGTTTATCTGGTCAAATCATGTTACAAAGAACACCAGCATATTCCCAACCCCCTCAATCAGTTTTACTAACAGCGTAAATTTATTTATAATCCTGATAGCAACACTGGTCTGCCAGTCCCCGTTACACTCTCACTACAAACATCCTACACAGTTTATGTCATCACCTGCACCTTCTGCAATAAGCACTACATAGGAGAAACCAAGCATACAATTCAAACCCGGCTAAAACAACACCTGTACAATATTAGGGAAGGTCGACAGAACACGTCCCTGGTCACACACTTCCTCATCCATCCCATAACTCACCTGATCATCACCGGAGTCGAGCACAACGACCACTGGACCATAGGCCAGAGGAAGAGAGCAGAAAGAATCTGGATACAAAACCTGGCTACACTAGCACCTAGAGGTCTTAATGACAAGTAATCAATAACAAACCACAACCCCCCCCCTCCCTTTTTTTTTCTTTTTTTTTCTCCCTACCTTAACCAGCACCCTCCTTAACCTTAACCATCACCCATCCCTAACCTTAACCATTAGCCATCCCTAACCTTAACCCATCCCTAACCTTAACCAGCACCAATCCCTAACCTTAACCATTACCCATCCCTAACCTTAACCATTACCCATCCCTAACCTTTGCCCATAAAACACTTTCTCCACCAGGTCCACACCTGCCTCTGATTTGACTAGAACTTGAACCACTCTCCAGCATTGCCCACCTTTTCACTGACACTTTCTCTGACTATTCCTCCCTCAGTAAAACAATTGTGTGTATTCTAAATAATTTGTATCTTGGTGTGTTTTTTTAATAGAAATTGCTCATGTTATTTAATATTTTTAATGTTTATTTATTGTATGGAGCAATCTTCCTGCTTATTATTATTGCACTTATTACTGATTCTAAGAACCAGACGCACTTACCTGAGGCATGTCTTAGTAATGTCAGTGGGGCCTGGCTCTATGGAAAAGGGATCTAATCGTTCTACTCAAATGTACCACAGCATAGACCCAGACACAGGCCTACACCCAGACACAGGCCTGCAGGAACAGCACATTAACGGGGAATCCATGGATCAAGTCTCGGATCGTTTAACTAACTGTGTGATTACTAATAAAGTTTTATTTTTACTAACTCCTATTTTATTAATTGATTTGATATTTTTTCTTTAAGCACTTAACTGATAGCACTTAAACAGCACCAAGACTGCACTATGGATGACCTGCTTTATGGTTACCCCCCCATAGGCCTGTGCCAAACAAAAAACACACACACACCAGTAAAAAATGCCTCTCCTTTGGCCTCGGTGGGTAAAATTCAGGCAGAATTTGACTGGACCCCCAGGTGACCTACACCTAAGGGTGACCTACAGGTTTTCTCTTTTTTCTTCCTCTATTCATCAGGTCAGTAGGCCCGTGCACTAAATTAGAATTTTTTTCAAATACAGCCCTAATCCTCAACAGGACTAAAGCAGGATTAAACCTGGACTAAACAAGGACCAAACCTGGATTAAACCAGAACTAAACCAGGACTAAACCATAACTAAACCTGGATAAAACTAGGACTAAACCAGGACCAAACCTGGATTAAACCAGAACTAAACTTGGATTAAACCAGGACTAAAGCAGGATTAAACCAGGACTAAACCAGGGCTAAACCTGGATTAAACCAGAACTAAACCTGGATTAAATTAGGACTAAACCAGGACCAAACCTGGATTAAACCAGGACAAAACCAGGACTAAACCAAAACGAAACCTGGATTTAACAGGACTAAACCAGGACTAAACCAGGACTAAACCAGGACTAAACCTGGATTAAACAAGGACTAAACCAGGACTCAACCAGGACTAAACCTGGATTAAACCAGGACTAAACCAGGACTTAACCTGGATTAAACCAGGACTAAACCAGGACTAAACCAAAACGAAACCTGGATTAAACAAGGACTAAACCAGGACTAAACCAGGACTAAACCTGGAATAAACCAGGATTAAACCTGGATTAAACCAGAACTAAACTTGGATTAAACCAGGACTAAACCAGGACTAAACCAGGTCTAAACCTGGATTAAACCAGGACTAAACCTGGATTAAACAAGGACTAAACCAGGACTAAACCTGGATTAAACAAGGACTAAACCAGGACTAAACCAGGATTAAACCAGGACTAAACCTGGATTAAACAAGGACTAAACCAGGACTAAACCAGGACTAAACCAAAACGAAACCTGGATTAAACAAGGATTAAACCAGGACTAAACCAGGACTAAACCTGGAATAAACCAGGATTAAACCTGGATTAAACCAGAACTAAACTTGGATTAAACCAGGACTAAACCAGGTCTAAACCTGGATTAAACCAGGACTAAACCTGGATTAAACAAGGACTAAACCAGGACTAAACCTGGATTAAACAAGGACTAAACCAGGACTAAACCAGGACTAAACCAGGATTAAACCAGGACTAAACCTGGATTAAACAAGGACTAAACCAGGACTCAACCAGGACTAAACCTGGATTAAACCAGGACTAAACCAGGACTTAACCTGGAATAAACCAGGATTTAACCTGGATTAAACCAGAACTAAACTTGGATTAAACCAGGACTAAACCAGAACTAAACCAGGTCTAAACCTGGACTAAACCAGGACTAAACCTGGATTAAACCAGGGCTAAATCTAGATTAAACCAAAACTAAGCCTGGAATAAACATGGATTAAACAAGGACTCGAGCAGGACTAAAACAGGACTAAAATAGGACTAAATCAGGACTAAACCTGGACTAAACCTGGATTAAACCAGGATTAATCCAGGACTAAACCTGGACTAAACCAGGACTAAACCAAAACGAAACCTGGATTTAACAGGACTAAACCAGGATTAAACCAGGACTAAACCTGGATTAAACAAGGACTAAACCAGGACTCAACCAGGACTAAACCTGGATTAAACCAGGACTTAACCTGGACTAAACCAGGATTAAACCTGGATTAAACCAGAACTAAACTTGGATTAAACCAGGACTAAACCAGGACTAAACCAGGTCTAAACCTGAACTAAACCTGGACTAAACCTGGACTAACCAGGACTAAACCTGGATTAAACCAGCACTAAACCAGGAATTAACCTGGATTAAACCAGGACTAAACCAGGACTAATCCAGGACTAAACCAGGACTAAACCAGGACTAAACCTGAATTAAACAAGGACTAAACCAGGACTCAACCAGGACTAAACCTGGATTAAACCAGGACTAAACCAGGACTTAACCTGGAATAAACCAGGATTTAACCTGGATTAAACCAGAACTAAACTTGGATTAAACCAGGACTAAACCAGAACTAAACCAGGTCTAAACCTGGACTAAACCAGGACTAAACCTGGATTAAACCAGGGCTAAATCTAGATTAAACCAAAACTAAGCCTGGAATAAACATGGATTAAACAAGGACTCGAGCAGGACTAAAACAGGACTAAAATAGGACTAAATCAGGACTAAACCTGGACTAAACCTGGATTAAACCAGGATTAATCCAGGACTAAACCTGGACTAAACCAGGACTAAACCAAAACGAAACCTGGATTTAACAGGACTAAACCAGGATTAAACCAGGACTAAACCTGGATTAAACAAGGACTAAACCAGGACTCAACCAGGACTAAACCTGGATTAAACCAGGACTTAACCTGGACTAAACCAGGATTAAACCTGGATTAAACCAGAACTAAACTTGGATTAAACCAGGACTAAACCAGGACTAAACCAGGTCTAAACCTGAACTAAACCTGGACTAAACCTGGACTAACCAGGACTAAACCTGGATTAAACCAGCACTAAACCAGGAATTAACCTGGATTAAACCAGGACTAAACCAGGACTAATCCAGGACTCAACCAGAACTAAACCAGGACGAAACCTGGACTAAACCTGGATTAATCCAGGACTAAACTTGGACTAAACCAGGATTAATCCAGGACTAAACCAGAACTAAACCTGGACTAAACTAGGACTAAAACAGGACTAAACCAGGACTAAACCAGGACTAAACCTGGATTAAACCAGAACTAAACCAGGACTAAACCTGGACTAAAACAGGACTAAACCAGGACTAAACCTGGATTAAACCAGGACTAAACCAGGACTAAACCAGAACTAAACCTGGATTAAAACAGGTTTAATCTAGGACTAAACCTGGACAAAATCATGACTAAACCTGGACTAAACCTGGATTAAACCAGGGCAGAACCAAAGCTAAACCAGGACTAAACCAGGATTCAACTAGGACAATACCAGGACTAAAGCTGGACTAAACCAGGTTTAACCCAGGACTAAACCTTGATTAAACCAAGACTAAACCTGGATTAAACCTGGACTAAACCAGGA